>JAEOAD010002518.1:4175000-4711240 GCA_036365145.1 Orientallactaga sibirica
CAGGGTGGCCTTGAACTCAAAGCGATCCTCCTACCTCTGCCTCCCAAGTGCTGGGATTAAAGGCATGCACCACCATGCCCAGCTGTTTTTTTTTTTTTTTTTTTTTTTGAGGTAGGGTCTCACTCTAGACCAAGCTGACCTGGAATTCACTATGTAGTCTCAGGGTGGCTTTGAACTCACAGTGATACTCCTACCTCTGCCTCCAGAGTGCTGGGATTAAAGGTGTGAGCCACCACCACCCGGCCAACTTTGGTTTTAATTGTATATATATATATATATTCATTTAAGAGACCCAGAGAAAGAGAATGGGCATGCCAGGGCATCTAGCCACTGCAAATGAACTCCAGATGCATGCACCTACTTGTGACATCTGGCTTACGTGGGTCCTGGAGAATCAAACCAGCTACTACAAATGAACTCCAGGTACATGTGCATCTGGCTTAGGTGGGTCCTGGGGAATTGAATCTGAGTCCTCAGGATTCCCAGGCGAGTGTCTTAACCATTAAGCCATGTCTCCAGCTCTAGCCCACTTTGTTTTTTTTTTTTTTTTTTTTTTTGAGGTAGGGTCTCACTCTAGCTCAGGTTGACCTGGAATTCACTATGTATTCTCAGGGTCACCTCAAACTCTCGGCAATCCTCCAACCTCTGCTTCCCAAGTGCTGGGATTAAAGGTGTGTGCTACCACACCTGGCTCTAGCCCACTTTTTGATTCGGTTGTATGATTTCTTTTTAACTTTTTATTTTTATTTATTTATTTGAGAGAGAGAGAATGAGAGAGAGAGAGAGAGAGAGAGAGAGAGAGAGCACACCAGGTCCTCCTGTCATTGCAAACAAACCCCAGACACATGTGCCACCTTGTGATCTGGCTTACGTGGGTCCTGGAAACTCCAACCTGGGTTCTTTGGCTTTGCAAGCAAGAACCTTAACTGCCAAGACATCTCTCCAGCCCTGGGTTGTATGATTTCTCATTATTTAGTTTTTTTTTTGTTTTTAATATCCTAGATATTAATCCTCTGTCAGATATATAGCCAACAAATATTTACTCCTATTCTGTAGGCTGCCTCTTTGGTCTATTGACAGTGTACTTTGATGTGCAAAAGGCTTTTTTAACTTCATGCAGAGCCAAAGGTTATTTAGTGGTTTTACTTCATGAGTAACTGGGATTCTATTCAGAAAGTCTTTGACTAGGCCTATATGCTGAAGTGTTTCTCCTACTTTTCCTCTAGCAGGTTCTGAGTTTCAGGTCTGATGTTAAGGTCATTGATCCTTTTGGAGTAGATCCTTGTGCATGGAGACAGAGAAGGATCTATTTTCATCCTTCTACATATAGATATCCAGTTTCCCAGTGCCATTTGTTACAGAGGCTGTCTTTTAATCAGTAAATATTTTCAGCATTTTGTCAAAAATCATATGGCTGTAGCATCCTGTGTTTACATCTGGGTCCTCTATTCTGTTCCATTGATCTACATGTATGCTTTTGTGCAAGTACCATAGTACCATGCTGTTTTTTTTTTTTACTATGGTTCTGTAATATATCTTTTAAAAAATATTTTATTTACTTACGAGAGGGAGAGAGAGAGAGAGAATGGACACACCAGGGCCTCCAGCTACTGCAAACTCCAGATGTATGCTCGACCTTGTGGATATGACTTACGTGGGTACTGCGGAATCAAACCCGAGTCCTTAGTCTTCACAGACAAGCACCTTTTCCACTAAGCCATCTTTTCAGCCCTTCTATATATATATAGGGTTTTTTGAGGTAGGGTCTCACTCTAGCTCAGGTTGACCTGGAATTCACTATGTAGTCTCAGAGTGGCTTCCTGAGTTCTGGGATTAAAGGTGCAAGCCACCACGCCTGCTAATATATCTTTTTATGGGGAAAAAAGGTTTATTTTGGCTTACAGAGTCAAGAGGTATCTATGTGATGGCAGGGGAAAATGATAGCATGAGTAGAGGGTGGACATCACCTCCTGGCCAACATCAGACAGACAATAGCAACAGGAGAGTGTGCCCTCAACTCTAATTATATCTTAATATCAGGTATGGTGATACTGCCTTATTTTTGTTACTCAGAATTGCTTTGGCTAAACTGCCCAGTAAGCACTTCTCTTAATGTCCACACCCATATATTAATGCTACTCTCACTTTTGGTTAGAGAAGCTTCTCTTTTCAGTTGGCGGTGACCTTGGGATGACTCAGAAGGCACCATGATGCTGAGAAGAAGTGACAGAAGAGTGCTCAGCACTGAAACATCTCAAACATACCTTTTAAAGCTCAGGGTCCATTGTGGAAGAGGGGGCAGAAAGAATGTAAGAGCCAAAGGAAGAGTAGGACTCCTTACAATGTGCTCCTCCAGACACAAAATGGCCTGGATATCCATGACCTCACAGTGCCTGACACTACCTACATAAGACCATCATAATAGGAGGAAAAGAGAGACTGATTAAGAGGGGGAGGGGATATGATGGAGAGTGGAGTTTCAAATGGGAAAGTGGGGGGAGGGAGGGAAGTAACCATGGGATATTGTCTACAATTCAAGAAGTTGTCAAGCAGGATGTGGTGGTGCACGCCTTTAATCCCAGCACTCAGGAAGCAGAGGTAGGAGGATTGCCATGAGTTTGAGACCACCCTGAGACTACATAGTTAATTCCAGGTAAACCTGGACTAGAGTGAGACCCTACCTTGAAAAACCAAAACAAAACAAAAAACAAAAAAACCCAAAAAACTTAGCCCGGTGTGGTGGCGCCTTTAATCCCAGCACTCGGGAGGCAGAAATAGGAGGATCGCCGTGAGTTCGAGGCCACCCTGAGACTACATAGTTAATTCCAGGTCAGCCTGGGCCAGAGTGAAACCCTACCTCGAAAAACCAAAATAAATAAATAAATAAATAAAAAATAAATATAAAAAAACAAAAAAAAAAACCGAATTGCTTTGGCTATTTGAGTTTTGTGTGTGTGTGTGTGTGTGCTTCTAAATGAATTTTAGGATTTTTTTCTATTTCAGTGAAGAATGCCATTGGAATTTTGATGAGGATTGCATTAAATCTGTGGGTTGCTTTTAGTAGGACTGACATTTTCACAATTTTGATTCTTTCAATCCATGAACATGGGCTGCCTTTCCATTTCCTAGTGTCTTCTGCAATTTCTGTCTTGAGTGAAAGCTTCCATTGTAGAGATCCTTCACTTCCTTGGTTACATTTATTCCAAGGTACTTTAATTTTTTTTTTTTTTTCGAGGTAGGGTCTCACTCTGGCCCAGGCTGACCTGGAATTCACTACGTAGTCTCAGGGTGGCCTTGAACTCACGGCGGTCCTCCTACCTCTGCCTCCCGAGTGCTGGGATTAAAGGCATGCGCCACCACGCCCGGCTCTTTAATTTCTTTTTCAGACAATTGTGAATGGGAATGTGTTCCTAATTTCATCCTGAGCATGTTTGCTATTGGTATCTAAGAAGGCTACTGATTTCTGTGTATTACTTTTGTATCCTGCTTTCTTTGTTTTTTAATTTTTATTTATTTGAGTTTTTTTTTTTTTTTTTGGTTTTTGGTTTTTCAAGGTAGGGTTTCACTGTAGCCCAGGTTGACCTGGCATTCACTATGCAGTCTCAGGGTGACCTCAAACTCATGGTAATCCTCCTGCCTCTACCTCATGAGTGCTGGGATTAAAGGCATGTGCCACCATGCCGGCTTATTTATATGACTTTTTAAAAAAATACTTTATTTATTCATTTATTGAGAGAAAGAGGCACAGAGAGAGAGAGAGAGAGAGAGAGAGAATGGGCGTGCCAGGCCCATCAGCCACTGCAAACGAATTCCAGATGCATGCACCACCTTGTGCATCTGGCTTACGTGGGTACTGGAGAATCGAACCGGGATCCTTTGGCTTTGCAGGCAAATGCCTTAACCGCTAAGCCATCTCTCCAGCCCTTATTTGACTTTTTAAGGTAGGGTCTGGCTCTAGCCAGAGAGAGAGAGAGAGAGAGAGAGAGAGAGAGAGAAAGTGGCAGAGAGAATGAGAATGAATAGGCACTTCAGGGCCTCCAGCCACACTGCAAATGAACTCCAGTTGCATGTGCCACTCTGTGTTTCTGGCTTTACATGGGCACTGAACCTGGATTGTTAGACTTTGCAGGCAAGTGCCTTTACTGCTGAGCCATCTCTCCAGCCCTGTATCCTGCTACAGTTTTTTTCGAGGTAGGGTCTCACTCTATCCCTGGCTGACCTGGAATTCACTATGAAGTCTCAGGATGGCCTCAAACTTATGGCGATCCTCCTATCTCCACCTCCTGGGTGCTAGGATTAAAGGCGTGCACCACTACATCTGGCCCTGCTACTTTCTTGAAAACATTTATCATCTCTAATAGTTTTCTAATTGAGTCTTTAGGGTCCCTTATGTATAGAATCATGTTATCTGCAAATAATAATAATAATTTGAGAAAGATAGATAGCTGGGGGGGGTGAAGAGTATGGGTGCACCAGGGTTTACTGCCTCTTCAAACAAACTCCAGATGCATGTGCCACTTTGTGCATCTGGCTTTATGTGGGAAATGGGGACTTGAACCCAGGCCATCAGGCTTTGCAATCAAGTGCTTTAACTGCTGATCCATCTCTCCAACCCCACGGTAATTTTATTTGACTTCTTCCTTTCCTATTTGTATCCCTTTTATTTGTGTTTCCTGTCTAATTGCTGCAGGTAAGACTTCCAATACTGTAATACATAAAAGTGGGGAAAGTGGACACCCTTGTTTTGTACCTGATTTTAGTGGAAATGCTTCAGTTTTCCCCCATTTAGTATAATGTTGGCTATAGATTTTCATAAATAGTATTTATTATGTTGAGACATGTTCCTTCTATTTTTTTTCTTTTTTTTTCATGGTAGGGTCTCGCTTTGGCCCAGCCCAGGCTGACCTGGAATTCACTATGTAGTATAATGGTGGCCTTGAACTCAGAGATCTTTCTACCTTTGTCTCCTGAGTTCTGGAATTAAAGGCGTGCACCACCACGCCTGGCTTCTTTCTTCTTTTCTTCCTTCCTTCCTTCCTTCCTTCCTTCCTTCCTTCCTTCCTTCCTTTCCTTCTTTCTTTCTTTCTTTCTTTCTTTCTTTCTTTCTTTCTTTCTTTCTTTCTTTTTGGTTTCTCAAGACTGCCCTGGAATTCACTCCGTAGTCTTAGGATGGCCTCAAACTCAAGGTGATCCTCCTCCCTCTGCCTCCTGAGTGCTGAGATTACAGGCATATGCCACCACACATGCCCCCCCCAACTTTCTTTAGCATTTTTATCATGTTAGGATGTTGGATTTTGTCAAATGCTTTTCTGCATCTATTGAGATGATCATGTGTTTTTTGTCCTTCAGTCCATTTACATAGTGTATTACATTTATCGATTTGTGTATGTTGAATCATCCCAATTGCGGAGGTTTTATTGTACATAAATTGTTTTCTGCTACTGTAGAAACATAATGGTTTAATAATAGGAAATAAAGACCTAGTATTTTTCTACTACCATGTCTTAGCATGTAAAGAACAGATTAGTGTATCTACCAGGATTGGTGACAGAGGCCTGAAATCCCAGCCACTTCAGAGGCTGAAGACGGAAGATCACAAGCTCAAGGCCAGTCTGGATAACTTAGTAAGACCATATATATATATATATATATATATGGCTGGGTTGGAGAGATGGCTTAGAGGTTAAGACGCATACCTGTGAAGACTAAGGACCCAGGTTCAATTCTCCAGGTTCCATGTAAGCCAGTTGCACATGGTGGTGCATGAGTCTGGAGTTTGTTTGCAGTGGTTAGAGGCTGTGGAGTGCCCATTCTCACTCTCTCCCTCTCTGTCTCAAATAAATAAATAAAAATAAATCTTAAAAAAAATAGAGCTGGCCGGGCATGCTGGCGCACGCCTTTAATCCCAGCACTCGGGAGGCAGAGGTAGGAGGATCGCCGTAAGTTCGAGGCCACCCTGAGACTACATAGTGAATTCCAGGTCAGCCTGAGCTAGAGTGAGACCCTACCTCGAAAAACCAAAAAAAAAAAAAAAATGTTTGAGAAGTCTTGACCTAAAAACTATTAGTGAAGCTCTTGACTTCTTGTCAGGCACATGGAAAGAACTTAAGAAACAATGCTTCTTGCTTGGTGTGGACAGTGACTGAGGGGAACAGAGATCAAGAAAAGACTCTGGGCCAGACTGTCTGGACCAGCTCTTGCTAAGCTATGTGGACCTGCCTGTCTTAGGATGTTCTCAACTTAAAAGTCTGTTCCTATGTTAACGTATGTTAAATTGAAGGAAATATTTCACTTTAAGAAAACTGGTCACCCAAGTGAAGATGTGTTGGAGAGGGAATTGGCAGTGTACTATACCCCACTTATGGGCTATAAATATTATTTCCACTGGCTGTTTTTGGGTTTTTTAATTTTTTTATGAAAGAGAGAGAAAGAGAGAACTGGCATGCCAGGGTCTCCAGCCACTGCAATTGAACTCCAGATGTGTGTGTCACTTTGTGCACATGTGTGACCTTGTGTGCTTGTATCACCTTGTGCATGTGGCTTACATGGGACCTGGAGAGTCAAACATAGGTCCTTAGGCTTCACAGGCAAGCACCTTAACTGCTAAGCCATCCTTCCAGCCCTTGTTATTTGTTTTGAGATGGGGTCTCACACTGTGGCCCAGGCTGGTCTGGAACTCACTATGTAGCTCAGGCAGACCTCGACTTAGTGACAATGTTCCTTCGTCAGCCTCTCAAGTGCTGGGTTTACAGGCCTGAGACATCCTTCCTGTTTCAGAGGTTATTTTGTCCTCTTGATTTTCCCCCATTCTCTTCCATTTCCCACAGAATTGCAGCCTGAGTAGGGATGAAAGAAAGATGAGATGACCCAGGAACCACCCCACATTCCAGCTCTGGCCCTCTGATGTGTATAGCTACCAATCCGATCTACCATTTCCCACTTTCCCTTCCAGAAGGCTGTGTCATTTGTTCCTTGGAAAAGGGTCCTAATTTATACAGTGAGAAGCTATGCATGTCAATACTTCCATAAATGTACACAGCGCTGCTGCCATCAGGTATTTTGTCACATCAACAAGATAGGTTAACACAAGCCCTCACAGTCATACTGTTATACTTCTTGCTCAATGTTCCAAAGATATTTATCAACCAGATTCTGGGCCCAGGGTATGAGCTGTCATATTGTCTCAAAGATCACCCAGAGTCATGCCCAACCACACAACTACAACCACACACACTTCCACATGCTGTCATCCTACAGCTTGGTGTTACCCAGGCCATGTCACATCACCTCATCATCACAGCTAACCAGTCACACACCATCTCACTATGACATGGAACCACCTAGATGGTGTCTACAAAGTCTTATGTATATTGTTACATTTAATTTTTTTTATTAAGTGGGGCATAGTGGGGCACGCCTTCAGTCCCAGCACTCTAGAGGCAGAGGTAGGAGGATTGCATGAATTCAAGGCCACCCTGAGACTACATAGTGAATTCTAGGTCAGCCTGGGCTAGAGCGAGACCCTACCTTGAAAAAACAAAACAAAAAAAATTTATTTTCACATGTGTGGGTGTGTATGTATGGATACATCAGGGTCTATCTCTTGCCGCTACAAACAAATGTCTATCTAGCTTTATATGGGTGGCTAGGGAATTGAACCCAAGCTAGCAGACTTTGCAAGCAAGCACCTTTAACTGCTGAGCCAGCTCCCTAGCCCCTATATCGTTACATTTCCACATTGTAATTTCAGTTATAAAGCATCACACCCACCACCTTATTCAGCTTCATTTCAGGTAGATGTTGTCTTCAAATAACCACAGACACTACTTCACACCCACCTGACACTGACATTTATTTAGCCAAACATGTACTCCCAGCTCTAGATTCAAGTCTTTTACAAAAGCTTTGAAGGTACAGGGAAGGGAAATACTGTGGCCCAGAGGGTAGGGTTGTAAAGAACGATGGCTCTAGGAGGAGGAGAAGCCAGGAATGGTGACATATCCCTAAAATCTTAGTACTCAGGAACTGAGGCAGGAGGCTCTTGAGTTTGAGGCCAGTCTGTATTACATAGGGAGTTCACCCTATCTCAAAACGAACAAAACAAAACAAACAAAACATGTCCAGCATGGTAAGTGCATGCCAGTAATCCCAACACTTGGCAAGAGGAGGAGGAGGCAGGAGGATCAGGAGTTCAAGTACATCCTGAGCTACATAGTTTGAGACCAGCTTGGACTATATGAGATCCTGTCTCAAAAAATCAAAAGTAACAAGAAAGGGGGGGTTGGAGACTACTCCTGCCTCAAAACCAAGGCCATACTGTGTGTCCTCAAGAGCTGAGTGGAGCCACCACAGTGGTGCTGGTGGTAGGAGGCATAGGGCCTGTGGGGAAGGAACCTGTGGGTGATCCCAGCAGGGGTCCAGGGAAAGGCATAAGGTGGCTGACGGGCCCCGACAGCACCACAGGGCCTAGGCCTGGGTAGAGATGAGCAGTACCTGCAGTGCCCAGTGTTAAGCCTGAAGCCACCTCCCCACAATTCCCACTACTACTGCCAGCTACCACCATGAAGCCACCAGCCGGTCCTTCAGCTGGTCCTGTCCCTCCCAGATTTGATCCACGCTTCTTTTTCCCTTTTCCAGATGCCTTGCGGTTCCGAGTCTGAATTCCATCCTTCCTCATGGTCAGTGGTCTGTTCACCTGCCAAAAGGGAGACCACAGGTTTTTAATTTTATTTTTGTTTATTTATTTATTATTTATTTATTGGAAAGCGACAGACAGAGAAAGAGGCAGATAGATAGAGAGAGAATGGGCACGCCAGGGTCTCCAGCCACTGAAAATGAACTCCAGATGCATACGCCACTTTGTACATCTGGCTTACGTGGGTCCTAGGGAATCAAGCCTCAAACCGGGGTCCTTAGGCTTCACAGGCAAACACTTAACCGCTAAGCCATCTCTCCAGCCCCGAGACCACAGGTTTGTTAGCTCAAGCCCTTTGCATCTCTATGTCTGGGCTAAGGGCGCCCTCTTCACCCCACTTTAAAAATAGAGAATTAAAACCAGGCATGGTGGCACACACCTTTAATCCCAGAACTTGGGAGGCAGAGGTAGGAGGATCACTGGGAGTTCAAGGCCACCCTGAGACTGCATAGTGAATTCCAGGTCAGCCTGGGCTAGAGGGAGACCCTACCTCAAAAAATAGAGAATTAGTTCAAGAACCAGGGGAGCATATCTGTGGCTGGCACAGATATTGGCCTAGGGAATCCTGATGTTGTGAGGCCCTGAACTTGAGATAGTCTCTGAAATTGATGGGAGCTCTCCAAGATCTAGGACAGGGGAGCAGAAGGTAGTTGATGACTGGAGGTGGCAAGAGGAGAGACAAGAGAGGGAGGAGAGATAGACAGGAAGCATGAGATGGAAAGGGTGAGCAGAGTGAAGGAGGGGGAAATGGACATGGAAGGTTATAGTTAAGAAAAAATCAAGAAGGGAAGAGGATGGAGCAAAGGAAGCAGAAGGCAGGAAGGATAGATAGAAGAAAGGCAGAGGAAGAAGAAAAGAAAGAAGAGGCAGCATTCTGAGTGGAAGAGGAGGTTCAGGGCAGATCAGGACCAGATGAAGGGAGAAACCCGGTGTGAGGACACCACCATGGTGTGAAGATAGGCTCTAAGGGACAAGGTGTCACCTGGTGCAGTTTGTAGTAGAGGCCACAGGCATTGCACACTGGGTCTCCACTGGCATTTCTCCGCCACAGTGTTGTAGTGGTCGTCTGGCAGTTGGTGCACTGAGTACCTGCCCGTTTGCTGACAATCTGGGGGACAAAAGGTTGGGAGATCACTGCTCTGGGGTAGTAGAAGTAGGGGCTGAGACTCACAGGGCCTGTGAAAAGGACCTCAGGGGTGCAAAGTTAAGATTCATATTGAAGCCGGGCGTGGTGGCGCACGCCTTTAATCCCAGCACTTGGGAGGCAGAGGTAGGAGGATCGCTGAGAGTTCGAGGCCACCCTGAGACTACATAGTGAATTCCAGGTCAGCCTGGACCAGAGTGAGACCCTACCTTGATAAACAAACAAACAAACAAACAAACAAACAAACAAAAAAAAACCGATTCATATTGAAAGCAAGTGTTACTCTCTGGGATGGAGGGGTTGTTTTATATTCTATGGTAGACTTCTCCACTCATAGTTTTCAACTTTGGTCACATCAGAATCTCTTAGGGAAGCCAGGCATGGTGGCTCACATCTGTAGTCAGCATTCAGGAGGCAGATGCAGAGGCAGGTGGATCATCACAAGTTTGAGGCTAGTCAGAACTATATAGCAAGACTCTGTTTTAGCTGGGCGTGGTGGCGCACGCCTTTAATCCCAGCACTCGGGAGGCAGAGGTAGGAGGATCGCCGAGAGTTCGAGGCCACCCTGAGACTACATAGTGAATTCCAGGTCAGCCTGGGCCAGAGTGAGACCCTACCTTGAAACAAACAAACAAACAAACAAACAAACAAACAAACAAACAAACAAAGACTCTGTTTTAAGTCCAGCCAGCAAGGAAGCAAACAAAGTCAACACAAAATAAAAGGTGTATTTTCTTGGGGAGCTACACAAAAAAACCTCTGCCTGGAGGTGTAGCTCAGTGTTAGAATGCTTGCCTAGCATCCATGAAGCCCTGGGCTCCATCTCTTAGTACTACAAAACAAAATCCTATTGCCCAGTTTAATAAAAAATAAAAAAAAATAAAATTTCTGTGGGAAGGGACCCAGGATGATTGGAATGTGAACCAGATATAAATACCCACTGTAGGGGCTAGTGAGATGGCTCAGAGGTTAAAGGTGCTTGCTTTCAAAGCCCAACAGCCTGGGTTTGGTTCCCCAGTACCCACATAAAGACAGATGCTTAAAGCGGCACATGTATCTGTAGTATGTTTGCAATGGTAAGAAGCCTTAGGGTGAAAGAAGCCATTCCCCCCTCTCTCTCTCCTTCTACCTCTCTCTCCTTATAAATAAATAAAATATTTTTTAAGCCCACTGTAAAGGGCAAAGGTAAAAGTTTCTACACATTTTGAGTACAGGGCTTCTGTTTCTGACTTAGAAGATTGGGAGGTCAGAGCCTGGTTCCTATATTGGAAAGGGATGAATATTCGCCTATGGTAAAAGGGTGAAGGGGACATGTACAAGATGTGCCCAAGAGCAAAAATTCTATGTAGGGTGGCAGGTCAGAGTTCCACAGGGGTTCCTGAGCATGACAGAGTGTAGGTTTCTGTCCTAGGCAGGAGAAACGAGACTCCAATACAGGTAAGGCCAACCTAAGTTCTTACCAAGCGCTTCTTGGGCCGAATGAGAGGCCGGTTCTGGCCATTCATCTTGTGATACAGGCCACAGGCATTGCACAGGTAGTGGCCTGTCCTGTCTCTCCGCCAAAGTGGAGTGGCTGTTGCTCCACAGTTCACACACTCCCTGGCCTCTGGTAGGGTGAATAGAGAGAAGAAGAATTCAGATTCAGCTTAATTTTGCCTTGGGACACCCAACCCAACTCGACCTCCTTTCCCTTTTTGAGACCCTTACCACAAGAGGCCAAAGGTAGGCTTCCATGAAACTTAGGGGAAGAATAGGCTGCTGAACTGAGGGGGCTCCCCGTGGGAGAAAAGAAGGGACTGGGAAAGTCAGGTCCCCCATAAGCACCGCTGGCAACTGGGAGTGATGAAGGCAGTGCGGTCCCTAGAGTCAAGAGGTCTGGACTCAACCGCTCTGTCTTCAAGGTCTCCAAGAAGGTGGTGTTGCTCTTTCCATCTTGATCTTCCAGGGCTTGGGGAGGGGTGTCCTCGTGGCTGGGGCACACAGTTGATGCAGGATAGAGCCCTGTCTTGCCATAAGCCCAGCCAGCATACGGTGAGCCCCCTGGGATTCCCTCCATACAGTTGAGCAATGGGTACACCTGAAAGACTATTGGAAAGATATGGGGGAGAAGGGGGAAAAATAAAAAGGAAAGATCACCTGAGGTCATCCCATTTTCAGGGTGCAAAGATGTCCATTAGCCCCAACATGGTCACCAGGTTTCTCAATTTTCCACAGGTTATCAGATACTGACCATTAGGTGATATCTAGATTGATCCTGAGCCCACTGGGCTCTGGGGATGACTACTGTTGGGATAGGGAGCCCACAGATCAATTGGTAACACATCCTTGTAACTTTGCTTCTCAGTGTGACTGCTCAAGTACGGCGGGTTGAGGAACATTGGTGTTTCCTGGGCTGGAATTAACACACCAAGCTTCCAACCACTCCCAAGATAGCATTTTAGTGGCATTCTGACATACTAAGGTGCTCCATGGCAATCCCAATGGCATCCAGCCAATGCCAAGACAGCCACACAAAGGGGTTACCTGAAGAGTGTCTATAGGCCTCGGTGTCCCTATAGTAGGCCAGTGCAGTGGCTGCAGCCGTGGCTGTGCTTGGGGCAGTGGAAGAGTTTGCTGTATCCAAGCCCTCAGGACCCGAGGGGAAGAAACTCCCTGACTCTGGTGTTGAGGACACCAGGGCAGGGTCCACAAACTGGGGCAGAGGTTCTGAGGCCCCCAGGGCCCCCAGGCCGGGGAACTCCATGGGGCCACTGGGATTTAACCTGTGAGGACAAGAAGGGTTCTTAAGACACCAAAATCCTCCCTCCACTGTTCTTTCCACCTGCTCCTATTCCTTCCTTTGTCCTTTTTCTAACCATCATATCAGAGTACGCATTTCTTATTTCTGCTTCCCAAATCCCTCTCTTCTTCTTTCTTCTCCCTTCTCACACTACCACTTCTCTTTGTTTCCCATTCCATTCTCATTTCCTATCTTCCTTCCTTTCATCTTACCCATTCACCTCTTCTTCACCCACTTGCTTTCCTCCCTCCATTCTCATCTATTCCTTCATATTCCTTCTCCTCTTCTTCCTTCCCCTCTTCTTCTTCCTTTCTACTTTTTCTCCTCCCTTCCTTCCATCTCTTTTCCTATCTCTTCTTTCTTCCCTCAATTCCCTTTTCTCTGTGTCCTTCCTTCCTTCTTTCTATTCTAGCCTTATTCTATTCTCTTGTCGCCTGCTTTGTCTAGTCCATCTTCTCTCCATGACCCCTTCTTTTTCCCCTTCTCTTCACTTCTGTCTCTTCCTTTTCATGCACCACACCTCTCTCCTCCTTTTTTTTTTTTTTTTTTTTTTTTGGTTTTGCGAGGTAGGGTCTCACTCTGGTCCAGGCTGACCTGGAATTAACTATGTAGTCTCAGGGTGGTCTTGAACTCTTGGTGATCCTCCTACCTCTGCCTCCCGAGTGCTGGGATTAAAGGCATGCGCCACCACACCCGGCTCTCTCTCCTCCTTCTTACTTCCTCCTCTTTTTCCAGCTTTTCCTTTCCTCTCTTCTTGTCCCTTTCATCCTTTCTTTCCCTTTTATTTTCTTTTTTTAAAAATTGTTTGTTTATTTATTTATTTATTTGCAAGCAGAGAGAGAGAGAGAGAGAGAGATACAAGAGAGGCAGACAGAGAGAGAATAGGCACGCCAGGTCCTCTAGCCACTGCAAACGAACTCCAGATGCATGTGCTCCTTGTGCATCTGGCTTACATGGGTCCTGGAGAATCGAACCGGAATCCTTTGGCTTCGCAAACAAATGCCTTAACCACTAAGCCATTTCTCCAGCCCATCTTTCCCTTTTCTTTGAACCGCTTCTCTCTCATTTCTTCTACTCTTTTTCTCCTCCCCCATTTCCTCATTTTAGTTGGTCTCTGCTCCCATCCTTCCTCCCTTACTCCTGTAGAAGAGTCTGGGTAGGGGTGGAATGAGGTATATAACCAAGATCCCTTGAACCCTTGGATAACTCCCAAAGGACTATGGGGTTCACCCTCCTGTGCCCCCCAACTTCATCTCTATCAGTTGCATCATGCCATCTGACTGTCTCAGAAACCCCATGGCTTCCGGCTTTATTGCTCCTCCTCCACCTCAGTTGAGTCTGCAGACGAGGGCTCCTTCGTTCCTCCCTGCCCCATGGGGGTGGTCAGTACTCCCCTCCCCGAAGTGCTTATCAGTGCCATCCCCACCCAGCTTTTGAAATCACCCCAAGGCTACTGGCTTCCTCTAAGAAGGGTAACAGGTGGGGTGTTCCCTTTCTCCCCTCCAGTACCCTCTCCCTTGAGGAATCTTCAAATCTCACCACTCCAAGGCCTCAGCTTTCCCCATCTGCTATATCGAAGGTGGCAACAGAGGCTGAGCTAAGAGCTGGGAGATGCCCCTTGCCTCCATCTTGTCTTGCATGTCTCTTTAGTTCTCTCTCAGTCTGTCTTTCCCTCACTGTTTCCCTTCAAGTGTGACTCGGGGTTTTCCCCTCATCTTTCTCTGCCTTTAAGGTGTATCTTGCCCCCTTTCTCTTTCTGTGTTTTAATAAAGGTATATTTTCCCCTTCTTTTGTCCTTCCATGTTTATCTCTCGGATGGTCTCTCTCCGTCTTTAGTTCTGCCTTTTAATTTTTTTTTATGTCCTTCTTAGCTCTCCTGTATATCTGTTACTTTTGCTTTCTCCTCCGTGTGCATTGCTGAATGTCTCTGGATCTTCCAACTTTGTTTCTCTTTTGGTCTCCCACTGTCTACCACACGCATTGCTGAATGTCTCTGCATCTTCCAACTTTGTTTCTCTTTTGGTCTCCACTGTCTCTTCCTCCTACTCTTGTTCTTTGAACCCTCAGCCCTCCTCCCATATCCTGAACAGAGACTCCTGTACACAGCCCAGGAGAACCTCCTTCTGGCCCTCTCTGCTCAGTGCCATCTGTAGGGTGTATGTTGGAGTGACGGAAATGGAGTCCATCACCTTTAAACTTTCCGCTTTCCCTACCCACTGTATAGATACATAGGCCAAGGGCTGGGCCTAGGTTTTGGACCTGTGCTGCGGATGAGGCAGCCCATGGATGTGTCAATCACCACCACCCCTCTTGACCCCAAAGTTCCTACCATCTCTCCCCGGACAAAGTCTGTTTCCCCATCTTGGCTCTCAACTCACCTTCCATCTCTTTCCTCCCTGTCTTTCTGTCTGTATCCATGTCTCTGCCTCTCTTTTCTTCCCTCCCTTCTCTCCTTCACTCTCTCTTTCTGCCTTCCTCCCTCTTTTCATTTCTGCATGCCTCCTTCTTGTTTTCTGCTGCAGGCTCTCCCCCTTCCTCTTTCCTGCGGTCACTCTGGGTCACTCTGTCTCCGTCTTACTCTTTCTTTGATTCTTGGTTTTTCCTTCATCTTTCTTCATGTCTGTTTGGTCATTTGCTTTTCCTCTCTCAATGTCTCTGTCACTTGCATCTCAGTTATCTTTTTGTTAGTCTCTCTCTTTCTCTCACTCTCTCGGCCTCAGTGTGTCTCTTGCTCTCTTCTTCTATCATACTTCCTTCATCCCTTTATCCTCATCCCCAGATTCTCCCTCCAACCCACTACCCACCACTGTACCTCACACCTTGGTGGGTTCAGGGCTGCCCACCCCTCCTGTGGCAGGGGCCCACCCTCACCCCAGTTATCACTCTTCGGAGAGAGATAAAGTTTATCTCAGGCTGGGGGATATGAAAGCTCCTTATCAGCTGCCCCACTAGAGAAAGTGCTGCCCCAAGCACGGAGGCACAGGCAGCAGCGGCACCTTCAGCTCTCTCTCGGCCCAGCCCCTCACCCCAGGTAACAGCCCTAGTGCAGCCCACAGCCAGGGTCTTGCAGGGCTGAAGGAGCAGAGGCAGGGTCTGGGGGGCAGATATGGCACTGGGGGGGTGGTTACAGGTGGAATTTGAGGGTCATATGTGGAGTTAAGTTGTCAGAGAGAAGTCTGGAGTATAACTATGTCATTTGTAGGAAGCATATATGGGGTTTGAAGAGCAAGTCTGGGTTAGGAAATTCAGAGATACTTTTTGAGTTCAGAAATAGGAAAATAGTGATGAGGTTGGAGACTCAGAGGTGAATTTTGAGAGTCAGAAAAAGCTTCAAAGTCAGACATGTGGTTTGGAGGTTCAGAGATGGATGCTGGGGTCATATGAAAATGTGACAGAGCTAAGGAAGGGTATTGCTGAGGCAGCGACTGAGCTAAACCGATGATTGGATAGGGATTCTTGGAGCACAGGAAGGGTTTGGAGAAGCCAAGACAATTAGGGGTACAGAAAGTGTGGAATCAGACAGATTTTAGGGTTTAGGGTAGACAGACATGAGGGTCCTTGCAGCAGAACAAATTCAGGGGAGCAGACTGTCTAGAGTAACAAACACATTTTGACCAACAGGCAGGGGCTGGGAGAGAGAAATGGTTTAGGGAAGTCAGAGAGAAGATCAAGAAAGCAGACATGGGGTTTGGCATAATGGGGGCTAAAGCTAGGGTTTGTCAGGTCAGAAACAAGTTTGGGGAGCCAGAGACAATTTGGGGTAGACACAGGTGTATTGGTTTGGAAGTAGAAATAGCCTTGGGGAAACCAAAGTGAGGTTTTTTTAGGAGAACCTGGAGAAACGGAGACAAGTTTAGGTCAGTAGAAATCAGATTAGGAGCAGATAGAGGAGTTTGGGAGACTAAGTCATATTTTAGAGGCAGAGTTGATAGTAGGGGTATGAGGAGAGAATTAAGGGATCACGGAACATAGACATCTTGGAAAGAATGGGTAGAAGTCGGGACAGAAAGAGCTGGTGTTTGGGGAGTAGAGATGGAGGTTGAAGGCAGAAGGGGTCTGAGGAGCTACGAAGGGATTCAGGGGTGGCCCACATTTTAGGGGCAAGTTGTGGGTAGGAGATGGAGCAGGCTAGGTGGGGAGTAGCCAGGAGGCTGGAGCAGCAGGTGTGGTGGTGGGGAATTCTACCGGGGGGGGGGATCTGGGGGCTGAGACTGACCTGGGCTGGTTGATGCAGAGGGTTCCGCCACCTTTTGGATGTGGCGAGCTCAGTGTGATCCCAAAGGGTGTCCTCGCTGGCCTTGGCCTTTCAGGCTCCCTTCCTCCCTCCCTCCTGCCAGCCCGCCCTCCCTCTCTTTCTTCTCCCTCCTCCCTCCTCCCCAGGGAGTGGTTGGTGCCCTAGTGGGTGTGGCAGTGCAGAGGAGGGGGCGTGCCTCCTACTTGTGGAAGAGCTCTCGGGCACTGGGGCCCCTCCACCCTACCTGCTTACTCTATGTATTGTTGGATCCAGCTTGCCTTGGGCTTCCATGGAATCCAATGTCCAGCCAAGACATATGATTTCATGGCTCCTGGGGGGTTTTCAGTGAGGCAAGCTCTACTGTGTGCCAGGCTGCGTGTGGGCTGGATCCATATGCATGCGAGCCCTCCTGACTGCAGGGAGAGGAGGGATGAAGCTGTACCCATTTTGCAGAAAGAATAAGGCTCAGAGAGAGGTTTGGAAGGATTTGAACTAGAGCCCATGGGCCACTTTGGTGAACCACTCTGAGAGACTAGGTCAGAGCTTGTGGAGGTGAGGAGGCAAGGGGACCAGGGCACACTCCTTCTGCGCCTGGGGCTTACGCCAGCTCTGGCCTGCCCTGGGGCGGCAGATAAGTCTTATCAGATGGAGGCGACTGTGGCTGTTGGCGCCGCAGTAACAGGCTGTCTTGGGGTTGAGGGGCAGGGTGGGGGGGCACACAGGGACAGTGGCTTCGACTTCTTGCCCGCCATACTGTATTAGAGGCGGGAAAATGAGATGACACCCAAAGTAAGTTCTCCTGTGAGTCCTCTAGGATTGGGATAAGATAGCCAAGGGGAAGGATAGGAAAGGACGGACAGACAGACAGGCAGAGACAGACACAGACACAGAAATATAGAGATGGGAATGAGATGGGGAAGGACACAGATAACTAGAGGAAAAAAAAAACGGGTGGAAGGAGGGTGGTGGGAATTCTATGCAGAAAAGGTACAGAAAGAGAGAGAAAATCCAAAGAGCCAGAAGAGCCTGAAACGGTTAAAGATGGATGTGGAGAGAAAAGCAAAGAGACAATGCGAGGCTGAGAAGGACAGAAGGGGAAAGAAAACATCTGGAAGTGACAGAGGCCAAGGGCACAGAAGAGGAAACAGAATGTTGTAGAGAGGGGCAGAGGTGGAGATTATTTAGAGACAGTGTGAGATTCCCGGTGGCAGTCTGGGGTAAGCCCCACGTTGCTGGGAATGAGGTAGGGGTACTTTTGTCTCTGTTTCTGTGCTAGGAATCCACTCAAGGTCTTGCACATGCTAGGCATGTGCTTTGCCACCTGAGCTACATCTCTGGCCCATGGTTATGATATTCGTGCTTTTACCAGCATGAATATACAACCAGAAGCAGTATCATGTGTTGACAGAAGATAGGAGCTGTGCAAAGTGCTTTCCTTGCACAATTTTATTCCATTCTTACCAGGTTTTCGTAATATATAATCACCCCCATCTTCCAGACTGGGAGTAGGGGCACAGAAATAAGACTGTCTAAGCCGAGAGTGGTGGCGCACGCCTTTAATCCCAGCACTCGGGAGGCAGAGGTAGGAGGATCGCTGAGAGTTCGAGGCCACCCTGAGACTACATAGTGAATTCCAGGTCAGCGTGGGCCAGAGTGAAACCCTACCTTGAAAAAAAAAAAAAAGACTGTCTAAAGGCCCCTGGTTCTTGTTGTCTCAGCTCACACTGATTTTCTGCCACAGGAAGCAAGCCATCCTTTGCACCTAATTGTTTCACCTGGAAAATGAATATAATCACAGACCCTTTACTCCACACCAAATATCACCACTCAAAGCAGACCCTGCAGGGCACACCATAAATGGTGTGTTATGTAAACAGCAATTCTCATCATTGTTAGTATATTAGCAACAGAAGTTGGGGGGTTGGGGGTGAGGTGGGGGCATCTCTTCAGGAGGGAAAGGCTAAAGGCATGTCCAAAAAGGGTTTGGTGCTGGACTCTCATCTCATTTCTTCATTCTTGGAGGGGACAAAGGGAAGTAAAGGAAGTAAAGGGTGGGGAGTGGGGTGCCTCTGAGGCCAGGCCTCACCCCATTCCCTCCCCCATCCCTGTGGAGAGGGCACAGGCCCAGAAGTCTGTGACCACAGTTCAGCCAGCAGGGAGGCAGCTGGGAAGGCATAGATAAGGGAATCAGCGGGGGCCAGGCCAGGCTTGGGGGAGCCCTGTGCGGGTGGCAGCGGGGGTGGGGTGTCCTGGTCATTGCGCCCTCTGTCAGGCTTCCATTTGAGACCCACTGAAATGTCCTCTGCTTCTGGAAGCCTTCCTTGACCTGGTCTCCTCCTTCTTTCTGGGTATCTTCTGGGGTTCTGGACTCCCTGCTTGATCCAAGCTTGGGGGATGGGTGTTTGTGCCTCTTTGGAACTGGAGTTCATTTACATGAAACTCAACTCACTTTGGTATTGATACCACAGATATGAAAACTGGGCCAAGGAATTATACGTTTGACCTCAGAACCGAACTGTTGTTAATGACTTTTTTTTCTTTAAGAATTATTTTTTGGGGCTGGAGAGATGGTTTAGTGGTTGATGCACTTGCCTGTGAAGCCTAAGGACCCAGGTTTGATTCCCCAGTACCACATAAGCTGGATGCACAAGGTGGCACATGCGTCGGGAGTTCATTTGCAGTGGCTAGAGGTCCTGGCACGCCCATTCTCTCTCTCCTTCTCTCTCTAATAAATAAATTAAAAATTTAAAAATTATTTTTGAGGAGATGCAGAGATGGCTTAGCAGTTAAAGGTACTTATTTGCAAAGCCCTACAGCCCTGGGTTCAAGTCCCTAGTACCCACATAAGCCGGATGCACAAAATTGGTGCATACATCTGAAGTTCATTTCTGGCTGCAGGAGGCCCTGACATGCCTATGCTCTCCCTCCCTCCCCCTTCTCTCTTTGTCTCTCTCTCAAAGAAACAAATAAAACTATTTAAAAAGTGACATCATATAAAAGAGTTATTATTATTATTTGAGGTAGTGTCTCACTCTAGCCCAGGCTGACCTATGTATTCGCTATGTAGTCTCAGGGTGGTCTTGAACTCATAGCAATCCTTCTACCTCTGCCTCCAGAGTGCTGGGATTAAAGGCATGTGCCACCACGCCCAGCATGATTATTTGATACATGTATATAATGTGCAATGATTGAATAGGGGTAATTAACAAACCGTTCCTCAAATATTTATGTTTTCTTAGACGCTAAAAAATTGATCACATAGAAGGAGTAATAGAATAATGGTTATTAGAGGCTGGGAAAGGGAGGCTAGAGAAGAGAAATACATTGTAGTGTTCTATAGCCCAGTAGATTGGCCAGGGCTTGCAACAACTGTTTAAATAGAATGGAGGTGTTTCAAGGCCACCCTGAGGCATGGTAATTCCAGGTCAGCCTGGGCCAGAGTGAGACCCTACCTTGCAAAACCCTTTAAAATAAATAAATAAATAAATAAATAAATAGAATGTATGTGTTTTGTAGGCAGGACACGCTTTAATCCCAGTACTTGGGTGAGGTTAAAGGCCACCCTGAGACTACATAGTGAATTCCAGGTTACCTCAGACCAGAGTGAGACCCTACTTTGAAAAAACAAACAAAAAATATGAGTTTTATTATCATTATTTAAAAGATGAAAGAAAATAACACGAAGCCTTATGGACATGGTGATGCATGCCTGCAATCTTAGTACTTGGGAAGAAGAGGCAGGAGGATAAGGAGTGCAAGGTCATTCTGTGCTACATAAGGAGTTTGAGGCCAGCCTGGGATAGATACCATATCTTGAAAATTTAAAAGTTCAGAACAATGATAAATGAGAAAAAAGTAACTAATTCAGTGATTGTTCTATTTGTTTGTGTATTCTACCCAGCAGTCTCTACTACTAGTTTTCCTCTTTTTTTTTTTTTTGAGGTAGGGTCTCACTCTATCCCAGGCTGACCTGCAATTCACTCTGTATTCTCAGGGTGGCCTCCAACTTATGCCGATCCTCCTACCTCTGCCTCCTGAGTGCTGGGATTAAAGGCGTGCGCCACCACACCCAGCATTTTCCTCCTTAAAAAAAAATAAAACTTTTAACAACCTCCATACAGATACACAAATATACCATGGTCATAATCCCCTCTCACCATCCACCTTTCTCCCCTCCCCTATCTCACCTTTACTGAATCCCTTCTTCTTTCCAAGTAGCCTTTGTTCTATTTTGAGGCCATCATTTTCCCCTTCCTATTATGCAGGTCTTGTGTAACCTGTGTAGGTAGCATCAGCAGGCTACGGTGAGGACATGGATATCAAGACCACTTTGTTTCCGGAAGACAGTATTTCCAAGCACTCTCCCCCTTCCTCAGGCTCTTCTATTCTTTTTAAAAAATATTTTATTTATTTATTTGCAAGGAGAGAGAGAGACACAGACACACATACAGAGAATGAGTGTGCCACAGCCTCTAGCCATTGCAGACGAACTCCAGACACATGTACCATTTTGTGCATCTGGCTTTCATGGGTCCTGGAGAATGGAACCTGGGTCCTTTGGCTTTGCAGGCAAGTGTCTTAACCACTAAGCCATTTTTCCAGCCCTGGCTTTTTTGTTCTTTCCACCACCTCTTCTACAATGAGCTCTGAGCATGGGAGGGTGTGATAGAGGTGTCTCAGTGCTGAACATTCTACTCTCACTTCTCAGCACTTTAATGAATTTTCAGTCTCCCCAGTGGTCACCACCGTTTGAAAAGAAAATTTTGTAACCAAGAGTGAGAGTAGCAGTGATATATGGGCATAAGTATTTAGAAGTCACTCTGGTGATCATAATATATTCATTCAAACAACAGTAGTAGTTTCCCCTCCTGGTGCGTATGATCTCCGTTGCCACAGGCTTTTGACTAGGTTTTCAGTACCAGACATAAATTCCCTCCAATGGAGTGAGCCTTCTGTCCAATCAGAGAGAAGTTGGTTTCTCTTATAACAAACATACCAGTATTGCACCACTTGGCAAATTTGGCTTGGCTGCAGGGTCCACTGCTGATTAAGACTATTCACGATTTTTCTCCCCCAATAAGCTGTATAGGACTTTCCAGCATCCTGACAGCTAGCCAATAGGGAGGAGGTTTCCAACTCAGCTGTAGCTTGATTTCTCAGTGACTGACCTGCAACCCAAGCACGTGGAGTCTTCAGCAATAGGGTCTTACCATCTAGTTCTCATGGGCAACCAAGAGCCTTGGCAATAGACTGTAATGTGTGTTTGTGAGGGGGAGGCATCAGGGGTCTCCCTAATCAAAAATTTGCTGGAAAGTTATTCCACCCCTGGCACTGAAATTTTCTTTTAACAATCTATGACTTTTGGGCACAGGATTATCCACCACTTACAGGGTACTTCTTCCCAAATTCTGTCTCTCTTTTTTTTTTTTCTTTTTTGGTTTTTCAAGGTAGATTCTCTCTCTAGCCTAGGTTGACCTGGAATTCACTCTGTAGTCTCAGGCTGGCTTCAAATTCACAGTGATCCTCCTACCTCTGCCTCCTAAGTGCTGGGATGAAAGGTGTGCGCCACCACACCCAGCTCTCTTTTTAACATATATATTTTTAGCTAGTGAAGAAGGTAGGTTTCCATATGGCTTATTCATAACATCTTTAATTTGGATTAACTGCCCTCCATCCTCCTCTCTTCCACCCCCTTTCCTGACCCAGTTTAGACCATTCCACCCCCAGTATTCTGCTGCTCTACTTATACACAGATATACTATACCCTCCCCTTAAGCCCTTTCCTTCCTCATATCCCCTTTATAGCTACCTGACCTCTACTACTGACTTTACTTCAACTCAAATACAAATCTAAACATTTAAAACTAAGATTTGCAAGCCAGGCGTGGTGGCGCACGCTTTTAATCCCAGCACTTGGGAGGCAGAGGTAGGAGGATCGCCGAGAGTTCAAGGCCACCCTGGGACTACATAGTTAATTCCAGGTCAGCCTGGACCAGAGTGAGACCCTACCTTGCAAAAACAAAAACAAAAACAAAAACAAAAACAAAAAAACAAACAAACAAACAAAAAAAACCCCCTAAGATTTGCATATGAGAGGGAACATGTGGCGTTTGGCTTTCTGAGCCAGGGTTAGCTCACAGTTGCAGATCCATCCATTTCTCTGCAAACTTCATAGTTTCATGTTTCTTTATACCTGAATAAAACTCCATTGTGTAAATGTACCATATCTTCATGGTTTTCCTCCTTTTATGACTTAATATGCCCCTTTAATATCAGGACAAGGCTAACCATCTGCATAAATTCTTGAAATTCTTTCATTATTTTTTGAGGTAGGGTCTTATTCTAGCCCAGGCTGACATGGAACTTACTCTGTAGTCCAAGGCTGGCCTTGAACACTTGGTGAAAATTTTCAGTTAAAAAAATTCATTCCAGCTGGGCGTGGTGGGCGCCTTTAATCCCAGCACTCGGGAGGCAGAGGTAGGAGGATCGCAGAGAGTTCGAGGCCACCCTGAGACTACATAGTTAATTCCAGGTCAGCCTGGACCAGAGTGAAACCCTACCTCGAAAAACCCAAAAAAAAAAATCATTCCAATGTAAGATCTAAATTACACAAATAAATATGTAATTATTAGGAAAAAAAGGGAGACAACAAGAAACAAGCTGGTTACATGCATACACTAAAGTGGGTGCACTGAGAGTACTGGGAGGGTAGCTCAGTGGTAGAGCTGGTGCTTAGACTTTTCGAGAACCTCAGTTCCATCTCCAGCTCTACAATCAAAACAAAACAAAACCCCAGAAAGTTATATACTCAAATATCAACATTAGTTCTAGTCACTGACTAGATTTATAAATAAATATTTTATTTATTTGAGAGAAGGGGAGAGAGAGAGAGAGAGAGAGAATGGGTGCACTAGGGTCTCTAGCCACTGAAAATGAACTCCAGACACATGAACCACCATGTAAATATGGCTTATGTGGGTACTGGGGAATCAAACCTGGGTCCTTAGCCTTCACAAGCCTTAACTGCTGAGCCATCTCTCTGAAAAAAAAAGCCTGAAGATCAAGCTATTTATTATTATTATTTTATTTTTTTTTAGTTTTTCGAGGTAGGGTCTCACTCTAGCTCAGGCTGACCTGGAATTCACTATGTAGTCTCAGGGTGGCCTCAAACTCATGGCGATCCTCCTACCTCTGCTTCCCAAGTGCTGGGATTAAAGGCATGCGCCATCACGCCTGGCTTATTTTTGTTGTTGTTATTATTATTATTATTATTATTTTTGGTTTTTGGAGGTAGGGTCTCACTCTAGCCCAAGCTGACCTGGAATTCACTTTGTAGTCTCAGGGTGGCTTCGAACTCATAGCACTCCTCCTACCTCTTCCTCCCAAGTGCTGGGATTAAAGGTGTGTACCACCACACCTGTCTACTAATATTGTTTATTATTTTTATCATCATCACCATCATCATTATTATTAACTTTGAGACAAGGTCTCAATATGTAATTTAGGCTGGACTTGAACTCATGAACCTCCTGCCTTAGTCTCCCAAGTGTTAGGATTATAGGCGTGTACTATCATGTGTGGCTCTTATTATAATCATCCCAGCAGGAACAAAGATATTCTAA
The DNA here is from genome assembly GCA_036365145.1 of Orientallactaga sibirica. Lineage (NCBI taxonomy): Eukaryota > Metazoa > Chordata > Mammalia > Rodentia > Dipodidae > Orientallactaga > Orientallactaga sibirica. Next base: position 4,199,475 of record JAEOAD010002518.1, read on the forward strand.
GGTGAAACACTTGTATCCATCCTTTGACTATCAGACTATTGAGATAATGGACTCTGAGAAATTAGAATTCTCCTATGACTCATACTGGGAGAAGGAAAAGGATGGAGCTCTAGTGTAGCCTGAGGGGGATTTGTCTCTCAGAAAGAGATTTCGCAGAGTGCTGACAGATCACCTTGTAGGTGAGACTGGAGATGCGACAATGATGGTCAATAATTGGCAGGACCACACTTTGACCAGGACTGTTTAATTTTCCATACCTCTTGGCTTCTATTTAAACCTAAACCTAAGCCGGGTATGGTGGTGCACGCCTTTAATCCTAGCATTCGGGAGGCAAAGGCAGGAGGATCACTGTGAGTTCAAGGCCACCCTGAGACGACATAGCGACATAGTGAATTCCAGGTTAGCCTGAGCTAGAGCCAGACCCTAACTCAGAAAACAAAACAAAACAAAAAAAACAAAACAAAACAAAACAAAACAACAAAAAACACCCAAACCTCATGTCAGGAACTTGAAGATTGATTTGGGGCAGTCACTGGATTCTATTTGCTTTTCTTCTCAATATGGCCACATTGAATAAATATCTTTTCTCTGTTTTTTCACAGCAGCAAGAGGCCCTGATGTGTCCATTCTCTCCCTCCCAACCCCTTTCTCTCTGCTTGCAATGAAATTTAAAACATTTAAAAAAATGGGAAAAAAGGTTTGGGGAAATAGCTCAGTAGTAGAGGGCTTGCCTAGCATGTATAATAACGTCCTCCATAGAATCCTCAATGAGTAACACACACACACACACACACACACACACACACACTCGGCTTTGAGTCTATTGATAGGTGGGTCTTGACTTCTAAGTACTCTGCCCCTTTAGGACTTACTGAATTCCAAGCCAACTTGAACTAATCTAAATACATCTCCTCTTTATTCTTTGTTTAGAGACCTGGAATATTATGTTGCCAAGGCTGGCCTCCAACTCCTGGGGCCTCAGACTTTTTAAAAAAATTAAAATATTATTTATTTATTTGAGAGAAAGAGAAAGATGTAGATAAAAAGAGAGAGAGAATGGTCACACCAGGGCCTCCAGCCATGACAAAGAACCCCTGAAGCATGCGTCACCGTGTACATCAGTTATTACGTGGGTAACTGAGGAATTGAACTCAGGTCCTTAGGCTTTGCAGGCAAGCACCTTAACCGCTGAGCCATTTCTCCAGTCTCTGCCTCAGACTCTGGAGAGCCCATCTTGCCTGGCTTCATTCTCTCTACCTTTTATCAATTTATTTATTTGGGGGAGAGATAGAAGAAGAGGCAGATAGAGAGAGAATGAGCGCTCTAGGGCCTCTAGCCACTGCAAACAAACTCCCAACGCATGTGCCACCTTGTGCATCTATCTGGCTTACATGGATCCTGGGGAATAGAACCTTGGTCCTTTGGCTTTGCAGGCAAGCGCCTTAACCACTAAGCCATCCCTCCAGCCCTCTACCTTTTTTTATTAAATAAAAAGGTCTTTGCTAAGTTACTAAATGGAGAAGAATGGAATATGACACCAATACCACTTGAGGCTCAACAGTCTCGATCCTGTCTACTCTTATATTGTTAAGACTGCTAATGTTACTTTTCAAACAGTGCCTGAAAGTCCACACATAGTTCATTCTCTTTAATAGATGAGCAAACAACTGAGAAAAATTCATTGCTATAAAATCAAGAATACATAAATTGATACCAGGCATGGTGCCTCACCCCATAATCCTAGCACTTGGGAGGCTGAGGTGGGAGGATCACTGTGAAATTGAAGCCAGCCTGGGCTATAGAGTGAATTCCAGATCAGCCTGAGCTCGCGTGAGACCCTACCTCAAAAAACCCAAACCAAACAAACAATAACAACAACAACAAAAAACAAGCTCTGGCTCTCTGATCACTTGGGAACTTTTAGCTGTGGGTGAGTTTTTCCCTAGGCTGGGCCTGGCCTGGCTCAGTCTAGGCCCAGGCCCAACCAGGAGGGGCTCAGCCTAGGCCCTAGCCCAGGCCCAGCTGGAAGGACCCCCCTAGCCCTTACTCTCCACATGGGTTCTTTATCTTCTCCAGTTCCCCACATGGCAGGAGCTCCTTGAACTTTTCTCTTTACTTTCCACGCTTTTCCCCCCAGATCCATATCTGGTCACATGGGCTCCTGAGCTACACATGGCCCACATGGTCTTTTGGGCTCCACATGGTGTACTTCTCTTCTCCCCACTTTGTTTCTCCTTACCTCTCAGCCTTCCCCTTTCAGCACTCCTTTGTAAAAATTGAATAAAATGTTGTATTTTAAAAATAAAAAAAAAAAAAAAAAAAAACAAGCTGGGTGCAGTGGCACATGCCTTTAATCCCAGCCCTTGGGAGGCAAAGGTAGGAGTATTGCCAGGAGTTCGAGTCCACCCTGAGACTACATAGTGAATTCCAGGTTGGCTTGGGCTAGAGGGAGACCCTACCTCGAAAAACAAACAAAATGAATATGTAAATTGATTACGTTCCCTCAGAGTGTGGCTTCTTAAGTAAAAATAGCTTGGGGAAACCAAATGTCTTTCTTATTTATTTATTTATGAGAGAGGCAGAGAGAGAAAGAGGTGGAGAGAGAGAGAGAGAGAGAATGGGTGCAGCAGGGCCTCTAGCCACTGCAAATGAACTCCAGACATATGCACTACCTTGTGCATCTGGTTTATGTGGGTACTGGGGGATTAAATCTGGGTCCTTAGGCTTCACAGGCAAGCACCTTAACCACTAAGCCATCTCTCCAGCTCTCTCTACCCCTTTATATTGAAGCATTTTTAAGAGGGATTCCAAACCACTTTTAATGTCCAAGAAACAATTAAGATAAAAAAAAATAGCTGAGGTTCGCCAGGCGTGGTGGTGCACGCCTCTAATCCCATCATTTGGGAGGCAATGGTAGAAGGATCGCCATGAGTTTGAGGCCACCCTGAGACTTCATAGTGAATTCCAGGTCAGCCTGGGCTAGAGTGAGACCCTACCTCAAAAAAAAAAATAGCTGAGGTTGAAGGATTGCTGAGAGTTCAAGGCCAGCCTGGGACTACAGAGTGAGATCCAGGTCAGCCTGGCTAGACTGATACCCTACCTCAAAAAACAAAACCCACAAATAACTAATTAAAATAAACTGAAACAATTTTATGTACTACCATCACCTGGCCAATATAATGAGTCAATTTTATTGAGGCAGGGTCTCATCAAGTCCACACTAGCCTCTAACTCACTGTGTAGCCAAGGCTGTTCTGGAACTCCTGATCCTTTTTCCTCTACTTTCCATGTGCTTTGATTACAGGTGTGTGCCACCACGCCATGCATAAGTCACTGTAGAAAAACAATAGAATTTTTTTTTCAGGTTTTCGAGGTAGGGTTTCACTCTGGTGCAGGCTGACCTGGGATTCACTATGTAGTCTCAGGGTGGCCTCAAATTAATGGTGATCCTCTTGCCTCCTCCTCCCAGCTGCTGGGATTAAAAGTGTGAGCCACCATGCTTGCTTAGAAAATACTTTTAGCCGGGCATGGTAGAGCATGCCTTTAATCCGAGCACTTGGGAAGCAGAGGTAGGAGAATTATGGTGAGTTGGAGGCCAGCAGGCAAGCACCTTAACCGCTAAGCCATCTCTTCAATTGCTACTTTTTTTTTTTTTTTTTTTTTTTGTTTTTCGAGGTAGGGTTTCACTCTGGCCCAGGCTGACCTGGAATTAACTATGTAGTCTCAGGGTGGCCTCGAACTCTCGGCGATCCTCCTACCTCTGCCTCCCGAGTGCTGGGATTAAAGGTGAGCGCCACCACGCCCGGCTCTAGATTGCTACTTTTTTTGAGACAGGGTCTTGTTATGTAGTCTGTGCTGGCCTTGAACTCACAATCTTCCTGCCTCAAATCTCAGTGTCCATGTGTGTCACCATGCCAGACCTACTCTTATTTCTTGTGTAGCATTTGTAGGAGATGGTTGGGGTCTGCTGGTTTTTCATTAGCTATGGGTGCTAGTCTTTGGTGGGTTTTTTTGTTTGTTTGTTTTTTTCGTGGTAGGGTCTCACTCTAGCTCAGGGTGACCTGAAATTCACAATGTAGTCTCAGGGTGGCTTCAAACTCACAGCAATCCTCCTACCTCTGCCTCCCAAGTGCTGGGATTAAAGGCGTGCGCCACTATGCCCGGTCTTGGTTTTGGTCTTTTTGAGACAGGATCTTGCTACATAGTCCTGACTGGCTTGGAACTCCTTTCATTAACCTTGACTTGCAGTGACCTTCCTGCACCTACCCCCTGAGTGCTGGGATATCAGTCCTGTGACACCCCACCTGGCTTGGGCACCAGTCTTGAAGATGTTTTACCTGAGCAAACATTTTGACCTTGAAAATGTGCAGTCAGTTTATCCTGGGAACTGTTACATTTCTTCAGCTGCCTCCCCATGCTGATTGAATATGTTGTCCCTGTGATAAGAGTGGCCTGCAGTAGCTGGTAAGAAAATGCATGAGAAAGGATGGCACAGAATATACACTTTTTTAAAAGAAGATTAAAGAGCTACATTCCCAGCCCCAAAACTTTGTATATTCTTTGTTTTGTTTTGTTTTGTTTTGTTTTGTTCTTGAGGTAGGATCTTGCTGTAGCCCTGGATGACCTGGAATTCATTAGGTAGTCTCAGCTGGCCTTCAACTCACAGTGATCCTCCTACCTCTGTCTCCCAGGGCTGGGATTAAAGGCATGTGCCAACATACTCCGCCTTTTTGTTTTGTTTTGTTTTGTTTTTTTTTTTTTTTTTTTTTTTTTAGGTAAGGTCTCCCTCTATCTCAGGCTGGACTGGAATTCACTATGTAGTCTCAGGGTGACCTTGAACTCAAGGCGATCCTCCTACCTCTGCCTCCCAAGTGCTGGGATTAAAGGCGTGCACCACCACGCCTAACCACTCCATCTTCTTTTAAAAATATATTTTATTTATTTATTTATTTATTTATTTATTTATTTATTTATTTATTTATTTATTTAAGAGAGAGAGAGAGGGAGAATGGGCACACCAGAGCCTTCAGCCACTGCAAATGAACTCCAGATGCATGTATCTGGCTTACGTGGGGCCTGGAGAGTCGAACCACGATCCTTTGGCTTTGCAGGCAAACATCTTAACCACCAAGCCATCTCTCCAGCCCCACCCCACCTTTTTTGATGATTTTTAGGCAAGGTCTCGCTCTACCCCATGTTGATCTAAAACTCACTCTGTAGACCCAGGCTAGCCTCAAACTCATAGCAATCCTCCTATATCAGCCTCTTTTTTTTTTTTTTTTTTTAGTTTTTCGAGGTAGGGTTTCACTCTAGCTCAGGCTGACCTGGAAGTCACTATGTAGTCTCAGGGTGGCCTTGAACTCTCAGCAATCCTCCTACCTCTGCCTCCTGAGTGCTGGGATTAAAGGCATGCACCACCACGCCCAGCCAGCCTCCTTTTTTAAACTTTTAAATATATTTTATTTATTTGTTTGAGAGAGAGAAAGAGGCATAGAGAGAGAGAAAGAAGCATAAAGAGAGAGCGGGAGAGAGAGAAAGAATGGGTGTGCCAGGGCCTTTAGCCACTGCAAACAAACTCCAGATGCATGCGCTCCTTGTGCATCTGGTTTACATGGGTCCTGGAGAGTCAAACCAGGATCCTTTGGCTTTGCAGGCAAACGCCTTAACCGCTAAGCCATCTCTCCAGCCTCTATATCAGCCTCTTGAATGTGACACACATCTGGTGTGTATATTATTAAACGTTTTTTTTTTTTTTTTTGGTTTTTCAAGGCAGGGTCTCACTCTAGGCCAGGAATTCACTCTGTAGTCTCAGGGTGATCTCAAACTCATTGTGATCGTCCTATCTCTGCTTCCCAAGTGCTGGGATTAAAGGCATGGTCCATCACACCCGGCTTTATTAAAACTTTTATGTTGGGTTGGGGTTATAGCTCACTTGGTAGAGTATTTGCCTAGCATGAACAAAGTCCTGGGTTTGATCCCCATGCCAACTGTGGTGGCACATGACTGTAATACCAGTACATCAGAGTTAGAGGCAAGAGGACCAGAAATTCAAGGTCATCCTCAGTTACATAATGAATCTGAGACCAGCCTGGGCTACATGAGAACATGCCTTGAAAAAACAATAAAAACAAAAAGAATATACAACGTTTTTAAAAAAAAACATGTTTATTTGCCGGGCATGGAGGCACATGCCTTTAATCCCATCACTTGGGAGACAGAAGTAGGAAGATCACCATGAGTTCGAGGCCACCTTGAGAATACATAGTGAATTCCAGGTCAGCCTGGGCTAGAGTGAGACCCTACCTCGAAAAACAAAAAAAAAAAAAAAGTTTATTTATTTGGGCTGGAGTTCCATTCCCCAGTACCCACATAAAGCCACATGCACAAGGTGGAGTTTATTTGCAGTGATTAAAGGCCCTGGTGCTCCCATTCTCTCTCTCTCTCTCTGCCTGCCACTCTCACTGAAACAAGTAAAATCCTAAAAAGTGTTTATATAATTATTCATTGGCCAGCAGAGAGAGAGAAAGAGAGAGAGATTGGGTGTGATTCTTGCCAGTACAAATGAACTCCAGATGCATGTGCCACTTTGTGCATCTGGCTTTAGGTCGCCAGGACTTGAAAGCAAGCACCTTAACTGCTGAACAGAAGGAGGACAGACATGGTGACACACACCTTTAATCCCAGCACTTTTTTCTTTTGAGCATAAGTGTAGCTGGGTGTGATTTTAGCCTACTTTGGGGCCACCCTAACAAGGGAGCAGGGGATGAGGCCCTTTTCATTACCTTTCCAAAATACATTTAAGAGGCCAGGCGTGGTGGCGCACGCCTTTAATCCCAGCACTTGGGAGGCAGAGGAAGAAGGATCACTGAGAGTTCGAGGCCAGACTGAAATTACATACTGAATTCCAGGTCAGCCTGAAAAACCAGAAAACCAGAAAAAAAGAGTTCCAAAATGCATTTAAAATTTTATTTCATAACTTATTTATAATAGCTTACTCCCATCTAATTGCAAAATATTTAACAATAAAAATAAATCCCCATTTAGTTTCATTTATAAAAAGTAAATGGGGCTGGAGAAATGGCTTAGCGGCTAAGGCATTTGCCTGTGAAGCCAGAGGACCCAGGTTCGATTTCCCAGGACCCACGTAAGCTTGATGCACAAGGGGCACATGCATCTGGAGTTGGTTTATAGTGGCTAGAGGCCCTGGTGTGTCCATTCTCCCTCTGTGTCTCTTCTCTCTCTCGTTCTCTGCTTGCAAATAAATAAATAAAGTTAAAAAATATGTTTAAAAATAAAAACAAAAGCCGGGCATGGTGGCGCACGCCTTTAATCCCAGCACTCGGGAGGCAGAGGTAGGAGGATCTCTGTGAGTTCGAGGCCACCCTGAGACTACATAGTTAATTCCAGGTCAGCCTGGACCAGAGTGAGACCCTACCTCGAAAAACCAAAATAAATAAATAAATAAATAAAAAATAAAAAATAAATAAAAATAAACACAAAAACAAGCTGGGTGTGGTGGTGCACTCCTTAAAAAAAAAAAAAGTAAATGAATTGGGCTGAGGATGTTGCTCAGCAGTAAGCCACTTGTCTAGCACATGCAAAGCCCTGTAATCTCAACACTAAGGAGGCTGAGGCAGGAGGATACCACAATTCTGAAGTCAGCCTGGGCTATTATAGTAAATTCCAGACTGGTCTGCACTAGTCTCAAAAAACAAATACCAAAACAGTCAATCCTCAGCATCACAAACAAAGAATAGATGAGAACCTGGGACATATCTCAGTTGATAGGTTAGCTGTTTATTTGCCTTATAAGCCCGAGGACCTGAGTTTGGTCCCCAGTACCTACTTAAAATACCAGGTGTAGCAGCTGGGTGTGTGTAATTCCAGCAGGGGGAGGCAATGACAGGTGTGGTGATGCACACCTTTGATCCCTAGGGGCTACAGAGTGAGTTGCTTGGCTAGAGTGAAATCCTACTTAAAAAAAAAAGGCAAAAGAAAAAAATGTATAAGATAAATTAAAATGTACTTGTTTGCAAAATGTACTTTTTTTTTTTTGGTTTTTCGAGGTACAGTCTCACTCTAGTCCAGGCTGACCTGGAGTTCACTATGTAGTCTCAGGCTAGCCTTGAACTCACAAGGCTCCTCCTACCTTTGCCTCCCAAGAGCTGGGATTAAAGGCATGTGCCACCACACCCAGCCCTCTTTTTATAATTCTTTATGATAACATTTTTTTTTTTTTTTTGGTTTTTAAGGTAGGGTCTCACTCTAGCTCAGGCTGACCTGGAATTCACTATGTAGTCTCTAACTCTCGGCAATCCTCCTACCTCAGCCTCCCGAGTGCTGGGAATAAAGGCGTGTACAACCACGCCCGGCTTTATGAGAACATTTTATTCTAAATTTTTTTTTGAGGCAGGGTCTCACTCTATCCCAGGCTGACTTGGAACTCCTCTGTAGTCCCAGATTGGCCTCAAACTCAAAGCAATCCTCCTACTTCAGCCTCCTCCCAAGTGCTAGGATTAAAGGTGTACACCACCACACCCAGCAGAAATAGTCATAATAAGTATAAACAGATGTACTTTATGTACAAGTGCATCTATTTTATACAATATCAAAATACTTATTTAGTAAAAGTAAACAGATGTAAACTTGATTTTATTTATTTAATATTTTAAATTCATTTTTAATTTTAAATTTAATTTTTATTTAATTATTTCTTAGAGACAAAGAGAGGGAAAGAGAGAGAGGGAGACTGAGAATGGGCACTCCAGGGCCTCTAGCCACTGCAAAAGAACTCTAGATGTGTGTGCCCCCTTGTGCATCTGGCTTATGTGGGACCTGGAGAATTGAACCGGGGTCCTTAGGCTTCTCAGGCAAATACCTTAACCACTAAGCCATCTCTCCAGCCCTCATTTTTAAATTATTTATTTATTTATTTGAGAGAGAGACAGAGGCAGAGAGAGTGGGCGTGCCAGGGCCTCCAGCCACTGCAAACGAACTCCAGACACATGCACCACCTTGTGCATCTGGCTATGTGGGTCTTGGGGAATTGAACTCAGGTTCTTTGGCTTTTCAGGCAAGTGCCTTCACTACTAAGCCATCTCTCTAGCCCTTAATCTTTATTCTAGTACAAGAAAACACTTCCGGGTTTATATCCAATTTCAGTTTCAAAACAAACTGATATAACTAGTTTTAGTCTTTAATATCAATGATGACCAATAAAATGTGTAATATAAAAACTGAACTCGGAGCTGGGTGTGGTGGCGCACACCTTTAATCCCAGCACTCAGGAGGATTGCTGTGAGTTCGAGGCCACCCTAAGAATACAGAGTGAATTCCAGGTCAATCTGGGCTAGAGTGAGATCCTACCTTGAAAAACCAAAAAAAAAAAAATCTGAACTCGGGCTGGAGAGATGGCTCAGTGGTTAAGATGCATGCCAGCGAAGCCTAAGGACTTAGGTTCTATTCTCCAGGTCCCACATAAGCCAGATGCACATGGTGGCACATGTGTCTGGAGTTCGTTTGCAGTGGCTGGAGGCCCTGCAGTGCCCAATTCTCACTCTTTCTCTCTCTCCCTCTCTCTAATAAATAAATAAATAATTAATTAATTAAAAAAACTGAACTCATGGATGGCATGAACTAAATACAATGTATAACAATCTTTCTGTCTAATGCATGTTTCCTAACCTACAAACTAAAAATCTGTTAATTAAAATACTTGTGTGGTAATAATTTTAGAATGTAAAGGACATTGGATTTCTCCATTTGTTCCACTATCCAGTATTTGCTTCCTAGCATAGGCTTCCCAGGTCAATCAACATGCAAATGTGGGTCTGGAGATATGGCTTATAGGTTAAGGCACTTGCCTGTGAATCCTAAGGATCCAGGTTCAATTCCCCAGTACCCACGTAAGCCAGACACTCATGGTGGCCCATGTGTCTGGAGATTGTTTGCAGTGCTGAAGGCCCTGGCATGCCCATTCTCTCTCTCTGCCTCTCTTTCTCTAAAATAAGTAAATTTCTTAAATAAATAAATTAATGAAATTAAAAAAAATACAGTCGGGTGTGATGGCACACACCTTTATTCCCAGCACTTGGGAGACAGAGGTAGGAGGATCGCTGTGAGTTTGAGGCCACCCTGAAACTACATAAAGTGAATTCCAGGTCAGCCTGAGCTGGACTGAGACCCTACCTCAAAAGAAAAATAAAAAATAAGCTATTATAATGAAATATAGAAGCTGGACATAGTGGTGGACACCTTTTATCCCAGCACCCAGGAGGCACTGGTAGGAGGATCACTCTGAGTTTGAGGCTGGCCTAGGACTGCATAGTGAATTCCAGGTCACCCTGGGCTAGAATGAGACCCTATCTTGAAAAAAATAACCAAAAGACCCAGGTTCAATTCCCCAGGACCCATATAAGCCAGATGCACAAGGTGCCGCATGTGCCTGGAGTTCGTTTGCAGCGGCCAAAGGCCCTGGCAGGCCCATTCTCTCTCTTTCTCCACCTCCTTCTCTCTCTCACACACATATAAATAAATAAAAATAAAAATAAGGGGCTAGACAGATGGCTTAGAGGTTATGGCATTTGCCTTCAAAGCCAGAGGATCCCAGTTCAACTCTCCAGGACCCACATAAGCCAGATGCACAAGGGGGCACATGCATCTGGAGTTCATTTGCAGTGGCTGAAGGCCCTGGCATGCCCATTCTCTCTCTCTCTCTCTCTGCCTCTTTCTCTCAAATAAATAAATAAAATATATTTATTTTAAAAGTAAATTTTACTTTTTATGTGTTTAAGCATCACAGTTGCAAGAAATACCCCTTTACAAAGAGTCATTAAAATGTACGTTTTTACTGAGACATAATAATAATTATTATTTTAATATTTTTATTTATGTATGTATTTATTTATTTGCAAGGAGAGAGAGAGATTGAGGAGACAGACAGAGAGAGAATGGGCACACCAGGGCCTCTAGCCACTGCAAATGAACTCCAGATGCATGTACCCCTTTGTGCATCTGGCTTATGTTGGTCCTGGGGAATCGAACCTGGGTCCTTTGGCTTCACAGGAAAGCACCTTAACTGTTAAGTCATCTCTCAGTCCTATTATTATTATTATTATTATTATTAGTTTTTCAAGGTAGTGTCTTGCTAGCCCAGGCTGACCTGGAATTCACTATGTAGTCTCAGGGTGGCCTTGAACTCATGGCAATCCTCCTACCTCTGCCTCCCTAGTGCTGGGATTAAAGGTATGTGTCACCATGCTCAGCTACTGAATTGTTATTTAAAGAGCCCAAAATTGTGTTAAATAAAATTCTATACTTGTGTCTGGGGAGATGGCTGAGTGATTAAAGGCACATCATTGCAAAGCTATCTGATCCTGGTTCGATTCCCAAGCCACCCATGTAAGGAAGATGTAAAAAGTGGTGAAAGTGTCTAGTGTTCATTTTGAGGGATCAGAGGCTCTGGCACAACCCGCTCCCCCACACAAATAAATTAAAAAAATATATATACTACCTGGATATTAAATAGTACACAGTCTTTAAGTTTTTAAGAAAAAAAATGTGTTAACTTAAAAAGCAAAATTCATTTATAATTTGTATTCTACCCAATTAAAAGTATGTTTATTAAAATCACTTGAAGTTATGCATTTAGCTAAATGCATAAATGACTAAAACTCCAAGAGAGGGCTGGAAAGATTGGCCAGTGGTTAAAGGCATTTGCTTGCAAAGCCCAGGTTTAAATTCTTTAGTACCCAGGCCGGGCGTGGTGGCGCACGCCTTTAATCCCAGCACTCGGGAGGCAGAGGTAGGAGGATCGCCGAGAGTTCGAGGCCACCCTGAGACTACATAGTTAATTCCAGGTCAGCCTGGACTAGAGTGAAACCCTACCTCGAAAAACCAAAAAAAAAAAAAATTCTTTAGTACCCATGTAAAGCCATATGCACTAAGTGGTCCATGCATCTGGAGTTCATTTGCAATGGTAGGAGGCTTTCTCTGTCTCTGGTTCAAATAAAAAATTCCAACAGAGAGATGGCTTAGTGGTTAAGGCACTTCCCTGCAAAGCCCAAGGGCCTAGGTTCAATTTCCCAGTACCCATGTAAGCCAGATGCACAAGGGGGTGCATGTGTCTGGAGTGTGTTTACAATGTCTAGAGGCTTTGGCTTGCCCATTTTCTCTCTCTACCTCTTTCTCTCTCTCAAATAAAATTTATATCTAAAAAAATTCTAACAGAAACATAAATATAACTAGCTTAAAACCCTGCATTGTCAAAACATTATAGTGTGGCAAGTTGTTCCAAGGAATCATTCAGAGTGTAGGTAAGGAAAAGATCAATGAGCTACCAGGCTTCCCACAGCTGAGATGGCCATGGCAGAGGTCTAGATTCATGTACTGCTTTGCTGAGGGTAAAAGGTGATTCTGAGATTGTTCTGTATAACTAGGGGTTTCTGAGCCAAGCCAAAGTGAACCATCAAGGTGAAATGTTCCATGCTTCCATATAGTCAACCAGGTAGGCTCAGAAGCTGTGAGCAGCTCAGCTTCCCCAGACTGCAGACCATCCTGAAACTCAGCCTGGAATGTTCTATTGCTACTCAGAAGCACGGGGCAGAAGCCCATCAGATCTGATGAAATGGAATTATAAACTCTCATATTCTGTCGCCTGTCAACTTTCTATAACTCAAATCCCCTTAAATAAAACTAAACATGCCTTTTATAGTTCAGCATGTAACTCAGGGACATTGCACAGTATGAGTGAGATACCGTCCAAAATACATGACTTTGTTAACTACATCTACCCATTTAAATATAGTGTTCCTAGTTAACCCCAGCCCACATGTAGCCTCTTATAGCGAGGTGAGCAATGGAGATCAGAGAATCTATGGAAGCTCTAAGGCCAGTTAGAGGCCTTGGTTCAAACAAGGTGGAAGAAGATCAACACCTGAGGTAGTTCTCTGACCTACGTGCGCACGCACACACACACATGCACATGATGCACAAAGATAATAAAAAAAACTAAAAATCAAAAGCCCCTTTATTACTATGTTTTACTTGTTCAATTACCCAATTAAAATCCTGTATAGGAGTATCAGAAACAAACCATGGAATAGTTTTTCCATAAAAATGAATCTCAGTGGCTAATTTAGAGAACAACAAAAAGCCAGCTAATCTGTAACAAGTCCAAACCCAGAATTATGCAGAACAATATCTGTTTTAGCTATGTATGCATTTTCTTGTTTTCTTGTATTTACTAAGCAATTGTGATAGTTTATATTGTCAACCTGGAAGGATCTAGAATCACCTGGGAGGGATTATGTACATTATGTTAGACTCTGGGCACCTCTGTGAGGGATTATTTAGATTAGATTGAGGTGGGAAGAAGGACCGCCTTAACTGTGGGCAGCACCATCCCATCGGCTGGGATCCTGGACTGTATAAAAGGAGAGAGCTGAGCCTGGTGTGGTGGCACATGCCTTTAATCCCAGCACTCAGAGGCAGAGGTAGGAGGATTGCTGTGAGTTCGAGGCCACCCTGAGACTACATAGTGAATTCCAGGTCAGCCTGAGCTAGGGTGAGACCCTACCTCGAAAAACCAAAAATAAATAAATAAATAAATAAATAAATAAATAAATAAATAAATATAAAAGGAGAGAGCTGGCTGAGCAGTAGTGTTCATCACTCTGATCTGCTTCCCCACGAGGCTCTGGCACAACCCGCTCCCCCACACAAATAAATTAAAAATATATATACTACCTGGATATTAAATAGTACACAGTCTTTAAGTTTTTAAGAAAAAAAATGTGTTAACTTAAAAAGCAAAAAATTCATTTATAATTTGTATTCTACCCAATTAAAAGTATGTTTATTAAAATCACTTGAAGTTATGCATTTAGCTAAATGCATAAATGACTAAAACTCAAGAGAGGGCTGGAAAGATTGGCCAGTGGTTAAAGGCATTTGCTTGCAAAGCCCAGGTTTAAATTCTTTAGTACCCAGGCCGGGCGAGTGGTGCACGCCTTAATCCCAGCACTCGGGAGGCAGAGGTAGGAGGATCGCCGAGAGTTCGAGGCCACCCTGAGACTACATAGTTAATTCCAGGTCAGCCTGGACTAGAGTGAAACCCTACCTAAAAAAAAAAAAAAAAAAAAAATTCTTTAGTACCCATGTAAAGCCATATGCACTAAGTGGTCCATGCATCTGGAGTTCATTTGCAATGGTAGAAGGCTTTCTCTGTCTCTGGTTCAAATAAAAAATTCCAACAGAGAGATGGCTTAGTGGTTAAGGCACTTCCCTGCAAAGCCCAAGGGCCTAGGTTCAATTTCCCAGTACCCATGTAAGCCAGATGCACAAGGGGGTGCATGTGTCTGGAGTGTGTTTACAATGTCTAGAGGCTTTGGCTTGCCCATTTTCTCTCTACCTCTTTCTCTCTCTCAAATAAAATTTATATCTAAAAACATTCTAACAGAAACATAAATATAACTAGCTTAAAACCCTGCATTGTCAAAACGTTATAGTGTGGCAAGTTGTTCCAAGGAATCATTCAGAGTGTAGGTAAGGAAAAGATCAATGAGCTACCAGGCTTCCCACAGCTGAGATGGCCATGGCAGAGGTCTAGATTCATGTACTGCTTTGCTGAGGGTAAAAGGTGATTCTGAGATTGTTCTATATAACTAGGGGTTTCTGAGCCAAGCCAAAGTGAACCATCAAGGTGAAATGTTCCATGCTTCCATATAGTCAACCAGGTAGGCTCAGAAGCTGTGAGCAGCTCAGCTTCCCCAGACTGCAGACCATCCTGAAACTCAGCCTGGAATGTTCTATTGCTACTCAGAAGCACGGGGCAGAAGCCCATCAGATCTGATGAAATGGAATTATAAACTCTCATATTCTGTCGCCTGTCAACTTTCTATAACTCAAATCCCCTTAAATAAAACTAAACATGCCTTTTGTAGTTCAGCATGTAACTCAGGGACATTGCACAGTGTGAGTGAGATACCGTCCAAAATACATGACTTTGTTAACTACATCTACCCATTTAAATATAGTGTTCCTAGTTAACCCCAGCCCACATGTAGCCTCTTATATAGAGGTGAGCAATGGAGATCAGAGAATCTATGGAAGCTCTAAGGCCAGTTAGAGGCCTTGGTTCAAACAAGGTGGAAGAAGATCAACACCTGAGGTAGTTCTCTGACCTACGTGATGCGCTGTACACACACACACATGCACATGATGCACAAAGATAATAAAAAAAACTAAAATCAAAAGCCCCTTTATTACTATGTTTTACTTGTTCAATTACCCAATTAAAATCCTGTATAGGAGTATCAGAAACAAACCATGGAATAGTTTTTCCATAAAAATGAATCTCAGTGGCTAATTTAGAGAACAACAAAAGCCAGCTAATCTGTAACAAGTCCAAACCCAGAATTATGCAGAACAATATCTGTTTTAGCTATGTATGCATTTTCTTGTTTTCTTGTATTTACTAAGCAATTGTGATAGTTTATATTGTCAACCTGGAAGGATCTAGAATCACCTGGGAGGGATTATGTACATTATGTTAGACTCTGGGCACCTCTGTGAGGGATTATTTAGATTAGATTGAGGTGGGAAGAAGGACCGCCTTAACTGTGGGCAGCACCATCCCATCGGCTGGGATCCTGGACTGTATAAAAGGAGAGAGCTGAGCCTGGTGTGGTGGCACATGCCTTTAATCCCAGCACTCAGAGGCAGAGGTAGGAGGATTGCTGTGAGTTCGAGGCCACCCTGAGACTACATAGTGAATTCCAGGTCAGCCTGAGCTAGGGTGAGACCCTACCTTGAAAAACCAAAAATAAATAAATAAATAAATATAAAAGGAGAGAGCTGGCTGAGCAGTAGTGTTCATCACTCTGATCTGCTTCCCCACTGTTGGACTGATTGTGACCAGCTCTTGCCACCATGCCTTCCTTGCCATGATGGACTGGAACCTGGACATGTGAAATGTCATAAACCCTTCCTGGTTTCTTAAAAATAATTTTTATTCACTTATTTGAGAGAGAGAGAGAGAGAGAGAGAGAGAGAGAGAGAGAGAGAGAGAGAGAGAGAATGGGTGTGCCAGGGCCTCCAGCCATTGAAAACAAACTACAGATGCATATGCCACCTTGTGCATTTGGCTTACATGGGTCCTGGGGAATCGAACCAAGATCCTTTGGCTTTGCAGGAAAGCACCTTAACCGCTAAGCAATCCCTCCAGCCCCCTTCCTGGTTTTTGTCATGTATTTGGTCTCAACAACAAGAAGGTAAATGATACAGCATTGAAGAAAGACATTCTATACCATTCACTAAAATGAATAGTTTTTTGTTTGTTTGTTTTGTTTTTGTTTTTCGAGGTAGGGTTTCACTCTAGCTCAGGCTGACCTGGAATTAACTATGTAGTCTCAGGGTGGCCTTGAACACACTGCGATCTTCCTACCTCTGCCTCCCGAGTGCTGGGATTAAAGGCGTGCACCACCACGTCCAGCTTAAAATGAATAGTTTTAAGTCTTTCAAACAACTTATTACATTGGTCTTCTGAGAATTATAATATTGGGTTCTCCTGAGAACCCATAAGAGAAAGTTTTAAAAATTCATATTTTGGTACGTGTGTGTGTGTGAGTGCACATATGTGGGAGGTCAAAGGATGGCCTTGGTGTTAGTCTTTGCCTTCTACCTTGTTTGAGATAGAGTCTGTCATTGTTCATCCTTCTATTCACCTTGAACTAATGATCCTACTGCCTCCATCCCTCAGGGTGGCATGAATAACCGCACACAACATTTGTAGGTTTGTTTCACATAGTCTCGATTATTGCAGGGATGTAGTTTTATTTTCACTTTTTTTAATTTGAGAGACACAGAGAGAGAGAGACAGACAGACAAAGAGAGAGACACAGAGAGAGGAAGAGGCAGAGAGAGAGAGAATGGGCGCACCAGCAGCCTCTCAGCTTCTCTGAATGAACTCCAGATGCATGAGCCCCCTTGTGGCCAAGTGCAGCATTGCACCCTTGCATCTCTGTGTCTGGCTAAAAAGTGGGGCCTGGAGAATAGAGCAGGTGTTCTTAGGCTTGGCAGGCAAGCGCCTTAACCACTAAACCATCTCTCCAGCCCTTTATTTTTTATTTTAATTAATTAATTTATTTTTGGTTTTCTGAGGTAGGGTCTCACTCTAGCTCAGGCTGACCTGGAATTCACCCTGGAATTCACTCTGTAGTCTCAGGGTAGCCTTGAACTCATGGCAATCCCCCACCTCTGCCTCCCAAGTGCTGGGATTGAAGGTGTGTGCCATCACACCTGGCTACTTTTTATTTATTTATTTTTAAATATATATATATATATATATATATATATATATATATATATATATATTTATTTATTTATTTTGGAGAGAGACACAGAGAGATAGGGAGAGGAACACAGATAGAGATGGGCACACCAGCAGCCTCTCAGCCACTGTGAATGAAATCCAGATGTATGCGCCCCCTTGTGGTCAAGTGCGGCATTGCGTCACTTTGCATCTGGCTAAACGTGAGACCTGGAGATTGGAACTGACATTCTTAGGTTTAGCGGGCAGGCGCCTTAACTGTTAAGCCATCTCTCCAGCCCTACTTTTTATTTTTATAAGAAAGCAGGGGGCAAGTTCCCAGACAGAGGATCACATGTCTCAGTGGGCACTCAAGTTCTTTTTAATATTTTATTTATTTATTTATTTGAGAGAGAGAGAGTGAAAGAGACAGAGAGAAAGAGTGGGCATGCCAGGGCCTCCAGCCACTGCAAACTCCAGATGCATGCACCATCTTGTGCATCTGGCTTATGTGGGTACTATGGAATTGAACCCTGGCCCTTAGGCTTTGCAGGCAAGTGCTTTAACTGCTAAGCCATCTCTCCTCTAGTTTTACTTTTTTTGGAGACACAGAGAGAGACAGAGAGAGAGAGGGAGAGGAAGACAGATAGATAATGGGTGCGCCAGCAGCCTCTCAGCAGCTGTGAACGAACTCCAGATGCGTGCGCCCCCTTGTGGGCAAGTGTGGCATTGCACCCTTGCATCACTTTGCCTCTGTCTAAACGTGGGACCTGGAGATTGGAACTGACATTCTTAGGCTTAGCGGGCAGGCACCTTAACCGTTAAGCCATCTCTCCAGCCCTAGTTTTACTTTTTTAATTGGGAGGTATGAGTCTTCAAATTGTTTCTTCTCTTCAGAATTGTTGTAGATATCTTGTGTCCTTAGAACTTCCATGTAAGTTTTCGGATCCGCTTGTCAGCTTCCACAAAGGAACAGGGTTGGATTTTTTTCTTTTGAGGTAAGCCCAACAGATTAGCCTGGTATGTGAGAGAGCAAGAGAGAGTTAGAGAGAGAAAGACAATTGGTGCACCAGGGGCTCCAGCCTATGCAATCAAACTCCAGATGTGTACACCACTTTATGCACATGTGTGACCTTGTACACTTGGATCACCTTATGTGTCTCACTTATGTGGGACCTGTAGAGTCAAACATGGGTCCTTAGCCTTTGCAGGCAAGTGTGCCTTAACCGCTAAGCCATCTCTCCAGCCCTTGGATTTTGATTGAGATTGTACTGGAGATCTGTAGATCAAATTTTGGGAGCATTATCATATTAACACCATAAAATCTTCCAAATCATGTCCATGAATAAGTGAATTTTTCAATGATTTAGATCTTTTTATTTGTTTGTTTGAAATAGGCTCTTACTGTGTAGTCCAGACTGGCTTGGAACTTGCAATGTACTCCAGGATGGCCTTGAACTCATGGAAATCCTCCTGCTTTAGCCTTCTAAGTGTTGTGATTATAGGTTGTTAGCCACTGTGCCTAGTTAGGTCTTACTTTTTCTTTTGAGAAAGGGTCTCATGTAGTTCAGGCTGGCCTTAAACTAGATATGTGGCTGAGGATGACCTTGAACTTCTGATGCTCCTGCCTCTACCGCCAGAGTGCTGAGATTACATGTGAGTACCACCCTACCTAGTTTCTGGTTAGGTCTTCTAATAAATTCAATAATAATTTATAGTTTTCAAGGTAGAAGTCTTGTTTGGTTTGTTCATTGTATTACTATTTTTTTTTTGTTGTTTGTTTTTTTGAGGTAGGGTGTCACTCTGGCTCAGGCTGACCTGGAAGTAACTGTGTAGTCTCAGGGTGGCCTTGAACTCATGGTGATCCTCCTACCTCTGCTCCCCGAGTGCTGGGATGAAAGGCGTGCGCCACCACACCCGGCTTGTATTACTATTTCTTTACATTGATGCTATCATAATTGGGATTTTTGTTTTGCAGTGCTGGGGATCAAATGAAGGGTCTCAGGCATGTTAGTCAAGCACTCTACTACTGAGCCATATTCCTAGCCCTGTAGCTAAATTTAAGTCAACCAATATAGTACCTAATTATATAAGATTATGTTTAATCCTATAACACTTTAATTTCATTTTTGGATCATTAGTTGTCCACATGCATGATTAAGGTTTACATGATCTTATATCACACACAATCTTATATCTTACAACCTTGCTGAGCTTATAAAATAATGGGGCTCTAGTAGTTTTGTTATGGATTCCTTATGGCCAAGATCATGTTCTCTGCCAAAAGACATAGGTTTATCTTTTCCTTTCCAATATGGATGCTTTTTACATCTTTAAAAATATTATTATTGAGCTGGAAAGGTGGCTTAGCGGTTAAGGCACATGCCTGTGAAGCCTAAGGATCCAGGTTCGATTCTCCAGGTTCCATGTAAGCCAGATGCACATGGTTGCGCATGCGTCTGGAGTTCATTTGCAGTGGCTAGAGGCCCTGGTGTGCCCATTCTCACTCTCTATCTCTCTCTCCTTCTCTCTGTCTCTAATAAATAAATAAATAACATTAAAAAATATTACTATTTTTCTGGGCATGATGGCACATGTCCCAGTACTCAGGAGATAGGGGTAGGAGGATCACTGAGAGTTTAAGGCAAGACTGGGGCTACAGAGTGTGTTCCAGGTCACCCTGGGCTAGAGTGAGACATTACCTCAAAAAAGCACCAAACAATATTATTTTATTAATATCATGTAATAATCCATTTTGTCTCTTTTTTGGTCTAATAGCATCAAGATCCAATCTGAAATTTTCTTGTTGAATTACTTGAGTCTCTTCCCTCCTTGAGCATCTTCTGCGAAGATACTCTCTTTTTAATTTTTTTTTCACCATTTGAATTTTTATTCTTTGAAATGAAACCATTGTACATTGTCCAAACCATATCTACTGATGGAATGAATAAGCGAAAAATTATACTGCTGTACAACACACCAAAAAAATTGTAAGAGGAAAAATAATTAGGTAACAGCGAAATCAACGAAATCAAGGTTTTTATAACTCTAACCGGGTCCTTGGCATAATGAACACTCCAAATCACGACACCTGCTGGTAATGGGAGGTCACCACCCTCTGAGAATCATCAGCCTTCCAGCTTTGTGGAAAGTGTAGCTGTAGTTCCCCCACCTTCAGGTTTGGGGGTGGGGGGAAGTTTGCCCTGGAGCCCTTTAGGCCTTGGGGCCTGATGTCCGCAGAAGGCATTTGTTTAGGTTCCCCTGCGCTTGGGCGGGCGGGCTGAAAGGTCTTTGATTCACTGGTGGGGACTAGGGCGAGGGGCATGGAGTGAGGGCGTAGGGAGCAGCCGCTCTGCGAACGGACATGAACCGCAGTGGGGAAGGACACAGGATTTTGCCGTCCAAAACCCAACCCACTGGTGGCTGGTCCCCACCTCTGGCCCATTCCTACCTTCAGGCACTTCACAGAAAAACTTCAGCCTCGGTACCATGGACGTCTTGTGGTTGTCTTCATCCTCAACTGTGCTAACTCCCTTTGCCTGTCCAGAGAGGCTGCAAGTGGGCAGAAGAAGGGCAGCTGGCCCTGACCGCCTTGCTGGTTCCATGAATGAGTGTGCTGGGTTCTCCTTCAGCTGTTTACATTGTAACCTCTCATTCCTGCCAACCAAAAAAATATAAATAAATACTCAAATTCATCTTCCATCAAAATGGAGTTTTGCTGAAAAAATCAAAACAAGAAAAAACAAAACAAAACAGAAAAAAAAACATTGCCCTAATCTGGAGGTAAAGCCGCCTTGACCTTGAGATACATTGAGAAGTTGTGCATCTTGCTGCTTTCAGCCAAGAGACAGAACACAGTTCTCCACAGAACTGACTGCCTGAGGGGCAAAATTGATAAGTACAAGGATTTTTTTGTTGTTTTTTTTTTCAAGGTAGGGTCTCGCTCAGGCTGACCTGGAATTCACTACGTAGTCTCAGAGTGGCCTCTAACTCAGTGATCCTCCTAGTTCTGCCTCCCACGTGCGCTAGCATGCCTTTTTTTTTTTTTTTTTTCGAGGTAGGGTCTCACTCTAGTTCAGGCTGACCTGGAATTCACTATGTAGTCTCAGGGTGGCCTTGAACTCACGGTAATCCTCCTACCTCTGCCTCCCGAGTGCTGGGATTAAAGGCGTGAGCCACCACGCCCGGCTAGCATGCCTTTTTTTTAAACAATTTTTTGAACATTTTAAAATTATTTATTTATTTATTTATTTTAAGGATTTTTTTATTATTATTATTATTTGGTTTTTCGAGGTAGGGTCTTGCTCTAGTCCAGGCTGACTTGGAATTCACTCTGTAGTCTCAGGGTTGCCTCAATCTCATGGTGATCCTCTGCCTCCCAAGTGCTGGGATTAAGGCGTGCGCCACCACGCCAGGCTGATTTTTTTTTTTTTTAAAGACAGAAACCTTTTGGCATTTCTAACTTCAACATTAAGATTTTTCAGTTTTGTTTCCTTACTTCAGGAGACATTTTTGCACGAGGTATTTGAAAATCAGGAACATTTGATTCTTCTTGAAGTGCAGAAAATAGATAAGCTCCTTCTTAAAAAAAAATAATAGGAGCTTCACCCTCAGAAACTCTTAGACAATAGAACCTGGCAGACACTTCCCATGGTGGTTAGGAGAAAGATCCACAAGTGGTTCCTGAATATGTACCAATTAGCAAAACACAACAAAAACAACTCCCCCACACAACACACCACTCAAAGGGAGTTAGAACTCCAGTGCAGTAAAGAAAGTTTAGAAAAAGTTTTAAGGTCCAAGGAGTCCATAGATGAAGAGCAAATCAGGCCTCAGAACTCAACAGTCCGGCAGTTCATCTGAGAGGTGTCTCAACTGAGTGAGAGGTGGCTGTCCCAGTGCAAGCGGGATCAGGGGAAGGGGAGAGACTCGGCTGCTCCTTTCTGGAGGGTGTGCAAATCTTTCCAATTCCTTGGTGCCTTGTTTCTAAAGCCTTTAAGGCCCAATCATCAAGGTCCACTTCCCAATGGAGACTGACAGCACGTGCTGGGAACGAGACTTCATCCACCTGTTGCCTCTGAGGGTCCGAGTGAGATGCAGGAGTAAGTGGCTTTCCACTGGCTGTCATCTTGCTTGTGGTTGGGGAATGGGGGTGACGAAGGGCAGTGGGTTATTGTGGATTTGCAATCCAAGCCATGTTCCAGGAGCAAAGTTCAGCACCAGCTGTTCCTGCCACCTATTCCTAGCCTTCTGGGCCCAGCACTGTGTTAAGGAGACGCTCATAGCCAGCTGGAGAAGCCATCAGAGGGCCCTGAGCAAGAAGTGAAGGAGGAGGAGGTGATGGTGGGGACAATAGTGTGGAATTGCCAGAAGAATCTAAGAGCTTTGCATGTCAATGTGGACTAGAAGGAGCTTATAACCCCTAACCCCCATGACCCGGGGAGGTGAAAGTGAATCCCATACAGGAGCTCAGCCCTTGGAGACTGGGACTGACTTCTGCAATCCCAGGGGTCCCATGGGCTGGTGCTGACACCATCCAGGGCTCAGGGTGTGTCCAAGTACTGCTCCCCCCACATGCCGGAATCAGACCCCTAAGGGGTGTGTGCTCTTTTGTGGCTCTGTCCTGCTCTGAAGCAGTCCTGGGGCATGGAGGCAGTAAGGTGGCAGGCCACCCCAAGAGGACACTTTGCAAAGAGAGATGCCAAACCAGGAAACATGCTAGAAGTCACCTCAAGGGCACAAGGCACACAAAAAGAAAGCAGAAGGAATTGGTTGAACAGTGAAAAGCCCTGGTGAAAAGTGAATTCCTGATCAGACCCCCTTAAATAGCTTATTATCCTTAAATAGAGAAGTGGGGAAAAAAACAGCAGCAACACCAGTGTAATCTTGGCTTCTGAGACAGTGTGCAGACACTCCTGAGCTGTTGCCCTGCCTCCCCGAGGACAGTCTCTTTGAGGTCTGAGTGTTTCTCTTCACAGCAGAGTTCTTCAGTGTCTGAGAAGTTATACCACTCTAGGTCTTCTTGGATTTGCACTTGGGAAACTTGAAACATTAGTAGTTCTGTTCACACCCAAGAGGAATGACTTGGGCAACGCTGTTCTAGAATTGAGCCTGCTGATTGATATACCTGCCATGAAACATGGACCAGAGGAATCCACTGGGCATCTATATCTCTTCAGAGTTCTGTTGAGAGGGCTCCAGCTTCATCTTTTTAGAGGGTGGTACCCCTTCCAAATCCCTGGACAACTCCCCAGGCTCCTAGCCACCATGGCCAAAGTTCTGAGGCCTGGCTGCAGGTGCCTGAGAGATTGCTGAAGTCTCTGCAATTTGCAGATGGCTGCCATGCTCCTTTCTCTGAGCTGTTCGTGGAGTTTTCCGTTGAGGACTGTGAGTTCTGCTAGTCAGAAGCGTCTTCAGCTCCAGGGTGCTCCTTTCCGTCAGCCTGTGTCTCATCCATCTGGGCTTCGCTGCCATCGCTGGCTGAAGCTGCATTGGGCTCTGGGGCTGCATTGGGCTGCTGTTCTCCTGTTTGGTGGAGGCGTCTGCTATGGAGCTCTGATTGCTGTTGTCATCATGCATGTCCATCATCCCCGGGAGGAGCTGTTCTCCAGTGCTCACCTCTGAGCTACACTTCTCATCTTTGCCTTTCTTCTTCTTGCTGTTTTTGTCAACTTGTGACTCTGTCACAGGGACCCATTTGTAGATTCGTAGGGATGTGTCACTAACAGTCACCCAGTTCTTCTCCCATTTGCTCACTTTCTCGATAGCCACCATGACCCTCTTGACATTGTCTTTGGCCCGGCTCCTGGTCTCCTCTTGAACCCACCTGTCCCACGTGGTTCTGGTGGGGAGAGAGAGGCTGGGGGAGTGCACCACACTCTGCTCCGTAGTGACCACACTTGCGCTCGCTCACTCACTCACACACAGACACACACGCACGCACACACACACACACACATACTCTCTCTCTCTCTTTCTCTCTCTCTCACACACACCACTTTAAAATTTAAACATTTAAAAAATTTATTTTTGAGAGAGTATGGGCACACCAGGGCCTCTTGCTGCAGAAAACAAATTTCTGACGCATGTGCTACATTGAGCATCTGGCTTTATATGGGTAATAGGGAATTGAACCAGGGTTGGCAAGCTTTGCAAACAAGTACAAAAGTACCTCCTGAGACTTCTCTCCAGCTCCCTTTTGCTTCTTTTTCTTGCCTAACTTCCCTATCTAGATTTTCTGAAAGGATATTGATTGGGTGTGGTAAGAGGATACTACTTTAAGGGAAGCTATGTCTTTCATCTTAAGTGTGATGCTAGCTGTGGGGCTTTGTGGAGATGCTCTTTATCATATAAATGAAGTTCTATTTCTAATTTGATGAGTATTTAAAAATATTTATTTATTTATTTATTTATTTGAGAGCGTGAGAGAATGGGCACACCAGGGCCTCCAGCCACTGCAAACGAACTCCAGATGTATGCACCCCTGTGCATCTCATTTACGTGGGTCCTGTAGAGTCAAACCAGGACCCTTTGGCTTTGCAGCCCATGATGAGTGTTTTTATCATGAAGGCTTATTTTATTTTTAAAAAATATTTTTTGGCCTTGCGCGTAGTGGCACATGCCTTTAATCTCAGCAGAGGCAAAGGTAGGATCGCATGAGCTGAAGGCCACCCTGAGAATACATAGTGAATTCCAGGTCAGCCTGAGCTAGAGTGAGACCTTACCTCGAAAAACCAAAAGATTATATATATATATAATAATTATTATTATTATTTGAGAGAGAGAGATTTGCCGGGTGTGGTGGCACACACCTTTAATCCCAGCACTCGAGAGGCAGAGGTTGGAGGATCGCTGTGAGTTCAAGTCCACCCTGAGAATACAGAGTGAATTCCAGGTCAGTCTGGGCTAGAGTGAAATCCTACCTCGAAAAACTGAAGAGAGAGAGAGAGAGAGAGAGAGAGAGAGAGGGAGGGAGGGAGAGAGAGAGATATGAACTCGAGACACATGTACTACTTTGTACATCTGGCTTTACATGGTTACTGAGGAATGGAACCCAGGCTGTCAGGCTTTGCAAACAAGTGCCTTTAACTGCTGAGACATCTCCCCCATCCCATTAAGGAGTATCTTCAAACTGTGTTTGCACACTGTTAATACAGTGTATTGCATTGATTTTTTTTGCATTGACCCAACCTTGCATTTATGGGGAAATTCCACTTAGTCATAGTGTATAATCCTTTTTATATGTTGCTGGGTTCTTGAGAATCCTTATACTTCTCTATTCCTCCCTGCCTGACTCATTTGCCCAAGTCTCCTTGTTTCAGAACTCTAAATGTTCTTGGATGCTTTAGCTGACATTTTCTTTCTGGTTAAACTCTTCCAGTCTTTATTTTCAAAATATTGCCAGAACCTAACCACATTGCCACTTTTCCTGCCTCTGACATAATAGTTTGCCTGGATCCCTGCAGTAACTTCCTCCTTCCTGGCACTCCTACATCCAGCTCTCTCCTTCACAGTCTATTTCCCATATGGTAGATAGAGGGAATGAAGAGAAACAGAAGAAAGCTAGGTTCCTTTAGGCAGTTTCAGTTGGGAATTGAAGCCCAGGGAAACTGATACCACTTTGCCCTTGCATGAACGGAACTTTTGGCAAGAATGGAACTCCTGTCTGATCATGATACTCATCCACAACAACTACAGTGCCCCTGCTGCCCACAGTCTAGCATGCTACCTAGATAAGTAGCCTTCACTACCCAGGTGGGCTGGCTCTGAAGGCTGCCCCTTCAAATCTACAAACAAATCAGGTCTTCCTTTTGTATACCTCAATCTGAAGAAAGAATCCATTTTCTTTTCTTTCTTCTTTTTTTAAGATAGGGTCTCGCTCAAGCCCAGGTTGACCTTCTTGAAGTGCAGAAAATAGATAAGCTCCTTCTTAAAAAAATAATAGGAGCTTCACCCTCAGAAACTCTTAGACAATAGAACCTGGCAGACACTTCCCATGGTGGTTAGGAGAAAGATCCACATGCCAAAGGCGGTTCCTGAATATGCACCAATTAGCAAAACACAACAAAAACAACTCCCCCACACAACACACCACTCAAAGGGAGTTAGAACTCCAGTGCAGTAAAGAAAGTTTAGAAAAAGTTTTAAGGTCCAAGGAGTCCATAGATGAAGAGCAAATCAGGCCTCAGAACTCAACAGTCCGGCAGTTCATCTGAGAGGTGTCTCAACTGAGTGAGAGGTGGCTGTCCCAGTGCAAGCGGGATCAGGGGAAGGGGAGAGACTCGGCTGCTCCTTTCTGGAGGGTGTGCAAATCTTTCCAATTCCTTGGTGCCTTGTTTCTAAAGCCTTTAAGGCCCAATCATCAAGGTCCACTTCCCAATGGAGACTGACAGCACGTGCTGGGAACGAGACTTCATCCACCTGTTGCCTCTGAGGGTCCGAGTGAGATGCAGGAGTAAGTGGCTTTCCACTGGCTGTCATCTTGCTTGTGGTTGGGGGAATGGGGGTGACGAAGGGCAGTGGGTTATTGTGGATTTGCAATCCAAGCCATGTTCCAGGAGCAAAGTTCAGCACCAGCTGTTCCTGCCACCTATTCCTAGCCTTCTGGGCCCAGCACTGTGTTAAGGAGACGCTCATAGCCAGCTGGAGAAGCCATCAGAGGGCCCTGAGCAAGAAGTGAAGGAGGAGGAGGTGATGGTGGGGACAATAGTGTGGAATTGCCAGAAGAATCTAAGAGCTTTGCATGTCAATGTGGACTAGAAGGAGCTTATAACCCCTAACCCCCATGACCCGGGGAGGTGAAAGTGAATCCCATACAGGAGCTCAGCCCTTGGAGACTGGGACTGACTTCTGCAATCCCAGGGGTCCCATGGGCTGGTGCTGACACCATCCAGGGCTCAGGGTGTGTCCAAGTACTGCTCCCCCCACATGCCGGAATCAGACCCCTAAGGGGTGTGTGCTCTTTTGTGGCTCTGTCCTGCTCTGAAGCAGTCCTGGGGCATGGAGGCAGTAAGGTGGCAGGGGCCACCCCAAGAGGACACTTTGCAAAGAGAGATGCCAAACCAGGAAACATGCTAGAAGTCACCTCAAGGGCACAAGGCACACAAAAAGAAAGCAGAAGGAATTGGTTGAACAGTGAAAAGCCCTGGTGAAAAGTGAATTCCTGATCAGACCCCCTTAAATAGCTTATTATCCTTAAATAGAGAAGTGGGGAAAAAAACAGCAGCAACACCAGTGTAATCTTGGCTTCTGAGACAGTGTGCAGACACTCCTGAGCTGTTGCCCTGCCTCCCCGAGGACAGTCTCTTTGAGGTCTGAGTGTTTCTCTTCACAGCAGAGTTCTTCAGTGTCTGAGAAGTTATACCACTCTAGGTCTTCTTGGATTTGCACTTGGGAAACTTGAAACATTAGTAGTTCTGTTCACACCCAAGAGGAATGACTTGGGCAACGCTGTTCTAGAATTGAGCCTGCTGATTGATATACCTGCCATGAAACATGGACCAGAGGAATCCACTGGGCATCTATATCTCTTCAGAGTTCTGTTGAGAGGGCTCCAGCTTCATCTTTTTAGAGGGTGGTACCCCTTCCAAATCCCTGGACAACTCCCCAGGCTCCTAGCCACCATGGCCAAAGTTCTGAGGCCTGGCTGCAGGTGCCTGAGAGATTGCTGAAGTCTCTGCAATTTGCAGATGGCTGCCATGCTCCTTTCTCTGAGCTGTTCGTGGAGTTTTCCGTTGAGGACTGTGAGTTCTGCTAGTCAGAAGCGTCTTCAGCTCCAGGGTGCTCCTTTCCGTCAGCCTGTGTCTCATCCATCTGGGCTTCGCTGCCATCGCTGGCTGAAGCTGCATTGGGCTCTGGGGCTGCATTGGGCTGCTGTTCTCCTGTTTGGTGTGGGAGGCGTCTGCTATGGAGCTCTGATTGCTGTTGTCATCATGCATGTCCATCATCCCCGGGGAGGAGCTGTTCTCCGGAGTGCTCACCTCTGAGCTACACTTCTCATCTTTGCCTTTCTTCTTCTTGTTGTTTTTGTCAACTTGTGACTCTGTCACAGGGACCCATTTGTAGATTCGTAGGGATGTGTCACTAACAGTCACCCAGTTCTTCTCCCATTTGCTCACTTTCTCGATAGCCACCATGACCCTCTTGACATTGTCTTTGGCCCGGCTCCTGGTCTCCTCTTGAACCCACCTGTCCCACGTGGTTCTGGTGGGGAGAGAGAGGCTGGGGGAGTGCACCACACTCTGCTCCGTAGTGACCACACTTGCGCTCGCTCACTCACTCACACACAGACACACACGCACGCACACACACACACACACATACTCTCTCTCTCTCTTTCTCTCTCTCTCACACACACCACTTTAAAATTTAAACATTTAAAAAAATTTATTTTTGAGAGAGTATGGGCACACCAGGGCCTCTTGCTGCAGAAAACAAATTTCTGACGCATGTGCTACATTGAGCATCTGGCTTTATATGGGTAATAGGGAATTGAACCAGGGTTGGCAAGCTTTGCAAACAAGTACAAAAGTACCTCCTGAGACTTCTCTCCAGCTCCCTTTTGCTTCTTTTTCTTGCCTAACTTCCCTATCTAGATTTTCTGAAAGGATATTGATTGGGTGTGGTAAGAGGATACTACTTTAAGGGAAGCTATGTCTTTCATCTTAAGTGTGATGCTAGCTGTGGGGCTTTGTGGAGATGCTCTTTATCATATAAATGAAGTTCTATTTCTAATTTGATGAGTATTTAAAAATATTTATTTATTTATTTATTTATTTGAGAGCGTGAGAGAGAATGGGCACACCAGGGCCTCCAGCCACTGCAAACGAACTCCAGATGTATGCACCCCCTGTGCATCTGGCTTACGTGGGTCCTGTAGAGTCAAACCAGGACCCTTTGGCTTTGCAGCCCATGATGAGTGTTTTTATCATGAAGGCTTATTTTATTTTTAAAAAATATTTTTTGGCCTTGCGCGTAGTGGCACATGCCTTTAATCTCAGCAGAGGCAAAGGTAGGATCGCAATGAGCTGAAGGCCACCCTGAGAATACATAGTGAATTCCAGGTCAGCCTGAGCTAGAGTGAGACCTTACCTCGAAAAACCAAAAGATTATATATATATATAATAATTATTATTATTATTTGAGAGAGAGAGAGATTTGCCGGGTGTGGTGGCACACACCTTTAATCCCAGCACTCGAGAGGCAGAGGTTGGAGGATCGCTGTGAGTTCAAGTCCACCCTGAGAATACAGAGTGAATTCCAGGTCAGTCTGGGCTAGAGTGAAATCCTACCTCGAAAAACTGAAGAGAGAGAGAGAGAGAGAGAGAGAGAGAGGGAGGGAGAGAGAGAGATATGAACTCGAGACACATGTACTACTTTGTACATCTGGCTTTACATGGTTACTGAGGAATGGAACCCAGGCTGTCAGGCTTTGCAAACAAGTGCCTTTAACTGCTGAGACATCTCCCCATCCCATTAAGGAGTATCTTCAAACTGTGTTTGCACACTGTTAATACAGTGTATTGCATTGATTTTTTTTGCATTGACCCAACCTTGCATTTATGGGGAAATTCCACTTAGTCATAGTGTATAATCCTTTTTATATGTTGCTGGGTTCTTGAGAATCCTTATACTTCTCTATTCCTCCCTGCCTGACTCATTTGCCCAAGTCTCCTTGTTTCAGAACTCTAAATGTTCTTGGATGCTTTAGCTGACATTTTCTTTCTGGTTAAACTCTTCCAGTCTTTATTTTCAAAATATTGCCAGAACCTAACCACATTGCCACTTTTCCTGCCTCTGACATAATAGTTTGCCTGGATCCCTGCAGTAACTTCCTCCTTCCTGGCACTCCTACATCCAGCTCTCTCCTTCACAGTCTATTTCCCATATGGTAGATAGAGGGAATGAAGAGAAACAGAAGAAAGCTAGGTTCCTTTAGGCAGTTTCAGTTGGGAATTGAAGCCCAGGGAAAACCGATACCACTTTGCCCTTGCATGAACGGAACTTTTGGCAAGAATGGAACTCCTGTCTGATCATGATACTCATCCACAACAACTACAGTGCCCCCTGCTGCCCACAGTCTAGCATGCTACCTAGATAAGTAGCCTTCACTACCCAGGTGGGCTGGCTCTGAAGGCTGCCCCTTCAAATCTACAAACAAATCAGGTCTTCCTTTTGTATACCTCAATCTGAAGAAAGAATCCATTTTCTTTTCTTTCTTCTTTTTTTTAAGATAGGGTCTCGCTCAAGCCCAGGTTGACCTGGAATTCACTATGTAGTCTCAGGGTGGCCTCAAACTCGCGGCAATCCTCCTACCTTTGCTGCCCAAGTTCTGGGATTAAAGGCGTGTGCCACCACGCCTGGCAAGAATCCATTTTCAATCGACTATAAAGGTCAGTCCGTGTCTTTTCCAGCCCCGCTCTCTGCCTTTACTCACTCTGGTCACAGGGATGCATGTAAGTGTGGCTCTCCTCTCACATACAGCCTGGTTGGGTTTGGGGAGAGCAGAATACTTTTTTTTCTGGTCTGAGTAGTTTTTCTGCTTGCCTCTGCTTTATACTTGTATGATTTTCCTCTGGTCTCTGAATCTATCACATGCATACTTCCCTTACACTCTAGATCTACCATGTGGAGGGCTTTCTCTAACTCTAGGCCTGTTACCTGTGTAATTTCTCTAATCTTGAGGTAACCATGGGTATTTTTTTTTTTTTTTTTTTTTTTTTTTTTTTGGTTTTTCGAGGTAGGGTCTCACTCTAGTTCAGGCTGACCTGGAATTCACTATGTAGTCTCAGGGTGGCCTCGAACTCACGGCAATCCTCCTACCTCTGCCTCCCGAGTGCTGGGATTAAAGGCGTGAGCCACCACGCCCGGCTCATGGGTATAACTTTCTTTACCACTCATGTCTCATCTAATTTCTTGCTCTCTGCTTTGATATTTTCCTCTGCTATTCTTCCTTAAGCCCCCAGTGTTTACCCTCCTCCCTTTCTTCCATGGGGAAGCACAAAGACTCCTTCTAAGTCTACACCCGGTTCTTTCCATGTCTTATGTTCTCCAGTCTTTCCTTGAAAGCCTCAATTGCTCTGAAGAGAGCTTTATGAACTATCCTCCACATGCATGTGACTCTACTCCAGTCTTCCCTTGAAAACTTCAATTTCGGGGGGGGCTGGAGAAGATGGCTTAGTGGTTAAGGAGTTTGCCTGCTAAGCCCAAGGACCCTGGTTCGATTCCCCAGGACTCACATAAGCCAGATGCCCAAGGGGTAGCATGTGTCTGGAGTTCGTTTGCAGTGGCTGGAGGCCCTGGCACACCCATTCTCTCTTTTTCTGTCACTCTCTCTCTCTCTCTACCTCTTTCTCTCTCTAATAAATAAAATAAATAAAAAAGTTAATAAAAACAAAAAACCTTCAATTTCATTAATCTTATGAACTATGCTGTGTTTTCCACGGGAGTGCGTGTTTCCTGCTTCCCACGAGCTTATGACTCTGCTCTAGTCTTCTTCCTAGATCCCAATTTTCTTCAAATAAACCCCATAATTTGTGATTTCTCCCTACATAAATGTAATAGTTCATAATTTGTCCTTCATGAGTCTGTCATTATCCATTCTTTGTTATAGGTACGACAGGAGCCAAAATTAGGGCTCATAACTTTGAGGGACCCCCTCCTGAATCCCCAAATCCTGCATCAGGACCATGTTTAATTCTACCTCATATCACTTTCCTCCTCTGCTTATGACACTTCTGTAGCACCCCTCACTCAGAGAAAAAAAACCAAAGTCAAGCCGGGTGTGGTGGCGCATGCCTTTAATCCCAGCACTCGGGAGGCAGAGGTAGGAGGATCGCCGTGAGTTTGAGGCCACCTTGAGACCACACAGTTAATTCCAGGTCAGCCTGGACCAGAGTGAGACCCTACCTCGAAAAACCAAAAAAAAAAAAAAAAAAACAAAACAAAAAAAAAACCAAAGTCCTCACTGGGCCCATGAATTCCTTCCTAAATCTGTCCCTCTTACTCCTTCCCTTGTCCTCCTTGGACTGTCCCTCATCCTCCCACTCCCCAAACACATTGGGGCATTTGTGATGAAGAAACAGGAGTAAGATAGCTTTTTTTTTTTTTTTTTTGTTTTGTTTTGTTTTCTCGAGGTAGGGTCCTGGTCCAGGCTGACCTGGAATTCACTACGTAGTCTCAGGGTGGACTCGAACTCTCGGAGATCCTCCTACCTCTGCCTCCCAGTGCTGGGATTAAAGGCGTGAGCCACTACGCCCGGCTTTTTTTTTTTTTTTTTTTTTTTTTTTTTTTTGGTTTTTCGAGGTAGGGTCTCACTCTGGTCCAGGCTGACCTGGACTCGAACTCTCGGCGATCCTCCTACCTCTGCCTCCCAAGTGCTGGGATAAAAGGCTTGTGCCACTACGCCCGGCTTTGTTCACTATTTTTTAACCCTCTCTGGTCTGTTATATGAAGGGGGATGGCTCTCATGCTTTACCTTCCACGTGTGGGTTATGTACCTCCTCCAGAGGTTGTCTACCCCATGGAGATGTGTGTGTGATGCAGTCTTTCTGTCTCTCCTCTCCCATTCCAGCCCTGCAAGGAGAAGCTTTCTTCTCTGGGAGTCTGTCAGCTAGCCTCCTCCCTGGATCTTAATTCCCTCTACAGTAAACCTCATGATTCATAATTTACCTTTCTCAAAGTCCATTTAATCAATTCTTGGCTAAAATTAGATAAAGACTGAAAAGTTGGGGTTCATAGGCCTGGGGATGTGAACCCCAAACCTCCAAATCCTGCACCACTTTGTACTGGCTATTCAGCCTGGATGCTTTTCTAGCTAGCTCTGTTACTCACTTCCTTACCTCAAGTCTGTGCTCAAATGTCTCTTTAGTCAGACTTTCTCAGAACATTCAAGTAAGCATAGTAAAAAGCCCCAGCTTTTTTCTTTCTTTTTTAAATTTTTTGTTTATTTTTATTCATTTATTTGACAGTGACAGACAGAGAGAGAAAAAGGCAGAGAGAGAGAGAGAGGAGAGAGAGAGAGAGAATGGGTGCACCAGGGCCTCCAGCCACTGCAAATGAACTCCGGATGCATGCACCACCTTGTAAATCTGGCTTACCTGAGTACTGGGGAATCGAGCCTTGAACCCAGGGTCCTTAGGTTTCACAGACAAGCGCTTAACCACTAAGCTATCTCTCTAGCCCATCTTTCTATTTTTTAAGTTTTTGTTTATTTTTATTTATATATTTATTTGAGAGTGACAGACAGACAGAGAGAGAAAGAGAGAGAGAATGGGCACACCAGGGCCTCCAGCCACTGCAAATTAACTCTTTTGCATGTGTCACCTTGTGCATCTGGCTTATGTGGGTACTGGGGAATAGGGCCTCAAACTGGGGTCCTTAGGTTTCACAGGCAAGCATTTAACTGCTAAGCCATCTCTCCAGCCCCTACTTTTTGTTTTATTTTATTTTAATTTTTTTTCAAGGTAGGGTCTCCCTCTAGCCCAGGCTGACTTGGCATTCACTATGTAATCTCAGGGTGGCCTCGAACTCATGGTGATCCTTCTACCTCTGCCACCTGAGTGCTGGGACTAAAGGCATTCACCACCACAACTGGCTTTTTGTTTTATTTTTTTGGTTATGCTTGGAATGAGACATGCAAGGCAAGCAATCTACATCCCAGCCCATGTCACAGAAATTTTTTTGTTGTTGTTTTTTTGAGGTAGGGTCTCATCCTGGCCCAGGCTGACCTGGAATTAACTATGTAGTCTCAGGGTGGCCTTGAACTCACGGCGATCCTCCTACCTCTGCCTCCTGAGTGCTAATTTTTGTGTGTTGAAATTTTTTTATTTTTATTTTTTTGAGGTAGGGGTCTCATCCTGGCCCAGGTGACCTGGAATTAACTATGTGTCTCATTTTTTTGCCCTTGAACTCACAGAAATTTTTTTCCTTCCTCTCCTATATTTTTGTGTTTGCTTTCACTTTGTGTTTTCTGCCACTCATGCCCGGCTCACAGAAATTTTTTTATTGTCATCCTATATTTTTGTGTTTTCTTTTGGTGCTAGGAGGTCCTTACAAATGCTAAGCACATGCTCTACCAGTGACCTAAATTATTTGACCTGTGTTTTACTTTTCTCCAAAGCATTTATCAGCATCTATTACACTTAATATTTTACGTACTTGATTTTTTCCTTTTCTACTGATATATTTCTTTAAAAAATGACAAAATAGCAAAATAGAGGATCATCATGAGTTCGAGGCCACCCTGAAACTACATAATGAATTCCAGGTCAGCCTGGGCTAGAGGGAGACCCTATCTGAAAAAAAAAATGGTCCTGGCTGTGCATGATTGCAACCCCAGGACTGAGTGGGGAGGAGACAGGCAGGGGTATTACTGAGATCACTAATGGTCACCCAGTTTAACTGAAAAATGCTGGGCTCCAGGTTCAGTGAGAGACTCTGTCTCAGGGAAGTAAGGAGGGAGAGCGATGGAGGACATCTGGTCTCCTCCTCTGACCTCCACATGTGAGCACAGGTGGTTCAGGCAGGGGCAACAAGAGTTCGAGGGCCCTCATAGCAATATCCCATCTCAAAAAATTAAGTAATTAAGTTGAGAAAGATAGAAGGAAAGGAAGTTAATATGTGTTAAATAGTACTTTATCTTCAACTGGGAAATTTCATTTCTAGATTTAAAAAAATATTTTATTTTTATTTATTTATTTGACAGAAAAAAGAGAGAGAGAGAGAGAGAGAGAGAGAGAGAGATGGAATGGTTGCTCTAGGGCCTCTAGCCACTGCAAACAAACTCCAGATGCATGCACCACACTGTGTATCTGACTTATGTAGATCCTGGGTAATTGAACCTGGGTCCTTTGACTTTGCAGGCAAATGCCTTAACCACTAAGCCATCTCTTCAACACCCATTTTTTTTTTTGTTTTGTTGAGATAAGGTCTCACTGTGGCCCAGGCTGACCTGGAATTAACTATGTAGCCTCAAGGTGGCTTTGAACTCACAGCGATCCTCCTACCTCTGCCTCCCAAGTGCTGGGATTAAAGGTGTGCACCACCATGCCCGGCAACCCCTCCCCCTTTATTTTATTTTATTATTTATTTATTTATTTATTTGAGAGAGAGAAATACAGAAATAGGCAGGTAGAGAGAGAAAGAATGGGCGTGCCAGGGCCTCCAGCCACTGCAAACGAACTCCAGATGTGTGCGCCCCCTTGTGCATCTGGCTTACGTGGGTCCTGGAGAATCAAGCTTCGAACCGGGGTCCTTAGGTTTCACAGGCAAGCGTTTAACCACTAAGCCATCTCTCCAGCCCAACCCCCCCCCTTTTTTTGAGGCAGGGTCTCGCTCTAACCCAGGCTGACCTGGAATTGACTTTGTGGTTCCAGGCTGACCTTGAACTCATGGCGAGCCTCCTACATCTGTCTCCGGAGTGCTGGGATTAAAGGCATGCACCACCATGCCTGGTTTTCATTTCTAGAAATTGATTCTTAGTAAATAATAGTGGCAAAGATTTAAAAAATAACTTTATTTTTTTACTTGCAAGCAGAGAGAGAGAGAGAAGAGAGACAGACAGGGCCTCTAGCTGCTTCAAACTCCAGATGCATGTGCCACTTTGTGCATCAGGCTTTATGTGGGACTGGGGAATCAAACCCAGCCCTTAGGCTCTGCAGGCAAGAGCATTAACTGCTGAGCCATCTCTCCAGCCTGGCTAAGATTTAATTAAGAGGATTTTAATTTAATTTATTTATGTATGTATTTATGAGAGAGAAAGAAAGAGAGAATGGATGCACTAGGACCTCTAGCCACTGCAAATGATCTCCAGATGCATGTGCCACCTTGTGCATCTGGCTGTACATGGGTACTGGAGAACTGAACCCAGGTCGTTAGGCTTTGCAGGCAAGTGCCTTAACCACTGGATCTCTCCAGCTCCCAAAGACAATTTTTGTCATAGCCTCATTTAACACTTGTTAAAAGGTAACACAACCCAATATTCAGTAACAGAAACTACATTGACCAGGGCTGGAGAGATGGCTTTAATCCCAGCACTTGGGAAGCAAAGGTGGGAGGATCACTGTGAGTTTAAGGCCAGACTGGGACTATCAAGTGAGTTCCAGGTCAGTCTGGGTTAGAGTGAGACTCTTCATTGAAAGAGAAAGAAGAAAGAAAGAAAGAAAGAAAGAAAGAAAGAAAGAAAGAAAGAAAGAAAGAAGAAAGAAAGAAGGAAAAAGAAGAAAGAAGAAAGAAGAAAGAAAATGTTCCAAGCAGTTTATAGCATTTACCCCCAGCCATGCCACAGAAGTCAATGCCATGCCCAGTGAAGTGATTGCAATACAGAGAGTGACTGGTGAGTTGGGCAATGCTGGCTGTAATATCTTTAAAGCTTAATGCTATCAATGGGGATTGAGATGGAGAAGGAGACAGAGAGACAAAAACAGATCCAGAAACCAAAATGTTAACCCGATTTCCTTCTGTTTAATCTCTTCACATCTTGGATTTTAATTTTTGTTTGTTTGTTTTTTCTGAGGTAGGGTTTCGCTCTAGCCCAGGCTGACCTGGAATTCACTATGTAGTCTCAGGGTGGCTTCGAACTCACAGTGATCCTACTTCTGTCTCTCGAGTGCTGGGATTAAAGGTGTGCATCACTATGCCCAGCTTTCTTTTTTTTTTTTTTGTTTATTTTTATTTATTTATTTGAGAGAGAGAGAATGGGCGCACCAAGGCCTCCAGCTACTGCAAACAAACTCCAGATACAGCACCTTGTGCATCTGGCTTACGTGGGTACTGGGGAATCAAGCCTCGAACTGGGGTCCTTAGGCTTCACAGGCAAGCGCTTAACTGCTAAGCCATCTCTCCAGCCCTCTTTTTAAATTTTTTTGTTTTTCGAAGTAGGGTCTCACTCTAGCTCAGGTTGACCTGGAATTCACTCTGTAATCTCAGGGTGGCCTCGAACTCATGGTGATCCTCCTACCTCTGCCTCCCGAGTGCTGGGACTAAAGGCGTGTGCCACCATGCCCGGCTTCTTTTTTTAAATTAAAAAAATTTTTAATTATTATTTTATTTATTTTTGGAGAGAGACACAGAGAGAGTCAGACAGAGAGGGATAGGGAGACAGATAGAAATGGGCGCACCAGCGGTCTCTCAGCTGCTGTGAACAAAATCCAGATGTGTGCGTCCCCTTGTGGTCAAGTGCGCCCTTGCGCCATTGCATCACTTTGCATCTGGCTAAACATGGGACCTGGAGATTAGAACCGGGTTCTTAGGCTTAGTAGGCAGGTGCCTTAGCTGCAAAGCCATCTCTCCAGCCCTCTTTTTTTAAATTTTTTTTTTTTTTTTTGGTTTTTCGAGGTAGGGTCTCACTCTGGCCCAGGCTGACCTGGAATTAACTATGTAGTCTCAAGGTGGCCTTGAACTCACGGCGATCCTCCTACCTCTGCCTCCCGAGTGCTGGGATTAAAGGCGTGCGCCACCATTTTTTAAATTTTTAATGTGTGTTTTCAACAATAAACACATGCTTCTTTGTAAAACTGCAAGCTCTGAAAATTGTAATTTTAAAAAATATTTTATTTATTTAAGAGAAAAAGAGAGGAAGAGGCAGAGAGAGAGAGAGAGAGAGAGAGAAAATGGGCATGCCAGGGCCTCCAGCCACTGCAAATGAACACATGCACCACCTTGTGCATCTGGCTTTACATGGGTACTGGGAAATCCAACCTGGGTCCTTAGGCTTCAGAGGCAAGCGCCTTAACCACTAAGCCATTTCTCCAGCCCAAGTTTTTTTTGCTGTTGGTAGGTTTTTATTTAATTAATTAATTAACTTATTTATTTGGGGGTGGGGAGAGGCAGATAGAGTGAATGGGCATGCTAGGGCCTCTAGCCATTGCAAATGAACTCCAGATGCATATGCTAGCTTATGTATTTGGCTTATGTGGGTCCCTCAGTCCTTAGGCTTTGCCCACAAGCACCATAACCACTAAGCCATCTCTTCTGCCCCCAAGTTATTTATTTATTTATTTATTTATTTATTTATTTATTTATTTATTTGTTTGTTTGTTTATTGAGAGAGAATTGTCATGCCAGCACCTCTAGCCACTACAAATGAACCCCAGATGCATGTGCCACCATGTGCATCTGGCTTATATGGGTCCTGGGGCATTGAACCTGGCACTTAGGCTTCGCAGGCAAGCACCTTAACTGTTAAGCTATTTTTCCAGTCCCCCAAATTTGTAATTTCTAAAATAATACAGATAGCATATAAACATCTAAAAAAGTGTTCCACATCCTTAGCCATCACGGAAATGCAAATTAAAACCACTTTGAGATTCCATTTCACTCCTGTCAGAATGGCTACCATCAAGAAAATAAATGACAATAAGTGTTGGCGTGGATGTGGAAAAAGAGGAACACTTCTACACTGTTGATGGGAATGTAATCTGGTCCAGCCATTGTGGAAATCAGTGTGGAGGTTCTTGAGACAGCTAAAAATAGATTTACCATATGATCCAGCTATAACACTCCTAGGCATATATCCAGAGGGCTCTTCTCACTACCTTAGAGATACTTGCACAACCATGTTTATTGCTGTTCTATTCACAATAGCTAGGAAATGGAACCAGCCTAGATGTCCCTCCACAGATGAATGGATAATAAAGATGTGGTATATTTACATAATGGAGTTCGATTCAGCAGTAAAGAAAAATGAAATTATGAAATTTGCAGGGAAATGGATGGATCTGGAAAGGATTATACTAAGTGAGGTAACCCAGGCTCAGAAAGCCAAACGTCACATGTTCTCTCTCATATGTGGATCCTAGCTACAAATGTATAGACTTGTGTGTGAACTGGAACCAAAAATAGGTACCAGAAACCAGTAAGCTGGTAAAAGGCTATAAGGGAGGGAGGAGAGGGAAGGACTTAAGTGTATGGTATTGCACATATGTAAGTGGAAGAACTGATTACAGGGAGGGGAATGGCCTAAGTGAGGCCATAGAAAGAGAATGCGTAAAAGAAGGGCAGGGGGAGGGTCAATTTAAATTTAAGATAGTGTGAATAAGACTTATGTAAACCTACTTTTTTAAATAATGGCACAGCCAGAAGCTGTAGACTGTTACTAGAAAATTTTCAGTGCCTGGGATGGGATACCTTCCAGTGAGTTGTTGGCTAAGGAGGTCCTGGTAGCCTCCAAAACATAAAAGGCTATTGCCAAGGCCCTTGGTTTCCCTTGAGAAACAGATGGTAAGACCCTATTGCTGAAGACATCTCTTGCCTGAGAGACAAGGTCACTGAGAAAGCAAGCTGGTGCTGAGTAGAAAACGTTTTCCCTGTAGACCAGCCAACTGAAAGCTGGAAAAAGCTGCACTGCATGCAGCCGTATGGGAGACAGAAGTCATCAGCAGTGAAAACAGTGGAAACTGGAAAATTCAAGTTTGGCCATACAGGTTTGGCCAATGACTGAACGGGTGCAATAGTGACATGTCTGCTCTTGGGGTAACCAACTGCTCCATAATTGGACTGAATGCCCTCTCTATGGGAGGGAATACATACCTGGTACTGAAAAACCTAAGCAAAAG
Source organism: Orientallactaga sibirica (assembly GCA_036365145.1). Taxonomy (NCBI): domain Eukaryota; kingdom Metazoa; phylum Chordata; class Mammalia; order Rodentia; family Dipodidae; genus Orientallactaga; species Orientallactaga sibirica. The sequence continues at coordinate 4,239,336 of JAEOAD010002518.1, forward strand.
TCTATGGCAGGTGACTAAATGTATATATTGTCTGACTAAATGTATATATTATTCCCACCAAGCTGCCCTGGGGGCACTACACTTAATGTTCGTGTTCACATATTAATGCTACTCTCACTTCTGGTTAGAGAAGCTTCTCTTTTCAGATGGCGATGACCACTGGGATGACCCAAAAGGCAACCTAGTGCTGAGAAGAAGGGATGGAGGAGTGCCCAGCACTGAAACACCTCTGTCACACCCTCCAAGGCTCAGGGCCCATTGTGGAAGAGAGGGCGGAAAGAATGTAAGGGCCAAAGGAAGGGTACGACTCCTTACAATGCAACTGCCCAGACAGAAATTGGCCTCAATATCCATGACCTTGCAGTGCCTAGCAATACCTTCTCAAGACCCTCATAATAGAAGGAAAAGATGATGACATCAAAGTAAAAGAGACTAATGGAGAGAGGGAGGGGATATGACGGAGAAGGGAATGAGAAGTGGAATGGGGGGAGGGGAGGGAAATGTCATGCTTTTTGTATGTAAGTATAGAAGTTGTCAATAAAAAATTAAAAAAATAATAATTCATAAATGTGTCTATAAATAGCAGCTCTGGGATAATCTGAGACCTTGTTTTTGAAGAGGACCAGGTTTTCAAGGACAAAGATTCGTGGGCGGATTGCAATGGTTGGGCTGATAACCTTGTTCTAAGAAGTCCCAGAATTACTGTCACAACACTGATTCCTTCCCAGCCTGGCTAGCCAATGGTGGCCTTATCTAGTGAGACATTCTGTCCATAAACTGTGTCCCTAAACTGCTCCCTTTCAAACTGATGGAGTGGGAGGTGGGGTGGGGGCTGAGTGTAGTAGTAATCCCAGCACTCGGGAGATGGAGGATCAGGAAATATGGGCCAATCTTGGTGAGTTTGAGGCCAGTCACTGACTATGTAAAACCCTGTCTCAAACCACTGTTCTCTCCCTCAAAAAATATTGTTGCATAGGGTTAGGATGTAGCTTAGTGGTAGAACATTTGGGTAGCATAACTTAAAGCCTGGGACTCAATCCTTGGTATGGAGTTTATGGGCATGGTTTTAACCTGGCATGGTGGTACACACCTGTAATCCTAGCACTCTGGAGACTGAGGCAGGAGGATCATCAAATCAAGGCCAATCTTACTACATAGTAAGTTAGAGGATTAAAAGCCAACCTTGGGGCTGGAGAGATGGCTTAGTGGTTAAGGCGCCTGCCTGCTAAGCCTAAGAACACTGGTTCCAATCTCCAGTGGTTCCAATCTCCAGGTCCCACGTTTAGCCAGATGCAAAGTGACGCAAGGGCGCAATGCCGCACTTGACCACAAGGGGGTGCATGCATCTGGATTTTGTTCACAGCACCTGAGACACTGCTGGCACGCCCAACTCTATCTTCCTCTCCCTCTCTCTCTCTGTCTCTCTCTGTGTCTCTCCAAAAAAAAAAAAAAAATAAATAAAAGCCAACCTGGGCTACATGAGACCTGTCTCAAAAACAAAGTGGGGCTGGGGAGATGGCTCAGTTGGTTAAAGGCATTTGTTTGCACAACCTGACAGCTCAGGATCAATTTCCCAGTACCTATGTAAAGCCAGATGCACAAAGTGGTCATGTGTCTGGAGTTTGTTTGCAGTGGCAAGAGTTACTGGTGTGCCCATACTCACTCTCTCTGTCTCAATCTCTCTCTCTCTCTCAAATAAATAAATAAATAAATAAATAAATAAATAAATAAATAAATAAAAATAATGGGTGTGGTGGTGCAAGCCTTTAATCCCAGCACTCAGAAGGCAGAGATAGGAGGATTGTCATGAGTTTGTGGCCACCCTGAGACTACATAGTGAATTCCAGGTCAGCCTGGGCTAGAGTGAGACCCTACCTTGAAAAACAAAACAAAAAATAAATATAAATAAATAAATAAAAGTGGGGTATGGTAGCTCACATTTTGTAATCCTAGCATTTGGGAGGCTGAGATAGAAGGTTCACCATGAGTTCAAGGCCAGTCTGGGCTACAAGTCAGCCTGGGATAGAGTGAGACCCTGCCTTGAAAAGCAAAAAATAAAATAAAATAAACTTCTTTTAAAAAGTTAATAAATTTATGGGCATAAAATTTATCTTTAATCCCAGCTCTCTGGAGGCAGAAGTAGGAGGATCACTGTGAGTTCAAGGCCAGCCTGGGGAACTACAGAGTGAGTTCCAGGTCAGCCTGGGCTAGAGTGAATCTATCTTGAAAAAAACAAACAAAAAAAGGTTAAGCAAATATACAAAATACTGACAAAATAGCCAAGTGTAGTGGCACATGTTTTTCTTTTAAAGAAATTTAATTTATTTATTTAAGAGAGAGAAAGAGGCAGATAGAGAAAGAGAGAGAGAGAGAATGGGAGCACCAGGGCCTCCAGCTGCTACAAACGAACTCCAGATGCATGTGTCACTTTGTGCATTTGGCTTTATGTGGATACTGGTCAGCCCAGGCTGACATGAAATTCACTATGTAGTGTCAGGTTGGTCTTGAACTCACAACAATCCTCCTACCTCAGCCTCCCAAGTGCTGGGATTAAAGGCATGCCTGGCTGAAGTTAATCTTTTTAAAAATATTTTTAAATTTTTGTTTATTTTTATTAGCAATAGACAGAAAGAGGCAGAGAAAAAGAGAGAGAGAGAGAGAGAGAGAAAGAGAGAGAGAGAGAATGGGCGTGCTAGGGCCTGCCACTGCAAATGAACTCCAGATGCATGCGCCATCTGCATCTGGCTTACGTGGGTACTGGGGAATCAAGTCTTGAACTGGGGTCCTTAGGATTCATAGGTAAGTGCTTAAGCACTAAGCCATCTCTCCAGCCTTGAAGTTATTCTTTTTATCCAAGCACGTTCCTGTACTTATTAGCCATCTTTTCTCCACATTCCATGACTTTCCTGGAGAGACACATAAGAAATGTCTATCCACCTTAAATTTACGGGGAAGGAGCTGACAGATGACAGGATGAATCCATCAAGTGAATAAACTGGTTTACTGGGATTATTGTAGGAGGTGACTTACAGGAACCTGGACCACCAAAAAGTCCTACATCTAGTCAATTTTCACTTCTTATATACTTTAGTATTTTTTAGTATTTTATTTATTTATTAGAGAGAGAGAGGAAGATACAGAGTGAGTATGGGCATGCTGGGGTCTTCAGTCATTGCAAATGAACTCCAGATGCATGGGCCATTTTGTGTATCTGCCTTTATTTGGGTATGGGGGAATGGAACTCAGGTTATCAGGCTTTGCAAGCAAGCGCCTTTAGCTGCTGAGCCATCTCTTCAGTCCCTACTTTAGTATTTTTAAGATTTTGTGCAGCTGGGTCAGGAGGGAGTGGTGTTTGGAATCTCAGGGGAGAGCATTATGAGGGTCTAACCCTCCCTCTCCCTCTCTAAGAGGGAATTAGCTATCAGCTATATGCTTCTGTGGGCCAAGGTCTCCTGTATGTCATTACAGTTCTACTTTACTTATTGCTTTATATTACTGCTCTATACTTCACATCCACCCCTCTTCCAATCTATTTTCTCTCTCTCCAATTAGAATGGCAGCCCTACAACCATAGATAAGATTTTGTTTTGTTTTACTTTTTTTTTGTTTTTGTTTTTGTTTTTCGAGGTAGGGTCTCACTCAAGCCCAGGCTGACCTGGAATTCACTCTGTAGTCTCAGGGTGGCCTCGAACTCATGGTGATCCTCCTACCTCTGCCTCCCAAGTGCTGGGATTAGAGGCGTGCGCCACCACACCCGGCCTGTTTTGTTTTACTTTTGAGACAAGGTCTCACTATGTTGTCCTGGCTGGCCTTGAACTTGCAGTGATTCTCCTGCCTCTGGGTCCCAAGTGCTGGGAATACTAGTATGCACCACATGTCTGGCTGTATAGGCTTAACTGTTTGATACTATTTCTGCAATGCCTGGAACAGAGCCAAAATATAAACTTTACATATGCCTTTTAGGGGGTTCAGTGGAAAGGGGATGGGGAATGGAAGGCAAAAGAAAGTAATGGGGGGTGGAGAGATTGCTCAGTGGTTAAAGGTAATTACTAGCCAAACCTGACTGCATGGGTTCAATTTCCAAGTACCCACATACAGCCAGATACACAAAGTGGTGCATGCATCTAAAGTTCATTTGCAGTGGCAAGAGGCCCTGGTGTCCCATTTCCTCTTTCTCATTCTCTCTCTCCTTGCAAGTAATATATATATATATATATATATATATATATATATATATATATATATTAATATTTTATTTTTATTTATTTATTTATTAGAGACAGAGAGAGGGAAAGAGAGAGAGGGAGAGGGAGAATGGGCGCATCAGGGCCTCTAGCCACTGCAAACGAACTCCAGACACATGTGCCCCCTTGTGCATCTGGTTAACGTGGGACCTGGAGAATCAAACCGGGGTCCTTAGGCTTCACAGGCATGCACCTTAACTGCTAAGCCATCTCTCCAGCCCATAAATATATTTTTTAAAAGAAAATAATGGGGGGCTGGAGAGATGGCTTAGCAGTTAAGGTGCCTACCTGCAAAAGCTAAGGACCCAGGTTCGATTCCCCAGTACCCACGTAAGTCAGATGCACAAGGTGGCACATGAGTCTGGAGTTCTTTTGCCGTGGCTAGAGGCCCTGGTGTGCCCATTCTCTATCTTCCACTCTCTCTGTGTGTCTCTCAAATAAATAAATAATATATTTTTTAAAAGAAAGTTATGGGAAGGAATTATGGTCAAAATATATTACATACATATATGAAAATTATCAATAAAGATTTTTTAAAATTTAAAAATATTTATTTATTTATTTATTTACAAGGAGAAAGAGAGAGAGAAAATGGGCACACCAGGGCCTCTAGCCGCTACAAACTCCAGATGCATGTGCCATTTTGTGCATCTGGCTTTATGTAGGTACTGGGGAATAGAACCTGGGTAATTAGTACTTGCAGGCAAGCGCCTTAACCACTGAGACATCTCTCCTGCCCCCAATAAAAAGTTTAAATGCTGGAGAGTTGGCTTAGCAGTGGCACTTGCCTGTGAAGCCGAAGGACCCAGGTTCAATTCCCCAGGACCCACATAAGCCAGATGCACAAGGTGGCACATGTACCTATTGTTCGTTTGCAGTGGTTAGACGCCCTGGTGCACCCATTCTCTATCTGCCCCCCCCTTTTTCTCAAATAAATAAATTATTTTTGACACATCGCATGTTGGTACCATCATTTCTCTCCTCCCTGTCCCCACTCTACTGAGGGCCCTCCTTAGTGGAATTGCTGCTATTCACCATAGAGTTGTAGGCTATAAGTTGTGAGAACTGCAGTCAGTTATTGTGGGGAAGACTATATGTCTCTGAATATTCCTTTCTATCCTGTGGCTCTCACATTCTTTTTGACCCCTCTTCTGCAAACTTTCCTGAGCCTTGGTGGATGTGCTTTAATTCTACTTTGGTGTTGAGCTCTCAGCATCTTCTGGATTTCTTCTTTGGTGTGTTTTGAGTATCCTCAGTGTCTGTCTCCATCACGCTGGCCCAGGTTATCAGGCTCGCCATGGAAGCAGCACACTTGCTCATCTCTCTAGTTCCTTCTGTGGTTTCACCTGGGCCCTGGCTGCTGCATGAGGGTGGTCCATCTCCTGCCAGGGAGTCAGCTAAATAAAATATTATTTATTTATTTGAGAGAGAGAGAATGGGTGCGCCAGGGCCTCCAGCCACTGCAAAAGAACTCCAGATGCTTGCGCCACCTTATACGTCTGGCTTACATGGGTCCTGGGGAATCAAACCAAGGTCCTTTGGCTTTGCTGGCAAACGCCTTAACTGCTAAGCCATCTCTCCAGTCCTAAAATATTTTTAAAAAACATTTTTTCAAAGATGTCTTTTAGTTGACAAAATGAGTGAATGGGTTTGGAAAGGAAGACGGCAGAAATAGAAGAAACTTGCAAGGTATGGTGGCTCACACCTATAATCCAGAAGGCTAAGGCAGGAGCTCCAGGCCAGTCGGGGCTATCGGTCAAGACCCTCTCAGAAAGAGAGAGGCTAAGGAGATTGCTCAGTGGTTAAAGGCACTTGCTTAAAAAGGAGATGGCTCAGTGGTTAAAGGCACTTGCTTAAAAAAAGATGGCTCAGTGGTTAAAGGCACTTGCTTAAAAAGCTTGCCAACCTGGGATTGATTCCCCAGTACCCACATAAAGCCAGATGAACAATGTGATACATGCATCTAGAGTTGGTTTGCAGTGGCAAAAGACCCTGATGAGCCTCTCTCTCCTTGAAAATAAATATTTTCAAGAAAACTTTAAAGAATAGTGAGAGGAAAAATAAGAAGGAAGGGCCTTTATCCCACCTACTCCAAAACTGAGCTGCAATTGTCATAGTTATCAGATCAAAAGGGCTAATGTGCTTAATACTCTGGAGTGACACCAGAGAAAGCTCTCTAGGAAGAGATGTCTTTGTCTGGCATGGTCTTGGACAGTCTGACAGGAATTATAAAGATCGTGTGTTCTGTGAGGCCCATGGAATGAAGAAAACCACAGGCAGCAACTGCAGGAATGAGGTGGGTTAGAAAAGCAAGAATAGGGCTGGAGGGATGGATTAGTGGTTAAGGTACTTGCCTGTGAAACTTAAGGACCCAGGTTTGGTTCCCCAGTACCCACATAAGCCAGCTGCACAGGGTGGCACATGTGTCTGGATTTCATTTGCAGTGGCTGGAGGCCCTGGCACGCCCATTCTCTCTCTATATCTGCCTCTTTCTCCCTCTCTCCTTTCTTCCCTCTCTCCCTCCCTCCTTCCTTCCCTTCCTTCCTTCTTTCTTTCTTTTGGTTTTTTTGAGGTAGGGCCTTGCTCTAGCCCAGGCTGACCTGAAATTCACTATGTAGTCTCAGGGTGGCCTCGAACTCTTAGTGATTCGGTGATCCTCCTACCTGTGCCTCCTGAGTGCTGGTATTAAAGGCATGTGCCACCATGCCTGGTTCTTTTTTAAAAATATTCATTTTTATTTATTTATTTGGCAGAGAGAAAGAGGGAGAGAGAGAGAGAATGGGCATTCCAGGGCCTCCAGCCACTGCAAATGAACTCCAGATGCTTGCGCCACCTTGTGCATCTGGGTCGTGTGGGTCCTAGGGAATTGAGCCTGAGTCCTTTGGATTTTCAGGGAAGCACCTTAGCTGATAAGCTATCCCTCCAGCCCCCCTATTTCTTTCTTAAATATATATTTTTAAAAAGCAAGAATAGGTGTGATAGATCATTGATAAGGAGAAACCTATCAGGGGCCTTGAATCCCAAAGGATGACGCTGTATTTGGTCCTCAGAGATATCATACTCTAGTCACAGACTTTCAAAAAGCCCAGACAACTCATGTACTGCCAAATCCTCAGACATTGGACCAGGACAAGAATGATGAGCTTAGCCGGGCATGGTGGTGCATGCCTTTAATCCTAACACTCGGGAGGCAGAGGTAGCAGGATCGCCAAGAGTTCAAGGCCACTCTGAGGTTACATGGTGAATTTCAGTTCAGCCTGAGCTAGAGTAAGACCCTACCTCAGAAAACAAAAAAAAAACAAAAAACAAAGAATGATGAGCTTATATGAAGATATTATTCATTTATTGGACTTGCTTGGATGGAGACTATATATATATATAATCTTTCTGAAGTTTTGTTGCAGTTACTTTCTCATTTCTGGGACAAACACCCAACCAAAAGCAGCATATGGAAGGAAAAGGGTTTATTGTAGGTTACAGTCTTGAGGGGAAGTTTCATCATGGCATGGCAGCATGGCAGAGAACTGTCTGGGCATCACATTTTGCCACAGCAGCTGAGATGTACAAGCAAAAGTGAGCCAGCTTTGGCCAGGGGGCTTTTGGGTTATAACATCCCAAGGCCCTGCCATGCAACACACCTCCTCCAGCAAGACCACCTCCCAAATTGCCACCAGCTGGGGACTGAGTATGAGGTTTAACCACAAACACATGAGGGCTTGGGGAGCATTTCACAGGTCCCTTTTACAGGATGTGTGAAGAGCCAAACTTCTTAGTTTTGCAAAGTCTCTGGGACTAGGCAAAGGAGTGCAAGAAGAAAGGAGAGGATGCCATTATGGGATACAGAATGGAAGAGGGCCAGTGTCAGTCATGAGGTAATGTAGTTGGATACTTCAATCAGATTTCTGTCAGGATCCCGGAAGTAGATGGACATGATAGGTCCTTTTGCTCCAGTTCTGGGGACTGGACCCTCCTCAATGGGTACATCACAAGCCTGAAGTGAACAGAGAAGATAAAAGAGAAGATAAAAGTCATTTGTCAAAATCCATGTGTGAGGGGCTGGAGAGATGGCTCAGTATTTAAAGGTGCTTGCTTTCAAAGCCTGACTGCCCAGGTTCAATCCCCAGTCCCCACATAAAGCCAGATGTCAAAGTGGTACACATCTGGAGTTTGTTCAGTGGCAAGAGGCGCTGGCATGCCTATTCTCATATTCATTCTCTCTCTCTTTCTCTCTCCTTATATAAAAAAATACATGTGCAAGAAACCAAATCTTAATTCTTTGAAAATTCTATCTTTTTCCCTGTGGCACTGGAGATCGAACTCAAATCCTTACATATGCTCAGCAAGTGCTGTACTACTGAGCTATATATACCCAGCCAAAATTTAATTCCTAAAGGTGGCATAGAATCCTCTAGAACATCCTTGTCTTTCTGACCCCATCTCCTGCCATTCTGCCCTCATTTCTTCTGCTGAAGATGTATAACCGTGGGCAGAGTAATTTCCTCATCTGTAAAACAGGGATGATAATAGGACCTAGTATTATCTAGTAAGTACCAAAGCCAGAATTCAAACTTGGGCAGCCCAGGTCAAAGTTTATATTTTTTTTTTTTGAGGTAATGTGTTGCTCTAGCCCAAGCTGACCTGGAATTTACTATGTAGTCTCAGGATGGCCTTGAACTCATGGCAATCTTCCTACCTCTGCCTCCTGAGTGTTGGGATTAAAGGCATGCACCACCACACCTATCCAAAGTTTATATGCTTTCTATTTTTCTTTCCTAGTGCCATGGCTGGAACCCAGAGCCTCCTATGGCCAGGCAAGCACTCTACCAATGAGCTACACCCTCAGTCCTATAGCTGTTGGTTTTTAGTTACCTTCCCTTTATGTCAAGATAAAATGGAGTTTTCATATACATTGTGGAATATCATTTCCTTTTTTTCCCTGGTTTTTCGAGGTAGGGTCTCAGTCTAGCTCAGGCTGACCTGGAATTCACTCTGTAGTTTCAGGGTGGCCTCAAACTCAGGGTAAGCCTCCTACCTGTGCCTCCCAAGTGCTGGGATTAAAGGCGTGCACCACCATGCCCAGCATCATCATTTCCTTTTAAAAAAATTTTTTGATTTACTTATTTGCAAGCAGAGAGAAATAGAAGAAAGACAGAGAGAGAATGGGCGCACCAGGGCCTCTAGCTGCTGCAAATGAGCTACAGATGCATGTGCCAATTTGTGCATCTGGCTTTACGTGGAACTGCAGAATCGAACACAGGTTGTTACACTCTGCAGGCAAGTGCCTTAAGCACTGAGCCATCTCTCCAGCTCCCATTATTTCCTTTTTATGTAAATGAGTATGTAAAAGAATAAATTTTCAGTAGGCTTGATTTAAGCAGAAGATAAGTACATTTGACACAATTGAATTTACAATTAGCTTTTTCTTGAACTTGAATTAAAGTGTACTAATAAATTAAAAAAAAAAAAAAAAAAAAAGAATTCAAAGCCAGGCATGGTGGTGGCGGTGGTGGTGCCTGCCTTTAATCCCAGCACTCAGGAGGCAGAGGTAGGAGGAACAAAGTGAGTTCAAGGCCACCCTGAGACTACATAGTGAATTTCAGGTCAGCCTGTGCTAGAGCGAGACCCTCCCTCGAAAAACCAAAATAATAATAATAATAATAATAATAATAATAATAAGAAGAAGAAGAAGAAGAAGAAGAAGAAGAAGAAGAAGAAGAAGAGGAGGAGGAAGAAAATTGTGTGCAGGCATGATGTAGATGTGATAGAATTTGTCATGTATGTGGTTTGAGGCAGATCTCCCTGTGTCATGTTTCTATTTTTACCCTCTCGACAGCAACTTTCTCAGTAAAAATGATGTCACACTCACCTTGAGATGCTGGATCACTTCCTGCAAAGGTTTTTCTGTGATCAGACAGATGTCCAGAGAGCCCGGAACCGGGTGAGCTGCCTTGGGTTCAAATTCCTTTCCCACCTCGTGTAGGTTAAACTTTTGGTCACCAAAGCACAATGCTTTCGGTCTCCCTATTTAGGAGAAAGAAAACAACCTCAAACTAAATGACTAAGATGCATTTGAGCTAATGTTGACCCCCTATTTACCTCAGGGGTTTTGAGAAAAGAAGAACAGGGCTACTAAACAATAGCCCTTGGCCCACATAGCTCGTATGTTTTGTTCTTTTGTGTTTTTTTCAAACTTTTATTTGTGCGTGTGTACACATGTGGAGGTCAGAGTTGGTCTCTTGCTACTGCAAATGAGTCTGGCCTGGCTTTATGTGGGTACTGGGGGATTGAACCTGGGTGAGTGGGCTTTGCAAGCAAGCACATTTAACCAGGCCCTCTTGTTTGGCTATAATTATATATTTGTTTTGAGATAGTCTCATGTACTCCAGGTTGGCCTTGAACCCCTGATCCTCAAGCTTCCTCCTCCAAAGTGCTGAGATTAAAAGGTATACACCACCATATTCAGCTTCTTTTTCTTTTTGTCTTTCCTTTCCTTTTTTTTTCCTTGTAAACAAACTCCAGAGGAATGCACCACCTTGTGCATCTAGCTTGTGTGGGTACTGGGGAATCAAACCTTGGTCCTTAGGCTTTGCAGGCAAACACCTTAACTGCTAGCCATCTCCCCAGCCCAGCCCAGCCTTTTTCTTTCCTTTTTGATTTAGGGTTTTACTCTGTAGCCCAGGGTGGCCTCAGACTCATGATTTACCTGCTTTAGCCTCCTGAGTGCTGCAATAAAAGGTGTGTACCACCATGGCTGGCTTAAGCAATCCCCTCTCCTTTTTTTGATTTTTCGAGGTAGGGTCTCACTCTAACTCAGGCTGACCTGGATCTCATTCTGTAGTCTCAGGGTGGCCTCAAACTCACAGCCATCCTCCTACCTCTACCTCCTGAGTGCTGGGATTAAAAGCATGTGTCACCACGCCCGGCTTTTTTTTTTTTTTTGAGATAAGGTCTCACTCTAGCCCAGGCTGACCTGGAATTCACTATGTTGTCTCAAGGTGGCCTTGAACTCACAATGATCCTCCTACCTCTGCGTCCCCAGTGCTGGGATTAAAGGCATGAACCACCATGTCCATCCCTTTAAAAGTTTTGTTTTTCTCTCTTGGTTTTTTTGCAGTAGGGTTTCGCTCTAGCCCAGGCTAACCTGGAATTCATTATGTAGTCTCAGGGTGGCCTCGAACTCATGACAATCATCCTACCTCTGCCTCCCAAGTGCCGAGATTAAAGGCGTGCACCACCACACCTGGCTTTTCATTCATAAGGTTTTAGCAACACCGTTGCAACAAAGGTTTGTTTTCTTACTATGCTTGGGATGATATTTCCTTTTTTCATAGATAACTATTGTCTTCTTTGTCTTCTGCATGTCTCTTCCTCCTTTTTACCTCTCAGCATCTGTAATTTCTTTTATAATTTCCCATTCTCTCTCTCTCTCTCTTTTTTTTTTTTTTTTTTTTGAGGTAGGGTCTCACTCTAGCCCGGGCTGACCTGGAATTCACTATGTAGTCTCAGGGTGGCCTCGAACTCATGGTGATCCTCCTACCTCTGCCTCCCGAGTGCTGGGATTAAATGTGTGCGCCACCACACCCAGCTTCTTTTCTTCATTTATTTTTGGAGGAGAAAATTGGCTCACCAGGGCCTCAGCCAATGCAATTGATCTCTCCTCCTCCTTCCTTCCTTCCTTCCTTCTTTCTTTCTTTTGGTTTTTTGAGGTAGGGTCTCACTCTAGCCCAGGCTGACCTGGAATTCACTATGTAGTCTCAGGGTGGCCTCAGACTCTTAGTGATTCGGTGATCCTCCTACCTCTGCCTCCTGAGTGCTGGTATTAAAGGCATGTGCCACCATGCCTGGTTCTTTTAAAAATATTCATTTTTATTTATTTATTTGGCAGAGAGAAAGAGGGAGAGAGAGAATGGGCATTCCAGGGCCTCCAGCCACTTACAAATGAACTCCAGATGCTTGTACATACATTGCATCTGGGTCATTAATGGATCTGGAATTTGAGCCTGAGTCGCACAGTTTTCAGAAGCACCTTGGCTGATAAGCTATCCCTCCAGCCCCTATTTCTTTCTTAAATATATATTTTTAAAAAGCAAGAATAGGTGTGATAGATCATTGATAAGGAGAAACCTATCAGGGACGCCAGATCCCAAAGGATGACGCTGTATTTGGTCCTCAGAGATATCATACTCTAGTCACAGACTTTCAAAAGCCCAGACAACTCATGTACTGCCAAATCCTCAGACATTGGACCAGGACAAGAATGATGAGCTTAGCCGGGCATGGTGGTGCATGCCTTTAATCCTAACTTTCGGGAGGCAGAGGTAGCAGGATCGCCAAGAGTTCAAGGCCACTCTGAGGTTACATGGTGAATTTCAGTTCAGCCTGAGCTAGAGTAAGACCCTACCTCAGAAAACAAAAAAAAACAAAAACAAAGAATGATGAGCTTATATGAAGATATTATTCATTTATTGGACTTGCTTGGATGGAGACTATATATATATATAATCTTTCTGAAGTTTTGTTGCAGTTACTTTCTCATTTCTGGGACAAACACCCAACCAAAAGCAGCATATGGAAGGAAAGGGTTTATTGTAGGTTACAGTCTTGAGGGAAGTTTCATCATGGCATGGCAGCATGGCAGAGAACTGTCTGGGCATCACATTTTGCCACAGCAGCTGAGATGTACAAGCAAAAGTGAGCCAGCTTTGGCCAGGGGCTTTGGGTTATAACATCCCAAGGCCCTGCCATGCAACACACCTCCTCCAGCAAGACCACCTCCCAAATTGCCACCAGCTGGGACTGAGTATGAGGTTTAACCACAAACACATGAGGGCTTGGGGAGCATTTCACAGGTCCCTTTTACAGGATGTGTGAAGAGCCAAACTTCTTAGTTTGCAAAGTCTCTGGGACTAGGCACCGAGGGTGCAAGAAGAAAGGAGAGGATGCCATTATGGGATACAGAATGGAAGAGGGCCAGTGTCAGTCATGAGGAGGTATTAACAGTTGGATACTTCAATCAGATTTCTGTCAGGATCCCGGAAGTAGATGGACATGATAGGTCCTTTGCTCCAGTTCTGGGGACTGGACCCTCCTCAATCAGGTACACATCCACCAAGCCTAAGTAGACAGAAGATAAAAGAGAAGATAAAAGTCATGAACAATGTGATACATGCATCTAGAGTTGGTTTGCAGTGGCAAAAGACCTGATGAGCCTCTCTCTCCTTGCAAATAAATATTTTCAGGAAAACTTTAAAAAAGAGTGAGAGGAAAAATAAGAAGGAAGGGCCTTTATCCCACCTACTCCAAAACTGAGCTGCAATTGTCATAGTTATCAGATCCAAAGGGCTAATGTGCTTAATACTCTGGAGTGACACCAGAGAAAGCTCTCTAGGAAGAGATGGCTTTGTCTGGCATGGTCTTGGACAGTCTGACAGGAATTGTAAAGATCGTGTGTTCTGTGAGGCCCATGGAATGAAGAAAACCACAGGCAGCAACTGCAGGAATGAGGTGGGTTAGAAAAGCAAGAATAGGGCTGGAGGGATGGATTAGTGGTTAAGGTACTTGCCTGTGAAACTTAAGGACAGGTTTGGCCAGGTTTGGTTCCCAGTACCCACATAAGCCAGCTGCACAGGGTGGCACATGTGTCTGGATTTCATTTGCAGTGGCTGGAGGCCCTGGCACGCCCATTCTCTCTCTATATCTGCCTCTTTCTCCCTCTCTCCTTTCTTCCCCTCTCTCCCTCCCTCCTTCCTTCCCTTCCTTCCTTCTTTCTTTCTTTTGGTTTTGAGGTAGGGCCTTGCTCTAGCCCAGGCTGACCTGAAATTCACTATGTAGTCTCAGGGTGGCCTCGAACTCTTAGTGATTCGGTGATCCTCCTACCTCTGCCTCCTGAGTGCTGGTATTAAAGGCATGTGCCACCATGCCTGGTTCTTTTTAAAAAATATTCATTTTTATTTATTTATTTGGCAGAGAGAAAGAGGGAGAGAGAGAGAATGGGCATTCAGGGCCTCCAGCCACTGCAAATGAACTCCAGATGCTTGCGCCACCTTGTGCATCTGGGTCGTGTGGGTCCTAGGGAATTGAGCCTGAGTCCTTTGGATTTTCAGGGAAGCACCTTAGCTGATAAGCTATCCCTCCAGCCCCCCTATTTCTTTCTTAAATATATATTTTTAAAAAGCAAGAATAGGTGTGATAGATCATTGATAAGGAGAAACCTATCAGGGGCCTTGAATCCCAAAGGATGACGCTGTATTTGGTCCTCAGAGATATCATACTCTAGTCACAGACTTTCAAAAAGCCCAGACAACTCATGTACTGCCAAATCCTCAGACATTGGACCAGGACAAGAATGATGAGCTTAGCCGGGCATGGTGGTGCATGCCTTTAATCCTAACACTCGGGAGGCAGAGGTAGCAGGATCGCCAAGAGTTCAAGGCCACTCTGAGGTTACATGGTGAATTTCAGTTCAGCCTGAGCTAGAGTAAGACCCTACCTCAGAAAACAAAAAAAAACAAAAAACAAAGAATGATGAGCTTATATGAAGATATTATTCATTTATTGGACTTGCTTGGATGGAGACTATATATATATATAATCTTTCTGAAGTTTTGTTGCAGTTACTTTCTCATTTCTGGGACAAAACACCCAACCAAAAGCAGCATATGGAAGGAAAGGGTTTATTGTAGGTTACAGTCTTGAGGGGAAGTTTCATCATGGCATGGCAGCATGGCAGAGAACTGTCTGGGCATCACATTTTGCCACAGCAGCTGAGATGTACAAGCAAAAGTGAGCCAGCTTTGGCCAGGGGGCTTTTGGGTTATAACATCCCAAGGCCCTGCCATGCAACACACCTCCTCCAGCAAGACCACCTCCCAAATTGCCACCAGCTGGGGACTGAGTATGAGGTTTAACCACAAACACATGAGGGCTTGGGGAGCATTTCACAGGTCCCTTTTACAGGATGTGTGAAGAGCCAAACTTCTTAGTTTTGCAAAGTCTCTGGGACTAGGCAAAGGAGTGCAAGAAGAAAGGAGAGGATGCCATTATGGGATACAGAATGGAAGAGGGCCAGTGTCAGTCATGAGGTAATGTAGTTGGATACTTCAATCAGATTTCTGTCAGGATCCCGGAAGTAGATGGACATGATAGGTCCTTTTGCTCCAGTTCTGGGGACTGGACCCTCCTCAATGGGTACATCACAAGCCTGAAGTGAACAGAGAAGATAAAAGAGAAGATAAAAGTCATTTGTCAAAATCCATGTGTGAGGGGCTGGAGAGATGGCTCAGTATTTAAAGGTGCTTGCTTTCAAAGCCTGACTGCCCAGGTTCAATCCCCCAGTCCCCACATAAAGCCAGATGTCAAAGTGGTACACGCATCTGGAGTTTGTTCGCAGCGGCAAGAGGCGCTGGCATGCCTATTCTCATATTCATTCTCTCTCTCTTTCTCTCTCCTTATATAAAAAAATACATGTGCAAGAAACCAAATCTTAATTCTTGGAAAATTCTATCTTTTTCCCTGTGGCACTGGAGATCGAACTCAAATCCTTACATATGCTCAGCAAGTGCTGTACTACTGAGCTATATATACCCAGCCAAAATTTAATTCCTAAAGGTGGCATAGAATCCTCTAGAACATCCTTGTCTTTCTGACCCCATCTCCTGCCATTCTGCCCTCATTTCTTCTGCTGAAGATGTATAACCGTGGGCAGAGTAATTTCCTCATCTGTAAAACAGGGATGATAATAGGACCTAGTATTATCTAGTAAGTACCAAAGCCAGAATTCAAACTTGGGCAGCCCAGGTCAAAGTTTATATTCTTTTTTTTTTTTTTTTTTGAGGTAATGTGTTGCTCTAGCCCAAGCTGACCTGGAATTTACTATGTAGTCTCAGGATGGCCTTGAACTCATGGCAATCTTCCTACCTCTGCCTCCTGAGTGTTGGGATTAAAGGCATGCACCACCACACCTATCCAAAGTTTATATGCTTTCTATTTTTCTTTCCTAGTGCCATGGCTGGAACCCAGAGCCTCCTATGGCCAGGCAAGCACTCTACCAATGAGCTACACCCTCAGTCCTATAGCTGTTGGTTTTTAGTTACCTTCCCTTTATGTCAAGATAAAATGGAGTTTTCATATACATTGTGGAATATCATTTCCTTTTTTTCCCTGGTTTTTCGAGGTAGGGTCTCAGTCTAGCTCAGGCTGACCTGGAATTCACTCTGTAGTTTCAGGGTGGCCTCAAACTCAGGGTAAGCCTCCTACCTGTGCCTCCCAAGTGCTGGGATTAAAGGCGTGCACCACCATGCCCAGCATCATCATTTCCTTTTAAAAAAATTTTTTGATTTACTTATTTGCAAGCAGAGAGAAATAGAAGAAAGACAGAGAGAATGGGCGCACCAGGGCCTCTAGCTGCTGCAAATGAGCTACAGATGCATGTGCCAATTTGTGCATCTGGCTTTACGTGGAACTGCAGAATCGAACACAGGTTGTTACACTCTGCAGGCAAGTGCCTTAAGCACTGAGCCATCTCTCCAGCTCCCATTATTTCCTTTTTATGTAAATGAGTATGTAAAAGAATAAATTTTCAGTAGGCTTGATTTAAGCAGAAGATAAGTACATTTGACACAATTGAATTTACAATTAGCTTTTTCTTGAACTTGAATTAAAGTGTACTAATAAATTAAAAAAAAAAAAAAAAAAGAATTCAAAGCCAGGCATGGTGGTGGCGGTGGTGGTGCCTGCCTTTAATCCCAGCACTCAGGAGGCAGAGGTAGGAGGAACAAAGTGAGTTCAAGGCCACCCTGAGACTACATAGTGAATTTCAGGTCAGCCTGTGCTAGAGCGAGACCCTCCCTCGAAAAACCAAAATAATAATAATAATAATAATAATAATAATAAGAAGAAGAAGAAGAAGAAGAAGAAGAAGAAGAAGAAGAAGAAGAGGAGGAGGAAGAAAATTGTGTGCAGGCATGATGTAGATGTGATAGAATTTGTCATGTATGTGGTTTGAGGCAGATCTCCCTGTGTCATGTTTCTATTTTTACCCTCTCGACAGCAACTTTCTCAGTAAAAATGATGTCACACTCACCTTGAGATGCTGGATCACTTCCTGCAAAGGTTTTTCTGTGATCAGACAGATGTCCAGAGAGCCCGGAACCGGGTGAGCTGCCTTGGGTTCAAATTCCTTTCCCACCTCGTGTAGGTTAAACTTTTGGTCACCAAAGCACAATGCTTTCCGGTCTCCCTATTTAGGAGAAAGAAAACAACCTCAAACTAAATGACTAAGATGCATTTGAGCTAATGACCCCCTATTTACCTCAGGGGGGTTTTGAGAAAAGAAGAACAGGGCTACTAAACAATAGCCCTTGGCCCACATAGCTCGTATGTTTTGTTCTTTTGTGTTTTTTTCAAACTTTTATTTGTGCGTGTGTACACATGTGGAGGTCAGAGTTGGTCTCTTGCTACTGCAAATGAGTCTGGCCTGGCTTTATGTGGGTACTGGGGGATTGAACCTGGGTGAGTGGGCTTTGCAAGCAAGCACATTTAACCAGGCCCTCTTGTTTGGCTATATTTATATATTTGTTTTGAGATAGTCTCATGTACTCCAGGTTGGCCTTGAACCCCTGATCCTCAAGCTTCCTCCTCCAAAGTGCTGAGATTAAAGGTATACACCACCATATTCAGCTTCTTTTTCTTTTTGTCTTTCCTTTCCTTTTTTTTTTCCTTGTAAACAAACTCCAGAGGAATGCACCACCTTGTGCATCTAGCTTGTGTGGGTACTGGGGAATCAAACCTTGGTCCTTAGGCTTTGCAGGCAAACACCTTAACTGCTAGCCATCTCCCCAGCCCAGCCCAGCCTTTTTCTTTCCTTTTTGATTTAGGGTTTTACTCTGTAGCCCAGGGTGGCCTCAGACTCATGATTTACCTGCTTTAGCCTCCTGAGTGCTGCAATAAAAGGTGTGTACCACCATGGCTGGCTTAAGCAATCCCCTCTCCTTTTTTTGATTTTTCGAGGTAGGGTCTCACTCTAACTCAGGCTGACCTGGATCTCATTCTGTAGTCTCAGGGTGGCCTCAAACTCACAGCCATCCTCCTACCTCTACCTCCTGAGTGCTGGGATTAAAAGCATGTGTCACCACGCCCGGCTTTTTTTTTTTTTTTGAGATAAGGTCTCACTCTAGCCCAGGCTGACCTGGAATTCACTATGTTGTCTCAAGGTGGCCTTGAACTCACAATGATCCTCCTACCTCTGCGTCCCCAGTGCTGGGATTAAAGGCATGAACCACCATGTCCATCCCTTTAAAAGTTTTGTTTTTCTCTCTTGGTTTTTTTGCAGTAGGGTTTCGCTCTAGCCCAGGCTAACCTGGAATTCATTATGTAGTCTCAGGGTGGCCTCGAACTCATGACAATCATCCTACCTCTGCCTCCCAAGTGCCGAGATTAAAGGCGTGCACCACCACACCTGGCTTTTCATTCATAAGGTTTTAGCAACACCGTTGCAACAAAGGTTTGTTTTCTTACTATGCTTGGGATGATATTTCCTTTTTTCATAGATAACTATTGTCTTCTTTGTCTTCTGCATGTCTCTTCCTCCTTTTTACCTCTCAGCATCTGTAATTTCTTTTATAATTTCCCATTCTCTCTCTCTCTCTCTCTTTTTTTTTTTTTGGTTTTTTGAGGTAGGGTCTCACTCTAGCCCGGGCTGACCTGGAATTCACTATGTAGTCTCAGGGTGGCCTCGAACTCATGGTGATCCTCCTACCTCTGCCTCCCGAGTGCTGGGATTAAATGTGTGCGCCACCACACCCAGCTTCTTTTCTTCATTTATTTTTGGAGGAGAAAATTGGCTCACCAGGGCCTCAGCCAATGCAATTGAACTCCAGATGCTTGCACCACCTAGTGGGCACGTGCGACCTTGTGCTTGCCTCACTTCTGTGTGCCTGGCTAAGGTGGGATCTGGAGAGTTGAACATAGGTCCTTAGGCCTCACAGGCAAGTACTCTAACCACTAAGCAACCTCTCCAGCCCTCTGTTGTTTTATTTTTTTTGGCAGGGTGGAGGGAACAGAGTCTTGTATGGTCCAGACTGGTCTCCAACTCACTATGTAGCCATGGATAACCTTGAACTTCTCATCCTCCTGCCTCTACCTCTACCAAATGAGCTCCATCTCTAGCCCTTCTATTTATCCTTATTATTGATACCTCATCCATTCTGTTAGTAAAAGACTCCATTCATTTACTGAATGCTCTTTTGGCCTGTCCTCAAATCTGTTGAAGTTGTTTTTTCACAGCTTTTAAAATATGTTTTCTTTTTTTTAAACTTTTTATTTTTAATTATTTTTTTGGAGACACACACACACACAGAGAGAGAGAGAGAGAGAGAGAGGAAGACAGAGAAGGGCGCGCCAGCAGTGACTCAGCTGCTGCGAACGAAATCCAGATGTGTGCGCCCCCTTGTGGTCAAGTATGGCATTGCGCCCTTGCGTCACTTTGCATCTGGCTAAACGTGGGACCTGGAGATTGGAACCGCTGGAGATTGGAACCAGTGTTCTTAGGCTTAGGAGGCAGGCGCCTTAACCCCTAAGCCATCTCTCCAGCCCTAAAATATGTTTTCTTGATGATAGTGTTTGCCTTGAATGCATGAGGCTCTCAATTCCATCCACAGGTCCACCAAAAAAAATGAAATGAGGGCTGGAGAGATTGCTTAGCGGTTAAGGCGCCTGCCTGCTAAGCCTAAGAACGCCTGTTCGATTCGATATACATATATATAATTTATTTGCAGGCAGAATGGGTGCACCAGGGCCTCCAGTCACTGCAAAGGGATTCCAGATACATATGACACTTTGTGCATCTGACATTACATGGGTAGTGGGAAACTGAACTCAGGTCATTAGTTTTTTTTTTTTTTTGGTTTTTCGAGGTAGGGTCTCGCTCTAGCCCAGGCTGACCTGGAATTCACTATGTAGTCTCAGGGTGGCCTCGAACTCACAGCGATCCTCCTACCTCTGCCTCCTGAGTGCTGGGATTAAAGGCATGCGCCACCACGCCCGGCTAGGTCATTAGGTTTTGCAGGCAAGCACCTTAACCTGTGAGCCATCTCTCCAGCCCTAGCATTCCCTACTTTTGAAGTTGCTCCAAACTCTCAAGGATAGTATTTGACCTCTAGAATCCCCCTTTTTTTTCTCTTGGATTTCTTTCCTGGAATCTTTTCTCTATTTTCAGCTGGACTGATCGATTGTTCTGTACATATCTTCTGGGATATCTTTCTCAGATTTCATGGTTTTCTTGTTTCAATCTATCTTTTTGTTTGTTTGTTTTATGAGGTAGGTTTCACTCTAGCCCAGGCTGACCTGGAATTCACTCTGTAGTCTCAGGCTGACTTCAGACTCATGGTGATCCTCCTACCTCTGCCTCCCGAGAGCTGAGATTAAAGGCGTGCGCCACCATGCCTGGTCCAATCTATCTTAACCACACATTTTGTTTGCTTGATTATTGTGGTGCTGGGGATGACACCTAGAGCCCCCTTCATGTTGAGCAAGTACTCTACTACCCCCAGCATCTTGGTGGACACATTTTCCCAGGCTATTTAAAATTTGATTATGAGAGAGAGAAAGAGAGAGAAAGAGAGAGCAAGAGAATATGGGCGTGCCAGGGCCTCTAGCCACTGCAAATGAATTCCAGATGCATGTGCCACCATTTGCATTTGGCTTATATGGGTTCTGAGGATTCAAACCTAGATCCTTAGGCTTCACAGGCTAGCACCTTAACTGCTAGGACATCTCTTTAGCCCCCAGGCTTTTTAATTTTTATTTATTAGTTTTTCGAGGTAGGGTTTCACTCTAGCCCAAGCTGACCTGGAATTCACTATGTAATTTCAGGGTGGCCTCGAGCTCATGGTGATCCTCCTACCTCTGCCTCCCAAGTGCTGGGATTAAAGGCATGAACCACCACACCTGGCTGCCCCAGGCTTTTTAAAGTGTGTGTGTGTGGTGTAAGCACGTATGTGTGCAAATGTGCACAGCCAGAGAACATCTGGTTGTTCTCCCCTATCCCTCGTCTGCCTTTATTATTTCCTTGAGGCAGATTCTCTCACTGAACCCAGAGCTGGGCTTTCAGGCAGACTGTTAACCACTGATCCCCACATGCCCAGCTTTTTTCATGGATGCTGGGGGCTGAATACATGCCAGCTCAGCCCTCTCAGGCATTCAAGCTGTGTGACAAGCACTCTTACCTGCTGAGCCATCTCCCAGTCCCTTTCCAGGCTTTTTGGGCTTAACAATAATTTATTCAACACTTACCTGTGGTTACTAGCTTGGTTGTACATAGAATTCTAACTTGGATTTTTTTTCTGTACAATCTTGAAAATGTCCCATTATCTTCTGTTCTGTGATGTGATTCTTGAGAAATCTAATATTTGCATGTTTCTTATTCCTTTCCTTTGTAGAATAACTACTTTTTAATCTCTTGAAAAATTCATAGGAACTTTTATTTATTTATTTATTTTTCGTTTTTTCAAAGGAGGGTCTCACTTGAGCCCAAGCTGGCCTGAAATTCAAATTTAATGTATAGTCTCAGACTGGCCTTGAACTCAAGGTGATCCTCCTACCTCTATGCCCCCGAGTGTGATTAAATGCATGCATCACCATGCCTGGGCACAGCTATTTTTTAATGGATTTCATCAGGACTTATCCAAGTGTTGTGCTAGGTACTCAGCTGACTCTTTGTACTCAAAGACTGCAAAGTTCTCTTGCATTTTTTTGAGAGTTTTGCTGTGTGCCCAATCTGTCCTTGAACTCCTAAGGCCTCTTGCAATTGTTTCTATGGTAATTTCCTCCCTTACATTTTTCCTTTATGCTCTCTCTGAATGTCCCCTTGTTCAGAGTTTGGAATATCCTTCATTGATTCTTTCATAGTTTTTCTCACATTTCCTATGTTTTGGTTTTTGGGGTTACATTATGTTTGACTTTTTTTTTTTTTTTTTTTGGTTTTTCAAGGTAGGGTCTCACTCTGGTCCAGGCTGACCTGGAATTAGCTACGTAGTCTCAGGGTGGCCTCGAACTCTCGGCAATCCTCCTACCTCTGCCTCCCAAGTGCTGGGATTAAAGGCGTGCACCACCACGCCCGGCTTTATGTTTGACATTTTAAGGGACTAGGATTTAACTCAGAATCTAATGCTTGTTAGGCCAGTTCCTCACTGCTGAGCTATACCCCCAGACCTTAAGTTACAATTTGAAGTGTTATAATATTTTAATGCACCCAGTTTGGCATTTGGGGAAGTGGTTACCTTGAACGTAGTGACCTCCATGCCCAGGGTCTTGGAGTAGAACATGACAGTGTCTTGGATGCTCTTTACTGTCATCACAATGTGGTCCAGTCTATGGATAAGACATGGGGGAGGAATCTGGTTGCTGTTCCTCCATGACTAAAATGTAAAAAAAGAAAAAGAAAAATCAGAAGAAAGCTGTGTTCATACCTATAATCCCAGCATTTGGGAAGCTGAGGTAGGAGGATCACTGTGAGTTTGACTCCAGTCTGGGCTACAGAGTGAGACCCAGGTTTGTCTTAAGAAGGTCAGAAGAGGGATGGAGAGATGGCTTAGCGGTTAATGATTTGCCTGCAAAGCCAAAAGATCTTGGTTCAATTTTCCAGGACCCACATAAGTCAGATGCACAAAGGGGCGCACACGTCTGGAGTTCGTTTGCAGTGGCTAGATGCCCTGGTGCACCCATTCTCTCTCTTTCTCTCTCTCTCTCAAGTAAGTAACAAATAAATAATAAATAAATTTTATAAAAAGGTCAGAAGAAGCCGGGCGTGGTGGCGCATGCCTTTATTCGAGACACTACCTGAAAAAAAGTCAGAAGAGGGCTGGAGAGATGGTTCAGTGATTAAGGCGCTTGCCTGCAATGACTAACAACTTGGGTTTGATTCCCCAATACCCGTGTAAATGGTACATACATCTGGAGTTCGTTTGCAATGGCTAGAGGGCCTGGCACATCCATTCTTTCTCTCTCTCTCCCTCTCTCAATCTCTCTCTCTCTCCCCTTGCTAATAAATAAAATATTTTTTAAAAAGTCAGAAGAAAACACATTGCACTCTCTACTCCTAAGTTTCCTTCTCCTTCCCTTCCATCCAACACTTGGGAGGCAGAGGTATGAGGATCTCTACATGTTCGAGGCCACCCTGGGACTACATAGTGAATTCCAGGTCAGCCTGAGCTACAGTGAGACCCTACTTCAAAAAAAAAAGTAAAAACAAAAGAAATACATTTCTTTTTTTTTTTCCAATTTGGAGAGGTTTTTTTTTTTTTTTTTTTTTTTTTAGAAATGCATTTCTTTATGTATTTACAGAGCCACTTTGATAATCAGGGAGGAGGTGATGCCTCTTCCCTCGTCCACTTCTCTCTAGATCCTACTCTTGACTTCATTATCTTTCTTTCTTTCTTTCTTTCTTTCTTTCTTTCTTTCTTTCTTTTTTTTTTTTTCTTTGTTTTTGAGGTAGGGTTTCACTCTAGCCCAGGCTGACCTGGAATTCACTATGTAATCTCACTCAGGGTGGCCTCGAACTCATGGCAATTCTCCTACCTCTGCCTCCCAAGTGCTGGGATTAAAGGCATGTGCCACCACGCCAGGCTTATTTTTTTATTTCTATTTATTTATTTGAGAGAGAGAAAGAAGGGGAGAGAATTGGCATACCATGGCCTCCAGTCACTGCAATCAAACTCCAGATGCATGCAACATCTTGTTCATCTGGTGTAGCAGACAGCTTCAGGTTCGCTGAGATGAACTTCCAGACCAGGCAAAGTTATGGAGGAAGGATATTTATTGGAGCTTATAGATCCAGGGGAAGTTCCATAATGGCAGAAGAAGCTGTCCTGTTCTTATAGGACCAGGCACACACCACAGCACACCTCAGGAACTCCAGCTAGGCACACTTTGCATATCTTTGAAATCCTAAACCCACCACCACACCTTAAGATCTGCCCAGTGACACTGCCTCCAGCCTCCAGGTGGCTGCAGATACAAACTACAAATTAATAAAGCACTGAATATATTGGGGGCCATCTATTCAAACTACCACATCTGGCTTATGTGGGAATGGAGAGTTGAACATGGGTCCTTTGGCTTTGAAGGCAAGCACCTTAGCCACTAAACCATCTCTCTAGCCCTCTTTCTTTCTTTTTTTTAAAATATATTTTATTTAGTTAGTTACTAGAGAGAGAGAGAGGCAGAGAGGGGAGAGGAGAGAGAGAGAAAAAGAGAATGGGCATGTCAGGGCCTCCAGCCACTACAAATGAATTCCAGATACATGTGTCCCTTGACCATCTGGCTTACATGGGTCCTGGGGAATTGAACTGCAGTCCTTTGGCTTTGCAGGCAAAAACCTTAACTGCTAAGCCATCTCTCCAGCCCTAGCTGTTTCCTTCCTTTCCTTTCCTTTCCCTTCCTTCCTTCCTTCCTTCCTTCCTTCCTTCCTTCCTTCCTTCCTTCTTCTTCCTTTCTCTCTTTCTTTTTTTTTTTTTTTTTTTTTTTTTTATTAAGAACATACTTTGTATGGATACATCATGTGTTGGTACAATCTTTTCCCTCCTCCCTGTCCCCATTCTGCAGGGGGCCCTTCTTAGTGGGCTTGCTGGGATTCCCCATGGAGTTGGGGTCATGCATTGTGAGAGCAGCAGTCAGTTCTTGGGGGGTGGGGGGAACAATGCCTCTGGGCATGACGTCCTAGCATGTGGCTCTTATGATCTTTCTGTCCACTCTCCCACAAAATTCCCTGAGTCTTGTTGGATGTTTTATTGACTTCATTCTTTGTAATTTGTATATTTGCATTACATCTGCTACAGGATGTAGCAGAATATGGTCCAGACCTACAGGTAGTAGAACACATTATTTAAAAGAACAGACTCCGAGGGGCTAGAGAGATGGCTTAGCAGGTAAGAGCCCATCCCATACAAGCATGAGGGCCTGATTTACCTTGAGTTCAATTCCTCAGCACCCAGGTCAATTCCATGCACATCTATAACTCAAGTCCTTGAAGGAGTAGAGACTACAGAATCACTAGGGCTTATGAAAACAGCAAACTCAAGGAGATACACAGATGAACTATGGAGGGGGACATTCTCTACTGACCTCTGTACATGTGCACACAAGGCGCATGCATCTACATACATGCATGCATACACCACACACACACCATACCACGATACAATAACAGACTCAGAGCTGTGGGTGTAGTTAAGTCATAAAGCATCTGTCTAGCATGTGTGAGACCCTGGGTTCCATCCCTGTACCACAAGTAGAGAAACAAAAAGAGGGAGAGAATAGATTCTGGAAATAAATTATTTAATCTTTCTGTGTCTTACTCTCTCCTTCTGTAAAATAGACATGATATATTTTTCTCATTTGTATAAATATTGTTTTATTTTAAGACAAGGTCTCATCATGTAGGCCAGGCTAGTGTTGAACTCACTATATAAGCCAAGGCTGGGCTTTAGACTCGTGGTAATCCTACCTCTGCATCCTGAATGGTGGAATTGTAGCATGTGTCACCATGCTTGGCTCGCATTTTCTTTTTAAGGGCTTAGAATAAAGTCTGACATATTGATGATTATATTCTGGTCATCTAGTTAAAATTCACAGTCCTTACCATGACTCCAAATCTCAACAGCCTCATCTAGTGTTCTTTTTTTTTTTTAATAAGAACAGCAAATTCTTTTATTTTTATTTTATTTATTTTTGGAGAGAGACACAGAGAGAAACAGAGAGGGAGAGGGAGACAGATAGAGATGGGTGCGCCAGCAGTCTCTCAGCTGCTGTGAACGAAATCCAGATGTGTGCGCCCCTGTGGTCAAGTGCGGCATTGCGCCCTTGCATCACTTTGCATCTGGCTAAACGTGGGACCTGGAGATTGGAACCGCTGGAGATTGGAACCAGCGTTCTTAGGCTTAGCAGGCAGGCGCCTTACCCGCTAGGCCATCTCTCCAGCCCTAGTGTTCTTTTTTTGAGAGAGAGAGAGCAGCAGAGAGAGAGAATTGTCAGGCCAGGGCCTTTCAGCCACTGTAAATGAATTCCAGACACGTGTGCCCCCTTGTGGGCATGCGTGGCATCACAAGCTTGCATCACTGTTGCTTCTGGCTATACATGGGATATGGAGGATTTGAACAGGAGTTCTTAGGCTTCTGAGGTAAGTGCCTAAACTGCTAAGCCATCTCTCCAGCCCTTTTTCTTTCTTTTCAAATATTTTATTTATTTTGCAAGCAGAAGGGACAAAGACACAGACAGAAAGACAATGGGCACATCAGGGCCTCCAGTTGCTGCAAACAAACTCGTGAAGCATGCACCATGTTGTGCGTCTGGCTTGACATGGGTATTGAGGAATCAAACCCAGATTGTTAGGCTTTGCAGGCAAGTGCCTTAACCAATTAACCATCTCTCTAGCCCTCATCTAGTGTTGTTGAATGAAGCTGCACTATTTTTCCCCTGTTCTTCATAAATGACATCCTTGTATTTTGCAGCATGGTACTGGCACAAAACAGACACAGACAACAATGGAGTAGAATAGAAGATCCAGGTGTAAGTTCTAGTAACTACAGCTACCCGATTTTTGACAAAGAGGACAAAATACACACGGGAGAAAAGACAGTATATTCAACAAATGGTGCTGTTGAAGAAACTGGATAACCACATGTGGAAGAATGAATCTAGGCTCTCTTTTACGCTGCACAAAATCTACTCCAAACGGGTAAAGGACTCAACATTAGACCTGAAACTAAAACGACTAGCAGAAAAAGCAGGGAGACTCTTCCAAGATATAGGCATATGGAAAGACTTTCTGAATAAGACCCCAGTAGCCCAGGAAATTATAAACTCAACCATTAGGATCTCTTGAAACTAAAAAGCTATTGTACAGCTAAGCAAACCATCAACAGAGTCAGTAGACAGCCTATATATAGAATGGGAGAAAATCTTTGCCAGCTATACATCCGACAGAGGTTTAATATCTAGGATATACAAAGAACTAAGAACAAACTCAAAAATGTAAGCAATAGGGCTGTAGAGATGGCTTAGTAGTTAAGGCACTTGCCTGCAAAGCCAAAGGACTCAAGTTCTATTCCCAGGTCCCACATACCACCAGATGCACAAGGTGACACATGCATCTGGAGTTTGTTTGCAGTGGATAGAAGCCCTGGTATGCCCATTCTCTTTCTCTCTCTCTCTCTGCTTCTTTATATTTTTAAATGTATTTTATTTATTTATTTGAGAGAGAGAAAGTGGTATATATATATATGGAGAGAGAGAGAGAGAGAGAGGGAGAAAATGGGCACACCAGGGCCTCCAGCCACTACTTGTGCATATGGCTTACGTGGGTCATGGGGAATTGAACCGGGGTCCTTTGGCTTTGCAGGCAAATGCCTTAACCACTAAGTCATCTTCTCCAGGCCCCCTCTTTCTCTTTTTCTCTCTCAAATAAATAAATGAATAAATAAATAAATACATTTTTAAAATGTAAGCAAAACCAATCAACCAATATACTCAAAAATGGGGCAGGAAACTGAATAGGAAGTTCTCTAAGGAGGAAATACAAATGGCCAATAAATATATAAAAAGATGTTCAACATCTTTGGCCATCATGGAAATACAAATTAAAACTACTCTAAGATTCCATTTCACTCCAGTCAGAATGGCTATCATCAAAAAATCAAATGTGGGCTGGAGAGATGGCTTAGTGGTTAAGGTGCTTGCCTCCAAAGCCAAAAGTCCCAGGTTCAATTCCCCAGGACCCACATAAGCCAGATGTACAAGGTGGTGCATGCATCTGGAGTTCATTTGGAGCAGCTAGAGGCCCTGGCGTGCCATTCTCTCTATATACCTGTTGCTTTCTCTCTCTATTTCAAATAAACAAATAAATAATAAAATAAAAATTTAAATAAAAAAGATTTAAAATATATTATAAAAAATCAAATGCTTTATCCACTATTGGCAGGAGTGCAAACTTGTACAGCCACTATGGAAATCAGTATGACGTTTCCTCAAAAATCTTAAACACTCCAGGCATGGTGGCACACACCTTTAATCCCAGCACTCAGGATGATCACTGTTAGAGCCCAGCCTGGTGCTACAGAGTGAGTGCCAGCTCAGCCTGGGCTAGAGTGAGACCCTACCTTGAAAAAATAAACAAAACTAAAAACAGACACACCCTTTGACCCACTATACTACTTCTGGACATACATCCTAAAGATTCTACCCTTTCCTATAGAGATACTTGCTCAGCCATTTTTGTTGCTCCTCTATTCACAACAGCCAAGAAATGGAATCAGCCCAGATGCCCATCAACTAATGAATGAATAATGAAGATGATGTGGTATATTTCAGCAGTAGAATTCTACTCGGTGGTAAAGAAAAATGAAATCATGTTTGTAGGAAAATGGATGGACCCAGAAAAAAATTACCCTAAGCAATGTTACACAGGCTCAGAAAGACAAATGCCACATGTTCTCTCTCATATGTAGATCCTAACATGGAATAGTTTGATTTGTTTATAAGTAGTATTGATAAAGAACCTAGAATGAGGTTTAGACAGAGGGGAAGCAGGAAGGGATGAGAGAGAGGATGCTTTACAGGCAAGTGAAGGGATGGAATACAGGGAGTGGAAGGATCTGTATGGGGCTGAGGTAAGGAAGAGGGATAGTGAGGAAATATGCAAAACTAATAATGGCTTGAATCAGTTCCATAGAAACCATTGTCTTAATTAGCTTATTAAAATATATAACTCAAGCTGGAGAGATGGTTTAGCAGTTAAGGCGCTTGCCTGTGAAACCTAAGGACCCATATTCGACTCTCCAGGTCCCACATAAGCCAGACACACAAAATGATGCAAGTGTGCAAGTTCACACATGCACACAGATGGCACATGCATTTGGAATTTGATTGCAGTGGCTGGAGGCCCTGGCATGCCAATTCTTTCTCACACACATAAAAAAGGCCAATCTGGGTTGGAGAGATAGTTTAACAGTTAAGGTGCTTGCCTGCAAAGCCTAGGGACCCATGTTTGACTTTCCAGGTCCCACGTAAGCCAGACACATATTGTGACACAATCACAAGGTCACACATGCAGTAGGTGGCACAAACAAGCATCTGGAGTTCGATTGTAGTGGCTGAGGCCTTGGCACGCCAATTCTCTCTCTCTCTCTCTGCTTGCTCACTCTTGCTAAAATATAAAAAGGCCAGTCTATTGGGCTTGCCTCAAAAAAAAAAAAAAAAAAGATATAACTCAACTGGACATGGTGGTGCACGCCTTTAATCCCAGCACTTGGGAGGCAGAGGTAGGTGGACTGTCATGTGTTTGAGGCCACCCTGAGACTACATAGTGAATTCCAGGTCACTCTGGGCTAGAGTGAGGCCCTACCTCGGAAAAAAAAATCAACAAAAGATACAACTCTCTTCAGCTGGAGGGATGGCTTAGCCATTAAGGTGTTTGCCTGCAAAGCCAAAGGACCCAGGTTCCATTCCCCAGGACCCACGTTAGCCAGATGCACAAGGGGGCTCATGCACATCTGGAGTTCGTTTGCAGTGGCTGGAGGCCCTGGCGCACCCACTCTCTGTCTCTCTCCCTCTTTTTCTGTCAAATAAATAAATAAAATAAAAATTAAAAAAGATATAACTCTTTTTATAAGAGAGGGGAGGGGGAAAATTTGGATAGAAGCACTCTGCATTGGTGCAGAAAGCTTTACCCTAAAACCATAGGCTGTTGCTAGTAAATCCCCGTGCCAGAATTGGGTTACCCCCACATTGAGCTGTTGGTCAGGGAAGCCCATGAGGCCCCAAAACAATTCAGGCCATTGTCAAAACACTTGGTTACCCACCAGCTCTAAATGAAAAGACCCTATTGCTAAAGACATTACAAGCTGTGCTTACAGGACATCAAGAGAGATCATGCTGGAACTGAGATGGAAGCCAGCTCCCTGATGGCTAGCCCTCATAGTGCTGAAAAGTGCTATTCAAGCTGATGTGGGATAAGGTCACCAATAGTGTGAACAAGCAGTGGATCCTGTAAGCTACAAAATGAACCAATCAGGCAAGATGTACACACTGGTGCAATAGTGGAACGCAGACTATGGGGGTAATCAACTGTTCTCTGATTAGATATGAAGCTCACTAAGACGGAGGGAATCATACTTGCTACTGAGAACTAAGTCAGAAGCCTATGCCTGGAAGGTTGTAGACCCCAGAGGGAAGGTTCCACTGTTCTGTAATGGAGTGTTGGGAGTTCAAGAATGTCTTCATTTAACAAAGAATTCGATAAAACAAGACTGAGAAGATAATTATTAAATTGTTATATTTATTGAGGGAAGTATAAAACCAAGGGAAGGAAAATGGATACCGCCCCCCCACACACACGTGGTCTGAGAGCGCAGGTGATGTTCTGGGAAAAAACATGAAAAGAGATTTAGAGAGGAAAGAGAAGAAAGTGCAGAGAGTATCTGCCATGTGGAAGACAGGAGAGGGAGAACCCATGTAGGAGTTGGGGGTTACCAGGACCTGGAAGTTTAGGAGAGATGAACAGGCAGCCAAGAGAGACTTGCCCCATGGTAAGGGTTTACTTATAACCTTAATGTGTTGGGCTTCACCTTCAGGCTAAGTGAGGGCTGATTGGTCTGGGCTAGGGGCTGGCTCAAGAAGAGGCCAACCATGGTGTCAATTTTGGGACTGACTTTAACCAACTACAATGTCAGAATCAGATTTAAATTCTAGGAAAGGGGAACTTCCTCCCAGGGAGGGGCTCAGGTTTTCATGGGGAAACAGGTCTAGGGAACTCCTTTAGGAAAGAGAGAAGGAGGAGAGACATCCTTCTCTGATCTCTAGTAAAATGGAGATTGCAATGACAGACTTAAGGACATTTCTG
Source organism: Orientallactaga sibirica (assembly GCA_036365145.1). Classification (NCBI taxonomy): domain Eukaryota; kingdom Metazoa; phylum Chordata; class Mammalia; order Rodentia; family Dipodidae; genus Orientallactaga; species Orientallactaga sibirica. The sequence goes on from JAEOAD010002518.1 coordinate 4,270,470, forward strand.
CTTCTTATATTCAGGGCCCAGTCACCCTAAACTACCTAACAAAGCTACCTGACTCCCTCTTAGTCCTTTGGCTAATAGGAGAGGCTATGCCCATCGAAAAATCTGCTAATTATCTATGCTTATCCCCTTGGACACATGCTGCTCTCAGTCTTGGGTAGAGAATCTGCTTTTTACAGATGGCAGCAAATACTGGAGATACTCAAGACCCATCAGAATGACCAGAAAAGACAGCCAACTGCCTAGCATGAGACAAGTCATCTCTATCACATCTGTCAGGGCCCAGGAAACATTACCCCAAGTGTGTGGAAAAACTTTAGAGGCGAGTTTGAAAGGAAGGAGCAGGTAGAAATCTCTAGTAAGAAGTAGAATTTTCTTCCGAGGTTGCAGAGCGACATTTCACAGTTCAGCAGTCCTAGGACTATGGACTTTTTGCAGAGGGCTTTTATCAAAAGGTAGGGACGTGTTGGCAGGGAGAGGGAAGGAGAGAAGTGGAATGAGGGTGTGATGGGGGCCAGGGCTTACTTTTGATATAGCAGCCCAGGTGTCCGGCTTCCCTGGGATCATAAATTAGTAGGCTACCTTCTTTTGAGATAGCCAGGCAGTTTTATGATCTCCTGAATCCCTGAGAGCCTCAATAAAGAGATTTGTTGAACTTGGGGACTCTTTCACTGAGACTCAAAGCTAAAGCAGCTGGGTGTGGTGGTGCACGGCTTTAGTCCCAGCACTTGGGAAGCAGAGGTAGGAGGATCGCTGTGAGTTCAAGGCTACCCTGAGACTACATAGTGAATTCCAGGTCAGCCTGAGCTAGATTGAGAACCTACCTTGAAAAACCAAAACAAAAAAACTCATCAAAGCAGAAAATCAGAGGAGCTAAGACTTCAACACTAAAGGAGTTTAAGGGCTGGAGAGACAGCTTGGCGGTTAAGGCATTTGACTGCAAAGCCAAAGGACCCATGTTTGATTCCCCAGGACCCATGTAAGCCAGCTGCACAAGGTGGCACATGATCTGGAGTTCGTTTTTGGTTTTTCAAGGTAGGATTTCACTCTAGTCCAGGCTGACCTGGAATTCACTCTGTGATCCTCCTACCTCTACCCCCCCAAGTGCTGGGATTAAAGGCATGCACCACCATGCCCAGCTTAAAAAAATTAAAGGGTCTAGAGATATGGCTTAGCAGTTAAGACACTTGCTTGCAAAGCCAAGGGACCCAGGTTCAATTCCCCAGATCCCATGTAAGCCAGATGCACAAGGTGGCACATGCATCTGGAGTTTGTTTGCAGTGGCTGGAGGCCCTGACATGCCCATTCTCTATCTGCCTCTCTCTCAAATAAATAAAAATTTTAAAAATAAAAAAATTAAAGGAGTTTAATAACAAGTGCTCTGAAGCTCAGGAAACAATGCAGAAGTGGTGAGAGATTGTAAGAGCCACAGGGTGGGAAGATGTACTCTGAGTCATTGCCCCCCACACACAGAGACTGACTAGTGCATTCATGATCCCACAGTGAATATTGATAACTCTAATGAGGAGGACCCTCAGTGGAATGGGGGCATAGGAAAGCAAACATAAGACTATATATAACTCAATGAGATTATGACTAATATGCACTATGTTTGTACAATAAAGTTCTCAATTTTAAAAAGGAAAAAATAAAGTAATAAAGTAGCACAAAAAGATATCTGTTTTGTCTCCCAAACAAATAATATTTCAATGCATGACTATATACTGCAATTAAGTCCAGTTCTTGCTACAAAGTCTGGCTGCTATTGATTCCATTCCATTCTATTCTGCTCTATTTTGTTATTTTATTCTTTTTCTATTCCACCCTGTTTAATGCCATTCAAACATTTATATATTTATATATATGGTTTTTCCAGGCAGGTTCTCACTCTAGCCCAGGCTGACCTGGATTCACTATGTAGTCTAAGGGTGGCCTCGAATTCCTACCTGTGCCTCCCAAGTGTTGGGATTAAAGGCATGCACCACCATGCTTCAAACCTACATTTTAAAAATATTTCTCTTTAGAGAGAGAGAGAGAGAGAGAGAGAGAGAGAGAGAGAGAGAGAGGCAGATATATATAGAGAATGGGAATGCTGTGGCCTCTAGCCACTGCAAATGAACTCCAGACACATGCACCCCTTTGTGCATCTGGCTTACACAGGTACTGGGGAATCAAACCTGGGTCATTTGGCTTTGCAGGCAAGCACCTTAACCACTAAGCCATTTCTCCAGCCCCAAACCTATATATAGAGATGGCTTAGCAGTGTGTATATGTGTGTGTGTGTGTGTGTGTGTGTGTGTGTGTGTGTGTGTGTATACACATATATATATATTTTCAGGCAGGGTTTCACTCTAGTTCAGGCTGATCTGGAATTCACTATGAAGCCTCAGGGTGGCCTCAAGCTCATGGCTCTCTTCCTACCTCTGCCTCCTGAGTGCTGGGATTAAAGGCGTGTGTCACCATGCCCAGCCCAAACCTATATATTTTAAACAACTGGTCATTGAGCCCCAGCTAAAAAAATAATAATAATGTGGAAAAAAAGAGCTGGTTGTGGTTGTGTATGCCTTTATTCCTAGCACTTGGGAGACTGAGGTAGGAGGATGAATTGCTGGGAGTTCTAGGCCATCCTTCAGCTACAGATTGGGTGTTGTGTAGCAGATTCCTCCTAATTGAAATATTCTCTCCTGAAGAGAGGAGGTGAGAGGGCGTCAGGTAGCTCTTTTAAGCAGTTAAGAGTGACTGGGACCCTGAAAGTAACAAACAGATATATCTTTGGATCTATCCTTGCAGTCTCTCCTTTGCTGGAGCTCAAAGATGATCTGACAAATTATCTCTTCCCTAGATCTGTTTTTCCACAACCTGGGCCCCTCCTGAGAGGGCGGTCTCTCCTAGAATTGAAATCTAATCGTAACATTGTGGTTGCTCAAGCTTAGACCCTAGAATTTGGCTGAGACAGCCCCTAGCCCTAACCAATCAACTGTCCCTCTGGCTCATGACAGCCAGTAGGTAGGGCCCACCGCCATAAGGTAATAAATAAGTTTGTGAGAGGAGAACAAGGTCTCTGAGCTGCTTGACCACTTGGGAACTTCCAGTTGCTGGTATGAGTTTCCCCTCTGATTAGCCCAGGCCCAGTCAGGCCAAAAGCCCTTACTTTCCTCATGGGCTCTTTCTCCACGTGGCAGGAGCTCTTTAAAATCTCTTTTCTGTCCTTTCCATGGTTTTTCCAGGCCCACCATGTAGGCTCTCAAACCACGTGTGTATGTCTCTCCTTGCTTCTGTTCTTCCCTTACTGTACTTCCCTAAATAAATATAATAATTATCCTTCTCAGTCTTATTTTGTTCAATTCTTGGATTAAAATTAGACACGAACCTAGGGTTTAGGGGTCAAGGACTTTCCTGATCCCTAGCACTGATTCAGTAAGTCAAGTCTGGGAGATCTGAAACTTAAAACTGCTCCCCAGGGTTATTTATGTTAATTACAAACTGAAACGTTCCTTCCTGGGGGGGGGGAAGGAAGAAAGTTCTGGAGACTCAGGAAGTCAATATGTCTGGGAAAAAGCTGCAAGACCCCGCCCTAAGATTATATAAAGAGAAAACAATTGCTTGGACATAGACTCTTCCACTGAGCTGCCTGTAGGTGCTCCGGCCTCTGTGAGGTCACCTATGGTGATATAGGTGCCTTTGAGTCATCTGTTGCTTCTGTAAGCAACCCCTCAGCCTGCTCTGTAACTTCAATAAACTCATTGGTCCAGCAAAACTAGTTTGGTCTGTTATCTGTGCCCTATCTAGGAAGAAGACCTGTGTTCGCATCACATCAGGGAAAACGTTTCCCACTCCAGTGAGTTCCAGGTCAGCCTGGGCTACAGTGAAATAAGGTGCTTGTAACAAGCAAAGCCTGCCTGCTTGGGTTTGATTCCCCAGTGCCCATATAAAGCCAGATGCACAAAGTGGTCTAAGCATCTGTTTGCAATGGCAGGAGCCCTAACATATTCATATTCATTCACCTATTCAGTCTATCAAGTAAAAAAAAAATTTTTTTTTGGTTTTTTGAGGTAGGGTTTCACTCTAGTCCAGTTTACCTGGAATTCACTATGTAGTCTCAGGGTGGCCTTGAATTCACGGTGATCCTCAAACCTCTGCCTCCTGAGTGCTGGGATTAAAGACATGTGCCACCATGCCCAACTCAAGTAAAATATTTTAATACAAAAATACAAAAAAAAGTACTGAAGTCCTGTTTTCATGAGTAGAGAATACATTAGTAAAGTTACTGAGTCCTGCTGTCCTCACAGCTATATCTACATGTACCCAGCGTGGTGGCATATGCCTATAATCCCAGCAGCAATGGTGAGGCAAAGGCAATAGGATTTTCACAAGATCAAGGCCAGCCTGGGGTACGTAGTAAGTTCCAGGCTACTGAGTTACAGAGTGAGAACCTGTTCAAAAAACTAAAGCCAAGGCTGGAGAGATGGCTCAGCGGTTAAGACACTTGCTTGCAAAGCCTAAGGACCTGGGCTTGATTCCTCAGTACCCATGTGGAGTCAGATGCACAAGGTGGTATATGCATCTGGAGTTTGATTGCAGTGGCTACAGACCCTGGCATGCCCATTCTCTCTAACTGCCTCTTTCTCTCTCATGTAAATAAAATATTTAAAAAAAATTAAAATCACAGTACTTTGGAGGCTGAGGTAGGAGAATTACCACGAGTTCAAGGCCAGCCTGGACTATGGAGTGAGTTCCAAGTCAGCCTAATCTAAAGAAAGACGCTGTCTTAAGCCAAAAAAAAAAAAGCATAAATGACACTGGGGTCTAATGAAGTTTAGGGGGCTGGAGAGATGGCTCAGCAGTTAAAAGCACTGGCTTGCAGTCTGATTGCTCAGATTTGATTCCGCAGTACACTTAAAGACATAGGCACAAAGTGGTCCATCTATCTGGAGTTCATTGGCAGTGGCAAGAGGTCCTGGCACACCCATCTGCCCTCTGCCTACAATATATATATATATATATAGTAACCTTTTCACGTTTGTAGAATCTGTAAGAGCACATCTTTTGTTCATAGTGGCAGTGATTTATGTTTTTCTCCTAATTACCAATATTTTCTTCTTTTTATTTATTAGAGATACGGAGCCGGGGGGGAGGAGAGTGTGAATGGGCACACCAGGGCCTCTATCCACTGCAAACAAACTCCAGATGCATGCGCAATCATGTGCATGTGGCTTACGTGGGACCTGGAGAATCGAACCTGGGTCCTTAGGCTTCACTGGCATGTGCCTTAACCGCTAAGCCATCTCTTCCAGCCCCCAATATTTTCTTAATTGTGTTCAAATAACCAATTTTGAACATTGCTGACCTTTATTGCATGTTTTCTTTCTATTTCACTAGGTTCTGTCTGATTTTTTTCTTTTTGGTCTTTTCTAGGCTGACCTGGAATTCACTCTGTAGTCCCAGGCTGGCCTCAACCTTACAGTGATCCTTCTACCTCTGCCTCCGAAGTGCTATGATTAAAGTTGTGCACCACCATGCCAGCAGTTTCTGCTTTTATCTTTATACTTTCTTTCCATTTTCTTAGGGTTTAAGAAAAGTTCTTTCTGGGCACTAGAGAGATGGTTCAGTGGTCAAAGGTACTTGCTTGCAAAGCCTAACGATCTCAGTTCACTTCCCCAGTACCCACATAAATCCAGATGCACAAAGTGCTGCATGTGTCTGGAGTTTGTTTTCAATGGCAAGAGGCCCTGGTGTGCCCATTCCCCCTTCCTCTCTCTCCTTGCAAATAAATTTTTTTAAATATTTTTTTATTTTTATTTTGAGAGAGACAGAGAGAGAGGGAGAAGGAGACAGATAGGGATGGGTGCGCCTGCAGCCTCTCAGCTGCTGTGAGCGAAATCTAGATGTGTGTGCCCCCTTGTGGGCAAGTGCGGCATCGCGCCCTTGCGTCACTTTGCATCTGGCTAAACGTGGGACCTGGAGATTGGAACCAGCGTTCTTAGGCTTAGGAGGCAGGCGCCTTAACCACTAAGCCATCTCTCCAGCCCGCAAATAAATTTTAAAAAGCCAGGTGTGGTAGCGCATGCCTTTAATCCCAGCACTCAGGAGGCAGAGATAGGAGGATCACTGTGAGTTCAAGGCCACCCTGAGACTACATAGTGAATCCCATGTCAGCCTGGGCTATTTATTTTCCAGCTTCTTGATATGAAAAATCAGGTCATCACTGATTTTCAACTTTTCCAATCTTTGCCTTTAGAGCTATAGGTTTCCCCTTAAGCACTGCTTTAGCTGTGTCTCCAATGCTGACACCCTATGAACTCAGCCTCTTCCTTCCTTAGTTAGTGCCTTGGACACCATGCCCTCCCTCCTTTGGCTTCCACCACAGGGAATGATTCTTTCCTCTTCCAGGTTTCTCTTCGAAGTTTCTTTCAGGCTGGCAGGGGCGCGTGAACCTCCTGACAAAACTCATAATTTCCTGGACACTCCCCACATTGTTTTATCCTGATCGCCTCGGCGCCTCCACCCTCCCTGAAACCACCTTTGGGTTTCTCTACCTGCCCAGGGCTAAACTGGTTTCCTATGGGCCACTCAGAGAGAAGAGCCAGCCCTGGGCCTAAGTGCTCCACTCCTTCCCCCGCACTCCCGGCCTGGGTAGGCCTCCATGGGCCTGTGCATGGCCTTTCAGTGGCCTCTGCTGCCCTCTGCTTGTCTTTGAGAATACGCCCTGGAAATGAAATACCCTGAAAGCAGGTTGGCACACTGGTCCCGGATTCCCAGCCAGTCTGCCAATATCCATGCCCCAGACCCCCAGGATCTCCTCATTCACCTGATTCTCTGACGTTCTGCTCCACATCCTGACTGGCAGCCTGGGTGGCAGACGGCGTAACATGGCAGGTGGGTCTGGGCTGTGCCTGGGGCTGGCTCAGAGCCAGGAGATCAAAGAGCTGAAATGGGCGGGCACAGGCTGACAGAGACAGGCAGTGCAAAGCACGGGGACTTTGGCATAAAACTTGGGGCCTTGAGGGATAGGGGAGTAGCTCAGTGGTGGAGTCAGTTTAAAGAGACCTTGTGTTCTTTTTGTTTTTTCTTTTTCTTAAAAATATTATTTATTTATTTATTGGAGAGAGAAAGAGGCAGATAGAATGGGCACACCAGGGCTCCTAGCCACTCTGCAAGTGAACTCTACATGTATGTGCCACCTTGTGCATATGCTTTATGTGGGTCCTGGAGAATCAAATCTTGGTCCTTAGGCTTCACAGTCAAGTGCTTTAACTGCTGAGGCATCTCTCCAGCCTGAGACCTTGGGTTCTAACCCCAGCACAGCAAAATTAAACCCTTAGGGCCTTGGTAGTAAAAGAACAAAATGTGTATAAAGAGCTCTCTGCTTTTCTAGATGGAGGGGGAAATGTCTCTATATGTTTCCCAGGCTGGTCTACAACTCCTGGGTTCTGTTGATCCTCCTCTCTCAACATCCTGAGTAACTGGGACTACAGGTGCCCAACACAACCATACATTGGTAGTTTGAATGTGTGTCCCGGACAGACTCGGATGTTTTATTAAAGTTGGTAACTTGGATCTCCAGCCACCTGGCTGGAGAAGGTGTCACTGAGGGCTGATTCTGTGGTGCAGCCCTAAGGTGTGTTTGGGGAGAGATCTGATTTCCAGCCCAAAGGTATGCAGAGCAATTTGAACTCTGGCAAGGTCCTTGCTGCTTGCTGCCCCTGTGTTTGCTGCTTTTTTTTTTCCTGGCTGTTTGGTTGTTTCTCTTTGCTTGGATGTATGAAAGCAGCTTCTTCCACCATTGATGGAACTTCCCCCACCCCATCTATAAGCTTGAAATAAATCCCTCCCCTAAACTGCCTGGTTTGGATGTTCATCCCAGCAACGTGGAATTGTCTACAACACATTGATAGGCAGTTTTTTTGTTGTTGTTGTTTGTTTTTTTGGTTTTTCGAGGTAGGGTCTCACTCTGGTCCAGGCTGACCTGGAATTCACTATGTAGTCTCAGGGTGGCCTCGAACTCTCAGCGATCCTCCTACCTCTGCCTCCCGAGTGCTGGGATTAAAGGCGTCTGCCACCACGCCCGGCTTGATAGGCAGTTTCTTAATAATAACACAGAAAAACCACTCATCCTGAAGTGTTGAGGGACTAGTATTCTCAGGTGAGAGGTTTTTGGTCTATTTAGGAGTTTGCCTTCAGAGTAGGAGAATCTGGTCTATCTATGAGCCTATAACCAGGTTATGAAGTTATGAGCGGAGTTGGGATATGACCATTCTAACTTCTGTGAGTCTGCTTCTGAGACACGATTGTTTGAGATAGGATTCTTGCTAAGTTGCCCAGGCTGGCTTAGAACTGCTGGGTTCTTGTGGACTTCCACTACTGCTACTTCAGGATGCTAAGTAGATAAAACTATGGGTATGCATATTTGTCACCACACTTGGCTTCTGAAGATTCCTAAGCTGTTATGAATTCTGTGCCCCAGGGTGCAACGTATCTCAATTCTAATAGGCTGTGAGATCTGGAGTCTTCCTCATTCCTACCCACCTCTGTTGCCCTCTGCTATTAATTTGCCTCAGTCTGAGCTGAGCCCTCTTCTGTCTTATAGGTTACCTCTCTGGACCTTAGGAGAGGTAAGTTAGATTTTTTTTTTGCTTCTAGGCACATATTGGTTGTCCCCAGTATAACTGATGTGTGCCATGGGTATTATTTAACATGTTATTTTCCTTTACAAAAAAAGAGTTGGGCTAGGGAGATGGCTCAGCAGTTATAGGTGCTTGCTTGCAAAGCTTGATGCCTGGGCTCAATTCTCTAGTACCCATGTAAAGCCAAATGTGCAAAGTGGCACATGCTTCTGGAGTTAGTTGGCAGTGGCAAGAGGCCCTGGCATGCCCATTCTCTCGCCCTCTCTGTCAGCCTCTTTCTCTCTGTCTCAAATATATATATATATTTTAAGCCGGATATGTTGACACATGCACTCGGGAGGATTGCTATGAGTTCGAGACCAGTCTGAGACTACATAGTGATTTTCAGGTCAGCCTGGGCTAGAGAGAGACCTTACCTCAAAAAAAAATTTGTTTAAAGATAGAGAGGGGAGATGCAAGTGAAATTAGAAAGTCTCAAAAGGGGTGTCTTTAGGGCTGGAGAGATGGCTTAGCCTGCAAAGCCCAAGGACCAATGTTCAATCTCTCTCCAGATCCCACATAAGCCAGATGCACAAAAGGTGAGGCAAGCACAAGGTCGCACATGCCTACTAGGTGGCCCAAGCCTCTGGAGTTCAATTTCAGTGGCTGAGGCCTGCCAATTCTCTCTCTCTCTCTCTCTCTCTCCCCTCTCACTCTCTAAAAGAAAATAAAATAAAAATAAAAAGCCGAGTGTGGTGGTCCATGCCTTTAATCCTAGCACTTGGGAGGCAGAAATTGGAGGATTGCTGTGAGTTCAAGGTCACCCTGAGACTAAATAGTTAATTCCAGGTCAGCCTGGACTAGAGACAAACCCTAACTCAAAAAAAAAAAAAAACAAAAAACCCAAAAAATTTAAAAATAAATAAAAATAAATAAATAAAAATAAAAGATGGTCTGGAGAGATGGCTTAGTGGTTAAGCCACTTGCCTGCAAAGCCTAAGGACCCAGGTTCAATTGCCTAGTACCCACATAAAGCCAGATGCACAAGATGGTGCATGCATCTGGAGTTTGCAGTGGCTAGAGGACCTGGCGCTCCCATTCTTTCTCTCTCTCTCTCTCCCAAATAAATAAATGAATAAAATATTTTTAAAAATAAGAGTTGCCAGACAGGCTTGTAATCCTAGCTACTTGAAAAACTGAAGCAGAAGGATCAAAATTTCAAGGCTATCCTTGGTAAATTAGTGAGACTCTGTCTCAAATAAAAAGTAAAAACAGGGCTAGAGACACATCAGTGGTAGTGTGCTTGTGACCTAGACTACACAGGTCATCCCCATCCCTTGTCCCCGCCAAAAGACCATTCTTGGACTCAATTTCTGGTGTTTCCCTTTAGACCCTTTCTGTGTGTGTGTGCATGCACACATACAGGGTCACCACAACCAACTCCTCCTTGCTTTTCCCAGAATATACTGTGAAAGGCACTCTGCCCTGCAGGTACACAGATGTCCCATGTATGAAACCCCATCATCCGTATCACTCTGTAGCAGTCATTGGCTACAAGTAGACTTTTTGTTCTCAGTGAGACAGAGTCGTTGAAGTTTAGGCTGTCCACAAAGCAGCCACAGTCATCCTCTTTCCTTGGTCTCTTGAGTGCTGGGATTAAAGGCATGCACCACCATGCCTTAGAAATGGACATTTATAAGGTTTGCACATGCATGTTTCTCTTCAGATCACACAGATCTTTTGACTTGCAACATTTCCTGCTTACGCCTACCAGACTTGAGCCCACAGCTGTAGACACTTGTGTGTTAGAGGTAGACATGGAATTGCTGGCTGTGTTCTCCAGGATTCTTCAGAGAACCAACATATGATTTACCTAAAGGAATTGGTTTATTTGATTATGAAAGCTAAGAAATCCTACAATCTGTAAGCTGGGGACCCACAAGAGCAGTGGCAGAGCTCTTAAAACCAGAGGGCTGATAGTGCAGTCAAGTTAAAGGCAGAAGAGGATGTGCTCAAACTGTCAGGAAATGAGTGAGTTCCCCTTTCCTTACCCTTTGTTCTATTCAGACCCTCAGGGTGTTATGTGAGACCAACTCACATGTGGGAGTGCCAGCCACATGGTTAAGTTGATGGATTCAGTGCTGACCTCATTTGATACAGCATCAGAAATAATGTTTAATCAGGCCTTTCACATCTTAATGAAATCGATACATAAAATGAACTATCAAAGTCCACCCCTTGTCAACTTGGCACTCATAGCACTCTTATCAAGCCATAGTTAATCACAGAATAAAGACAATATAAAACCACCATTCAAGCTAACATGAACAATTTTGCAGCATACAACTGAAAATGTACTAGTCCTTTCCCCATAGGAGACCTTGAGCCATGTTTAGTCTTCTCATTGATATTCCACAACTCAAATAATAAAATGAATAATATGTAAATACACCTTTTTAATCTGAGCACTTGGGAGGCTCAGGTAGAAGAATTGCTATGAGCTCAAGGCCCACCTGAGGCTAGAGTGAATTCCAGGTCAGCATGGGCTAGAATGAGACCCTACCTCAAAAAAAACTAAACAAAAAAAAAAAAAAAGTAAAACACCACCACAATTTTTTTCTCTCATATGTGGATCTTAGCTTCAAATACTTAGATTTCAATGTGAGTTGGAGTAAGAGTCAGTAGTAGAGGCCAGGAAGCTACAAAGGGGAATTGAGAGAGGGAAGAAAGGGAAGGTTATAGAAGAAATGTAAGTAGAGGGCCAGAATACTGGGGTGAAATGGTCTAAATGGGGTCAAGAGAGAGGATGGAGGAGAGGAGGAGGTTTAATAAAAAATTAAAGATGAGGGGCTGGAGAGATGGCTTAGGGGTTAAGGCGCCTGCCTCCTAAGCCTAAGAACGCTGGTTCCAATCTCCAGGTCCCACGTTTAGCCAGATGCAGTGATGCAAGGGCGCAATGCCACACTTGACCACAAGGGGGCGCACACATCTGGATTTCGTTCTCAGCAGCTGAGACACTGCTGGGGCGTCCATCTCTGTCTTCCTCTCCCTCTCCCTCTCCCTCTCTCTCTCTCTGTCTCTCTCCCAAAAAAAAAAAAATTAAAGATGAGGGCTGGGGAAATGGCTTAGTGGTTAAGGCATTTGCCTGAGAAGCCTAAGGACTCCGGTTAGATTCCCCAGGATCCACGTAAGCCAGATGCACAAGGGGGCACATGTGTCTGGAGTTCATTTGCAGTGGTTAGAGGCCCTGGCTTGCCCATTCTCTCTTTCTCTCTATCTGCCTCTTTCTCTCTCTCTCAAATAAATAAATATGTAAATAAAATATTTTTTAAAATTAAAGGTGGATATTGCATGCCCATTCTCCTTCTCTCTGTCTCTGTCTCTCTCTCAAATAAATAAATATATTTTTTAAAAGTCCTACAGAAATTTGGAATAGAAGGAACATATATCAACATAATAAAGGTTATTTATAACAAACCTATAGCCAGCATAATACTAAATGGGGAAAAAAATTAAAGCTTTTCCACTAAAATCAGGAACAAGATGGGTGTCCGCTGTCCCCACTTCTATTTAACATAGTATTGGAAATTTTAGCCATAGCAAGAAACATGCATAAAATGGATACAAAATGGAAAAGAAGAGATCAAGTTATCATTATTTGAAGATGATATGATTCTATATATAACGACCCTAAAGACTCTACCAGCAAACTGTTAGAGCTGATAAACACTTTTAGCAACATAGCAGGATACAAAATAAACACACAGAAATCAGTAGCCTCCCTATATGCTAACAACAAAGGGAGGATGAAGTCAAAGAATTACTCCCATTTACACTTGCCTCAAAAAAAAAAAAAAAGTAAAGTACCTTGGAATAAACCTAACCAAAGAAGTGAAGGATCTCTACAATGAAAACTTTAAAACACTCAAGTGAGAAATTGCAGAAGAAGCTGGGCGTGGTGGCGCACCCCTTTAATCCCAGCACTCGGGAGGCAGAGGTAGGAGGATCTCCATGAGTTCGAGGCCACCCTGAGACTACATAGTGAATTCCAGGTCAGCCTGGTCTAGAGTGAAACTCTACCTCAAAAAACAAAACAAAACAAAACAAAAAAGAGAAAGAAATTGCAGAAGACACCAAGAAATGGAAAGACATACCATATTCTTGGATTGGAAGAATCAATATTGTGAAAATGTCAATCTTACCAAAAGCAATCGACACATTTAATGCAATACCCAGAATTCCAATGGCATTCTTCACGGAAATAGAAAAAAAAATCCCAGAATTCATTTGGAAGCACACAAAACTTCTAATATCTAAAACATTTTTGAACAATAAAATAAGGCTGGTGATATCACCATACCTGATTTTAACCTATATTATAGGGCTATAATAACAAAGATAACATGGTACTGACACAAAAACAGACATATAGATCAATGGGACAGGATAGAGTACCCAGATATAAGTCCAGGTAGGTATAGTCACCTGATCTTTGACAAAAATGCCAAAAATACTCATTGGAGAAAAGACAGCCTCTTCAACAAATGGTGCTGGGAAAACTGTATATGTATCTGTAGAAGGATGAAAATAGATCCTTATCTCTCTCCATGCACAAGAATTAAGTCGAAGTGGATCAAAGACCTTAATATCAGACCTGAAACTCTGAAACTGCTAGAGGAAAAAGTAGGCGAAACCCATCATCATATTGGCATAGGCAAGGACTTTCTGAATATAACCCCAATTGCTCAGGAAATAAAACCACAGATTAACCTCTGGGACCTCATGAAATTACAAAGCTTTTGTACAGCAAAGGACACAGTGAATAGAGCAAAGAAGCAACCTACAGAATGGGAGAAAATCTTTGCCAGCTATACATTTGAGGATTAATATCCAAAATATACAAAGAACTCAAAAAACTAAAAAATTATAGAACCCAATTATAAAATGGGCTATGGAACAAAATAGAGAGTTCTCAAAAGAAGAAATACAGATGGCATATAAACATCTAAAAAAAAGTTCTGCATCCCTAACTATCAGGGACGTGCAAATTAAAACTACATTGATAGCCGGGCGTGGTGGCGCATGCCTTTAATCCCAGCACTCGGGAGGCAGAGGTAGGAGGATCGCTGTGAGTTCAAGGCCACCCTGAGACTACATAGTTAATTCCAGGTCAGCCTGGGCCAGAGTGAAACCCTACCTCGAAAAACCAAAAAAAACAAAACAAAACAAAAAAAAACTACATTGAGGGCCTGGAGAGATGGCTTACTGGTTAAGCGCTTGCCTGTGAAGCCTAAGGACCCTGGTTCGAGGCTTGATTCCCCAGGACCCACATAAGCTAGATGCATAAGGTGGTGCATGCATCTGGAGTTCATTTGCAGTGGCTGGAGGCCCTGGCATGCCCATTCTCTATCTATTTGCCTCTTTCTCTCTCTGTCTGTTGCTCTCAAATAAATAAAATAAAAATAAAAATAAGCAAAAACTACATTGAGATTCCATCTCACTCCATCATGACAACAAATGACTATAAATGCTGGTGAGGATGCAGAAAAAGAGGAACCCTTCTACACTTTTGGTGGGAATACAATCTGGTCCAGCCATTGTGGAAATCAGTGTGGAGGTTCCTGAGACAGCTCAAAATAGATTTACCATATGATCCAGCTATAGCACTCCTAGGCATGTATCCTAAGGACTCATCTCACTATCTTAGAGATACTTGCTCAACCATGTTTAGTGCTGCTCTATTCACAATAGCTAGGAAATGGAACTAGCCTAGATGTCCCTCAACTGATGAATGGATAAAGAAGATATGGCACATTTATACAATGGAGTTCTACTTGGTGGTAAAGAAAAATGAATCTATGAAATTTGCAGGAAAATGGGTGGATCTGGAAAGGATTATACTTAGTGAAGTAACCCAGGCCCAGAAAGCCAAATGTCACATGTTCTCTCTCATATGTCAATCTTAGCTACAAAAAAATGGACTTCTATATGAGTAGGAATAAAACTCAGTAGAAGAGGCTAGTAAGCTAGAAAGGAGATATAAAGGGAATAGAAAGGGAGGGGAGGGGGGGACTTAATAGGATGGTATTGCATATATGTAAGTAGAACAGATTAATGGGGGTGAAAAGGTTTAAGTGAGGTCATGGGAAGAGACTGAATAAAGGAAAGTGGAGGAAGGGCTAATCAAAATATAAGAGGATATGAGTAAGTCATATGGAAACCTACCTTTTTTTTGGAGACACAGAGACACAGAGAGAGGGAGAGGAAGACAGATAGAGAATGGGCATGCCAGCAGCCTCTCAGCTGCTGTGAATCAACTCCAGATGTGTGCGCCCCCTTGTGGGCAAGTGTAGCATTGCACCCTTGCATCACTTTGCATATGGCTAGACGTGGGAGCTGGAGATTGGAACAGGTGTTCTTAGGCTTAGAAGGCAGGCGCTTTAACCCCTAAGCCATCTCTCCAGCCCCTGGAAACCTACCTTTTTGAACAGTGGAACACACAGAAACCATAGATTGTTACTAGAAAATTTTCAGTGCCAGGGATGAGATACCTTCCAGTTAGTTGTTGGCCAGGAAAGTCACTGATGTCCCCAAAACATTACAGGCCATTGCCGAGGCTCTTGATTTCCCACCGGGAATAGATGGTAAGGCCCTATTGCTGAAGATTCCACATACTTGGGCTGCAAGGTCACTGAGAAATCCTGTTGGAGCTGAGCTGAAAACCTCCTCTGTGTAGACCAGTTGACAGAAAGCTGGAAAAAAGCTATGCTGCATGCAGCTCTATGGGAGAGAGAGAAATCATCAGTGGAGATACTTAACAGTGGACAGTGCAAGCCTTAAATATGGCCAGCCAGGCCAAATGAGCCAACAGGTAAAATAGAGGCATTTCTGTTATGGGGGAAACCAACCACTTTCTAATTGGATTGGAGGCCTTCTTCATGGGAGGGAGTACATCCCTGATAATGAAAACCTACAACAGGGTAGTCATGAGCCCTAGGGGTGTAATGTCTGCTGGTGTCTGGCTAAATGTATATACTATGCTCACCAAACTTCCTGGTAAGCACTTCTCTTGATGTTCATACTCATATATTAATGCTACTCTCACTTTTGGTTAGAGAAGCTTCTCTTTTCATATGGTGGTGACTTTGGGATTACTCGGAAGGCACCATGGTGCTGAGAAATGACAGAGGAGTGCTCAGCACTGAAATATCCCTATCATACCTTCCAGGGCTCCGGGTCCATTGCGGAAGAGGTGGCGGAAAGAATGTAAGAGCCAGAGGAAGGATATAATTTTTTTTTGAGAATTCAGATGTTTTATTGAATGCATAAAAAGTAGTCTTCATTTTGTAAGGTCAAAATCAGACAAAGATATGTGAATATATAATTGGTATACTTATAAGCTGTATCTACACTAAAACTCACTGTGGATACAATCTACATTATATTCAATGTCTGCATATTTACAAAGTACTCTCTGCAAAGTAAACAAAAATAAACTATCATTTTTATTTAAATACATATACAATATAGTTTCAAAACAAAGGCAACATTTTTTTAACCAATTCCTCATTTTGTGAAAAACAGCAAGACTAACTATAAGGTTCCATCTTTTCTTAATATGTTTCTATCACTGAATAATATCTGAAGTTTTAGGTCTTAATTATGTATTGTACTTCTGATTTACCACTTACTTACCTTAAAATAGCAGATGCTAACATATATGCCCTCTGACATTTAAAGAAATCTATAAAACTTAAGTAATATAATTCTGAAAGTATATGTGCCTTGCCTTTTATTCAATATGCATGACTTATTTTAATATAGTCACAAGAGTTCGATTAAGTAAGCAGAACTCTGTATCCATTTTCTGCTTGTATGGTTCAACTTTAAATATAACTATATATCAAAATCACTAGTGAAGAGTTTATTTAACATAAACCCCAAAAGTTACTGGTAGCTTGTAAACTATTTCATTATTCACAAATATAAATCACTAGTGTATTTCACTGGTTTCTTCCATCAGAATTACCTTGGGAGCACTCTAAAAAATACACAATCTCCACACCAGAACTAATAAGAAAAAAAATTGAAAATTGGGACTGGAGAGATGGCTCAGCAGTTAAGGCAATTGCCTGCAAAACCCAAGGACTCAGGATTGATTCCCTAGTACCCATGTAAAGCCAGATGCACAAGGTGGCACATGTGTCTGGAGTTTGTTTGTAGTGGCTACAGGGAGAGGCATGCCCATTCTCTCTCTCTCCCTGACTCTTTCTCTTCATGAATAAATAAATATTTTTTAAAAAACAATTGAAAATGTTCAGGGTTTTTGTTTTGTTTTTTTGAACCAAGGTCTCACTCTCACCCAGGCTGACCTGGGTCTCACTGCAGCCCAGGCTGGCTTGCAACTCATGGCAATCCTCCTACTTCAGCCTCCTGAGTCTTGGGAATAAAGGCATGCACCACTACATCCAGCTTAGGTCTGCATTTTATTAAATTTCCTAGATGAAACAGCTTAGTGTAGGGAGCCTTGACCTTGGCTACTAGACCTATGGGCCTCATCTATTAAGGTACTTCAGAATCACTGGGAGAAACTTCAAAAATAAAAAAAAAAAAAAAAAACATGCTGAAGAGTGAAATTAGTTCCAGCAATTAGCATTTTAAACAACTCTTACAAGTGGTTCAATACCATTCTGAGAAGCAACGAAGACTTTATCAGATTATATTATATACTTTTATATTTATCATATTGTATTATGAGTACATTCTGAAACTTCATGACATTGTCCTGCAAGTCCTAGTGAATCCTGTCTGAAGGAGTTTTAGCAAGTGACTGAGTACAACACTTAGCCTTTTCAAATAAATACATTTATGTTCTTAAATATAAGGTCAAAATCAAGTGACTGTGGGACCATGATTGATTTTGATTTTTGCAAGGAAAGTATTTAAGCCTTTAAACAGACCAGTTCTTAGTACTCAAGGCTTTCTCTCATTAGCCTGATAATGTAATCAGAGGTAGTAATTCCAGCTTTCTGAAAATGTAACATGGATTATAAAAGACATACATTCCAATCATACCCCTTTATAGGTTCAATACTGTCCACACATATAGGGATTGGAGACCAGTCAGACATTAAATACTAAAATAGGAGAGCATACTAGTATACTTGATTTGAAACAATGAAATCTCTATTTCGCTCACAGGATAAGCTTCTGCATGCAGAATCAGGGGAAAATTCTAGAAAACTAATAGTATCATGCTGTCTCTTTTGTGCAATTATTTACTAACTTCCCATCAATCCCTATCATTACCTATGATGTGGACAGTGGTACGTTTTATTATACTTTTAAAAGAACAGAAACTGTATCTCACATAAATACAAGTATGTGACATCTCCACTACCCCTGCCAAACATTAGGAAAGAATGGAATCCTACCTTAAACCCAGAATCTACATAAGCAGCAACTCCAGAAAGCAGCGAATCATGTCTGGAAGAATCTATCTGCTCTCCTAGCATATGTCTAGGCGCTAGTATTTTCTGCTTATACACTTTCCCACTACATTCTTCAACAGGCTCATCCTCTCTCTTCCTGTGACATCTGTGATTAGAAGACTAGCAGTTCTCTCTTTAAGCAAGGAGAAGGCAATTAACAAAAATCAGTGTTGCACTGCAGAAAAGGCATGTCAGAGTACACAGTGAGAAACTGAAACTTTGAAATCTATACTCAAGAAGCTAAAACATTCATGTTAATTTGAACTAGAGACTAGACTCTTAAAATAATGAGAGCATTTTTCTCAAGATCAAAATACAGTTTAAAATTAAGCAAAAGATGAAAATATTACATATAAAAATCAAACAAGTAACAATTTGTCCACTACTTAGAAAGAAAATCTTCTTGAATGACTGAAACGAAAACAGAGAGACACAATAATCCTGGGATGAGGATTTCACAACACATGCAATGGCATAAGGCTCTATCTCAACCTCACTCTCCACTTACATAACTGTAAATCCAGAGAGTATGGGACAGGGAAAGAAAATACACAAATACAACTTCTCATGTCCTTTTGGCTAGTTTAGCTGTCAACTGCTTTTCTCTTTCAAATTCCTTCTCTCTTTGCTGCTCCCTTTCCATATCTTTTTTTTTTGCCTCTTCTGTTGCAATTTCAGTGCTCTTTTTTTCAACTTCAAGGTCTTCTCATGAAGCATCAGCATCTTCTTCCTTATGTTCACCAACTTGGTGTGATAGTGCTTAGCTTCAGCGAACATAGCATTGATATCCAATATAGAATGACATTCTTTAATTTTTTTTTTTTGATTTTTCAAGGTAGGGTCTCACTCTGGTCCAGGCTGACCTGGAATTCACTCTGTAGTCTCAGGGTGGCCTCGAACTCATGGCGATCCTCCTACCTCTGCCTCCCGAGTGCTGGGATTAAAGGTGTGTGCCAGCACACCCGGCTTCATTCTTTAAATTTTGAAATCTCTTGTTCCAGTGTATCTAATAATATAACTTGGTTCTGTGTAAGTTCCTGCAGGGCTTGTTTTGATCTCTGTAGATCTGGCAAGTAGTGGGAAAGCAATCCTTCTGCCAGCTGCTCCATAGCTCTGTCTTCTGCAGGTAGGTACTCTGCTAATCCTTCATCTGGAGAACTGTCACTTAAACCCAGTGTCGGCTTGCCAGCCTCCAGCCTGGCAGGTGGCCCAGTCGGAACATAGTCCATGGATGGTGGCACAGAAACACTGGGTAGAACTCTTTACAACACGCTCCTCCATACACAAAATGGCCTGGATATCCATGACCTCACAGTGCCTGACACTACCTACACAAGACCATCATAATAGGAGGAAAAGATGATAACATCAAAATAAAAGAAAGACTAATTGAGGAGGGGATATGATTGAGAGTGGAGTTTCAAAGGAGGGAAAGTGGGGTGAGGGAGGGAATTACTATGGGTTATTGTCTACAGTTATGGAAGTTGTCAATAAAAAAATTTTTTAAATAAATAAATGTAATAGCCGGGCCTGGAGGCACATGCCTTTAATCCCAGCACTTGGGAGGCTCGCTGTGAGTTCGAGCCCACCCTGAAACTCTATAGTTAATTCAAGGTCAGCCTGGGCCAGAGTGAGACCCTACCTCGAAAGACCAAAATAAATAAACAAATAAATTTTAAAAAATATTTCAAGGCATAGTAGAAGGAAAATAATTTCACTCCAAAGGCATAACAGGTATTTTCAACAAAATCATAGAATAAAACTTCACCCAAATAGGGAAAGTGGTGCCAATGCAGATACAAGAAGCATTTAGAATGCCAAACAGACAAAATCAGGAAAGAAACTCTCACCGCCATATTATAATTATACTACAAAACACACAAATCAAAGAAAATACATTGAAAGCAGTCACATACAAAGGCAAGCCCATCAGGATAACAGCAGATTACTCAACACAAACTGTAAAAGCCAGAAGGGCTTGGAATGACGTATCCCAAGTTCTGAAAGATAACAACTATCAACCAAGATTACTTTTCCCTGCAAAGCTATCCATTCAAATAGATGGAGAAATAAGGACATTCCATAACAAGAAAGCTAAAGGAATATATGAACACTAAACCAGCTCTACAGAAAATACTTGAAAGGATCCTCCATGCAGAAGAGAAAGAAAAGAACACACATAAAGAACCAGGAAAAAATAAACCACACTCAAATAGTAGTTAACTCAAGAGAGTAAAGGAAAAACTGGAAAAACTACAAAACAAGAAGAATGGCAAGAATAAATACACACCTTTCAATAATAACTCTTTTTTTTGTTGTTTTTGTTTTTTTGGAGGTAGGGTCTTACTCTAGCTCAGGCTGACCTGGTACTCACTATGTCGTCTCAGTGTGGCCTCGAACTCATGGCAATCCTCCTATTTCTGCCTCCTGAGTGCTGGGATTAAAGGCGTGTGCCACCATGCCCGGCTCAATAATAACTCTTAATATCAATGGCTTCAATGCCCCAACCAAAAGGCACAGGTTTGCTGACTGGGTTAAAAAGCAGGATCCTTCTATAAACATTCCTATAAAATGGGGACACTATCATAGGGTGAAAGGTTGGAGAACAGTGTTTCAGAAAATGGGCCTAGAAAACAAGCAGGGGTCACTATCCTAATATCTGACAGGGTAGACTTCAAACTAAGATTAGTTAGGAAAGATAAAGAAGGTCACTTTATATTGATTAAAGGAGCACTCCAGTAAGCACTTCTCATAACGTTCATACCCATATGTTAATGCTACTCTCACTTTTGGTTAGAGAAGCTTCTCTTTTCAGGTGGCAGTGACCTCTGGGATGACTCAGAAGGCACCATGGTGCTGAGAAGTGACAGAGGAGTGCTCAGCACTGAAACCTCTCTATTACATCTTCCCAGGCTCAGGGTCCATTGTGGAAGAGGTGACAGAAGGAATGTAGGAGCCAAAGGAAGGGTAGGACTCCTTATAATGCATTCTTCCAGACACAAAATGACATGAATATCCATGACCTTGCGCTGCCTGACACTACCTATGCAAGACCATCATAACAGGGGGAAAGTATGATGACATAAAAAATAAAAGAGAGACCGATTGAAAGGGGGAGGGTATATGGTTGGGTTGTGAAGGGGAATGTAGGAGGAGGGAATTCCCATGGTTTATTGTCTATAATTATGGGAGTTGTCAATAAAAACTGAAATTAAAAATATTTTATTGATTTATTTGAAAGCATAAAGAGACAGAGAGAGAGAGAGAGAATGGGCACACCAGGGCCTCTAGCCACTGCAAACGAACTCCAGATGCATGTGCTCCTTTGTGCAGCTGTCTTTATGTGGGTACTGGGGAATTGAAGTCAGGTCATTAGGTTTTGCAGGCAAGTTCCTTAAGTGCTGAGCCATCTCTCCAAATCATGACAATGATTTTACAATAAAGCTGGGGCTGGAGAGATGGCTCAGCAGTTGAGGCACTTGCCTATGAAGCCTAAGGACTCATGCTCAATTCTCCAGATCCCATGAAAGCCAGATGCAGTGACAGAAGCATGCAATGCTGCACATGCACACAAGGGGGCACATACATCTGCAGTTCTATTGCCATGACTGAAGACCCTGACATGCCAAGTCTCTTTCTCTTTCTCTCTCAAAATAAAGCTGATTTAATCTCTCAGGAATACTTTGTTTTCACTGTATTGTCACCATCCAACAAAGCTGATGAATCAGAGCCTGCAGAGATGGTTCATCAGGAAAGAATACCTGCTGCACAAGTTTGAGGACTTGAGTTTGATCCCCAGAACCCATGTAAAAATCCAGACATAGCCACACATGCCTATAACCCCAGTACTGTGGAAAGCAAAGACAGAAGAATCGCTGGGGGAGGGGGGTTCACTGGTCAGCCAGTCTGACTGAAAAACAGGGAGTTCCAGACTCTGAGAAAACCCTGTCTCAAGGAAATAAGATGGAAGAGTGATCTCTGACCTCTGCACATGTATGCATGAGACATGCACACACAGATGCTATAACAGACACACACACTACATACGACACACACACTAAAAAAATTGGTAAGCCAGGTGTGGTGGCCCACGCCTTTAATCCCAGCGCTCAAGAGGTAGAGGTAGGAGGATTGCTGTGAGTTCGAGGTCAGCCTGGGCTAGTGTGAGACCCTACCTTGAAAAGGAATCAGAAACATCCCTGATGAATCAAAGAGGGTTATGTTGTAGAACACTTGCCTAGCATGTAGGAGGCCCTGGAATCAACCCCCAGCACTTCAATGAAAAGTTGCTAATGTTAATTTTATAAACACAAAAGCAAATGGAATCCTTTTGGACTCTCCCCATTAACTTAAAAGTTGTGAAGGTAAGCCAGGCATGGTGGCACATGCCTTTGATCCCAGCACTTGGGAGGCACATTGTAGGAGAATTGCTGTGAGTTCAAGGCCACTCTAAGTTACATAGTGACTTCTAGGTCAGCCTGAATTCCAAGTCAGCCTGGACTAGAGTGAGACCCTACCTCGAACCCCCCCCAAAAAAAAAAAAAGTTAGGAGAGCTTTTTATGTTTTTTTTTTTAGAGAGGACAGAGAGAGAGAGAGAGAGGGAGAGAGACAGAGAGAGAGAGGGAGACAGATAGAGATGGGTGCGCCAGCAGTGTCTCAGCTGCTGCGAACGAAATCCAGATGCGTGTGCCCCCTTGTGGGCAAGTGCGGCATCGCGCCTGTGGTAGTTTGAATATATGTCCCCCAATATATTCAGTGTTTTATTATTTTATAGTTTGCATCTGCAATAACCTTGCTAGAGGCAAGGTCACTGGGGGCCCGGTCTTAAGGTGTGGTGATGGTTTGAGAGTCCATTGTAAAGATATGCAAATGTGCCTAGCAGGAGTTCCTGAAGTGTGCTGTGTGACCTTTTGGCTTTAGTTTTACTCTGTGTGCTGTGGTGGCTGGTTGGCTTTCTCTCTCTCTGCTTGGTCCTGTGGAGAGCAGGCCACTTCTCTTGCCATTATGGAACTTCCCCTGGATCTGTAAGCTTCAATAAATAATATCCCTTCCTCCATAACTGTGCCTGGTCTGGAAGTTCATCTCAGCGAACCTGAAGCTGTCTGCTACAGCGCCCTTGAGTCACATTGCATCTGGCTAAACGTGGGACTTGGAGATTGGAACCACTGGAGATTGGAACCGGCATTCTTAGGCTTAGCAGGCAGGTGCCTAAACTGCTAAGCCATCTCTCCAGCCCAGGAAAGCTTTTTAGAGGGAGGCAGTTATATATATATTTTTTTTTTTTTTTTTTTTTTTTTTGGAGAGAGACACAGAGACAGAGAGAGAGGGAGAGGAAGACAGATAGAGATGGGCACACCAGCAGCGTCTCAGCTGCTGCAAACGAAATCCAGGTGCGTGCACCCCCTTGTGGGCAAGTGCGGCATTGCGCCCTTGTGTCACTTTGCATCTGGCTAAACGTGGGACCTGGAGATTGGAACCAGCGTTCTTAGGCTTAGGAGGCAGGCGCCTTAACCCCTAAGCCATCTCTCCAGCCCAATATTTTAATTGATACGTAACTGCACTTATATAGTCAGGTGTGGTGGTGCTCACCTGTAATCTCAACAGTGAGGCTGAGGCAGGAGGATCATGAGTTCAAGAACAGCCTCAACTAAATACATAGAGAATTCTAGGGCAGCTAGCCTGGACTATATAGACATCCTGTCTCAAAAATGAAACAAACTAGCCCTCTGATCACTTAGGAACTTCCAGCTGTGGGTGTGGGTGAGTTTTTCCCTTGGCTGGGCTGGGCCTAGGCCCTAGCCCAGGCTCAGCCAGGATCACCCACCTATTCCTCACTCTCCACATGGGCTTTTAATCCTCTCCAGCTCCCCACATGGCAGGAGCTTCTTGAACTTTCTTTTTTCTTTCCATGCTTTTTTTCTCAGATCCTTATCTGTTCACATGGACTCCTGAGCTACACATGGACCACATGGGCTTTGGGGCTCCATGTGATGTACTTCTCTTCTCCCCACTTTGTTTCTCCTTACCTCTCAGCCTTCCGCTTTCTGTACTCCTTTGTAAAATCTACATAAAATGTGGTATTTTAAAATTTTTTTTTAAAAAGAATCAAAAAAGGTGAATGTGGCAGCACACACCTTTAATCCCAGAATTCCATTTGGTAGGCAGAGGTAGGGGGAATGCTGTGAGTTCAAGGGCAGCCTAAGACTATAGAGGTATAGCCAGACTACCTCAAAAAAAAAAAAAAAAAGCTGGGCATGGTGGCGCACACCTTTAATCCCAGCACTCGGGAGGCAGAGGTAGGAGGATCGCCATGAATTTGAGGCCACCCTGAGACTACATAGTGAATTCCAGGTCAGCCTGGACCAGAGTGAGACCCTACCTCAAAAAACCAAAAATAAATAAATAAATAAAAAGCAAAAGATATGGAATCAGGAAGGAGAGATGGCTTAGCTGTTTAGGCACTTGCCTGCAAAGACAAAGGATCCAGGATCGATTCCCCACTACCCACGTAAAGCCAGATGTACAAGGTGGCACATGCATCTGGAGTTTGCTTGCAGTGGCTAGAGGCCCTAGCTCACCCATTCTCTCTCTCTCTCTCTCTGCCTATTTCTCTCACACTCTCAAATCAATAAATAAAAATGTAAAAATAAAGTTATGGAATCAACATAGGTGCCTGTCAGTGGATAAATGGGTAAAGAAAATATGGGGATTGGGAAGATGATTCAGTCTCTGGGTGCTGAAATTACATTCTGTATTGGTTTGTTTATGAGACAGGGCTTCATGCAGTCTGGTCTCAAATTCATCATGCCCAATTTCTGTGGTTCTGGGGATCAAACTCAGAACTTTCACTCACCGGGCCTTGGTTATTTTATTTTTCTTTCCTGTCCTTTCCTTTCCCTTTCTTTTCTGTCTTTTTTTTTTCTTTTTCAATAAGGTCTTCTTATGTAGCCTAGGCTGGCTTTGAGATTTTTTGTATTTTATTTATTTATTTATTTGAGAGAGAGAGAGAATGGCACTCCAGGGCCTCCAGCCACTGCAAACGAACTCCAGATGCATGTACTTCCTTGTGCATCTGCCTTATGTGGGTACTGGAGAATTGAACTGGGATCCTTTGGCTTTGCAGGCAGATGCCTTAACCGCTAAGCCATCTCTCTAGCTCCTGGCTTTGAGATTTTTGGTCTTCCCATATCTACTCCCAACTATAGGGATTGCACATATGGACCATCATGCCCAGATACCAATTTATTTTTATTTTTATTTTCGAGTCAGGGTCTCACTCTAGCTCAGACTGGCTTGGAATTCACTATGTAGTCTCAGGCTGGCCTCAAACTTACAGCAGTCCTCCTACCTCTCTGCTTCTATAGTGCTAGGTTAAAGTTGTGAGCCACAATGACTGGCTTTATACATAGTAAATTCCATGTCAGCCTGGGATAGAGTGAGACCCTACCTTGAAAAACTAACTAAATAAATAATATTTTAAAAATAAAAAATAAATAAATTGGCAATCCAAATTGCAAACTTTATATGATTATAATCTTAAAAGTATAGGAATGTTTAAATTTTTCTCTAATTGTTTGATACTTAAGACACCTTTGATGAAAGAAAAAAAACTCTTTAAACCTCAGACTGTACTTCACTTTAATTTAGTTTCTTTTATTTATTTATTTACTTATTTAAGGGAGAGAGAATGGGCACACCAGGGCTTCCAGCCACTGCAAAAGAACTCCAGATGCATGTGCCACCTTGTGCATCTGGGTACTGGGGAATCAAACATGGGTCCTTAGTCTTCATCTCTAATGAAAAAAAATCTTTTGTGGCCAGTAGACAGGTGAGCAAAAGAGGCCCACCACAGAAAGGGAAAATAATGTTTATATATATTGGTGGGAGTAGAAAAATATACAACCACTTTAGAAAACCAGTTGAAATGATTTAATAGAGTTCAAAGACATATTTAAGTCATAGACAGCCTAAATTGTAAAGGTATTAAGTTTATTTTGGCTTACAGTTATGGTCCAGGGTCAAGGGGCCACCTTGGTGATGACCTTCTTGCCAGTTTATTGTGTTTTTGGCCTGAGTGTGAGTATGAGTTCTCTTGGCTGGTTTGTGGTTTATGTGCAGGGTGTGGTCCCATTTTGGACTCTCTCACATGGTGGACCATCTTTGAGTTATTTTGTATTGTGTCCAATGACACAGAGGCATTTGGGGGATTTTTTTTCACAGGCAATCAGTGCTTCCGTCTGCCCTTTTCCCCCTAGTTGTTGGTGCCTTCCAGTCTTTGCAGCACCTGTGCAAGCCTGGAGACTACTTAGAACACACATTTATAAATGGAGCTGCTAGCTAGGCATGGTGCTGCACACCTGTAACCCCAGCCCTGGGATGCTGCAGGTCTGTAGTTTCAGACCAGTTTGGGTTACATAGCAAGTTCCCTTTTCCAAATCCAAACCCAACAGAACCAAACCAAACTGCCCCCCCCAAAACCCCACATAGTGGGATTGCCAGGCAAAAGTAGGCATTATTAAACACACTCCTTTTAAGAATCTTCTGTGTGTAGGGCAGTTTTAGGTGCTGGGGAGATACTTAGAAATCCACATATTCCTTTCCTGGTGATGCTGCCTGGCTTGCCAGTGCATGTCAGTAATCCCAGTACTCAGGAGAAGAGTAAAGAGGGTAGAGACTTTGAGGCCTCTGGGCTAAACCCTGCTTCAAAAGAAAAAGATCCTCTAGGGCTGGTGGGATGATCCATTAGAGGATGGAGACAGACATAGAACGCCAATTTAGTTGCTTTGTTCAGGTGAACTAAAAACTGAATGATTTACATGGTATGGACATGAGTCAGCCATGTGGGTGGGAATGAACTTAATGACAAGACCGTGAGGCTCTAGGACAAACTACTGCTCCACACAGAAATTGAACTCTGGGTGTTAGGCTTTGCAGGCAAGTGTCTTAACTACAGAACCATCTCTCCAGGCCTTTCATGCCTTTTTAACCCACTGAGTTAAATTAGGGTTGCTTGCATGATCACGGGTGGAAGATTTTATTTACTGTGGAATAGGCATCATACCAGTGGCTACATCAGTGATGAACCTGACTCCCCTCTCCCAGCAACCCTTAGCTGCCATTAGCTACTCTGAGAAGTTTCGGTTCTCATGTATCCCTCCTCAAAGATAGTGACAGACTCAATCTTGTGCAGGCAACCATAGCTGCTGTGGGTTCTTGAGTGTAGCCATATCCAGATGCAGCATTTTGCAGCCCTCCTCCCCATAGTCCTGCTCTTACATGCTTTCCACCCCCTCTTGTGCAAGGTCCCTGAGCCTTGGAGGGGGTGGATTAGATGTCCTGTTTGAGGCTGAGCACACAGAAGTAGCTTACTTATGGTAATTTTTCCTGCTATGTATTTCTGCATTAATAACCACTGTGCATTGAGGTAAGGAACTTCTGTAATCTTTAAGTAGTACTAATCTATGGAAAGAAATATAGATATTTAGAAGGAACTTTGACATTCTGTGCTTTTAACATAACCACAGGTGTAGGTTCCCCACCTCCAAGGGCCTATGTAAAGCTGTAGGCTTTTAGCTAGGTTTATAGTACCAGGCATGAAATCATTCCTGTGGAGCAGGCCTTCAATCCAGTCACCCATAACTATCATGCCACTATGGCACCGGTGGGGATGTCTTGCCTGGCAGGTCAGTTATGTCATACATGGGTTTCACAGCTGGGTAGGACTGTTGATGGCTTTTCTCTTTCAGCAGCTTACATAGCACCTATTGGTATGAAGAAAGTTAGCCAGCAGGGTGGAAGCTTTCAGCTCAGTTTCAGCTTAGTTTCTCTCTGTCCTGCAACTGAAACACAGGGTATCATTAGCTACAGGGACTTGCCATCTAGTTTTAATTGGCAATCAAGTTCATTGTCAAATTCCTATAGTGTTTTAGGGGCCTCTGTAGCCTCCCTGACCAACAACTCATGGGGGGGGTGTATCTCATTCCTGGCACTGGAATTTGTGATTAATAACCTATGGTTTCTGGAAACATATGTATTCACTAACATAAGGGACCTTCAAACACTTCTTAAAATTATATTTCTTAAAAATTATATTTGGGGGGCTGGAGAGATTGCTTATTGGTTAAGGCACTTGCCTGCAAAGCCAAAGGACCCAGGTTCGATTCCCCAGGACCCACGTAAGCCAGATGCACAAGGGGGTGCACACATCTGGAGTTCGTTTGCAGTGGCTGGAGGCCCTGGAGCACCCATTCTCTCTCTCTCTCTCTCTCTTTCTCTCTCTCTCTCCCCCTGCCTATTTCTGTATCTCTCAAATAAATAAATAAAAATAAAATATTAAAAAAATTATATTTGGGACTGGAGAGATTGCTCAGTGGTTAAAGGTGCTTGCTTGTAAAGTCCAGTGCCTATGTAATGCCAAATGCACAAAGCAGCACATGCACTTGGAATTCGTTTTCAGTGGCAAGAGGCCCTGGTGAGCCCATTAATTCTCTCTCTCTCTCTCTCTCTCTCCCTTGCAAATAAATAAATATATTTTTAAATTATATTTTAATTGGCTTACCAAGTTGTAGATTTCTATGTGACTTATTCATATATCTTTATTTTATTATTTTTAGAGATTTATATATTTATTTATTTATTTGAGAGAGTCAGAGAGACAGACAGACAGAGAGAATGGGTGCACCAGGGCCTCCAGCCACTGCAAATGAACTCCAGATGCATGTGCCACCTTGTGCATCTGGATTACGTGGGTCCTGGGGAATCGAACCTGGGTCCTTTGGCTTTGCAGGTAAATGCCTTAACCATTAAGCCATCCCTCCGGCCCTATTTTATTATTTATTTATTTGAGAGAGAAAGAGAGTGAGTATGTGCACGTCAGTGCCTCTAGCCACTGGAAATGAACTCAATATGCATGCACCACCTTTTGCATCTGTCTTGTTGTGGGTACTGGGGTCCTTAGGCTTTGCAGGCAAGTATCTTAAATATCTTTAGCTTTGATTCATCCTTTCACCGTCCCCTTCTCTCCCTCATCCTCCTGCCCCATCCCTGCTTAAACCTTTTCCTTCTACTATTACCCCCCCCTCAACTTTCATGTCCCATGTGTTCTACTATTCCTCAACAAGCCCTTTCCCCATAATCCCTTTCTAGCTTCTTGGTCCATACAGACACTCTTATAGACACTGATCTACAAGTTCGAAGCTAGGATCTACATATAAGAGGGAACATGCAGTGTCTGTGTTTCTGAGCCTGTGTTACCCTACTCAGTATGACCTTTTCCAGTTCCATCCATTTGAGGTTTTAAAAAATATTTATTTTAGAGAGAGCTAGTGTGTGTGTATGGGTGCACCAAGGCCTTCTGCCTCTGCAAACAAACTCCAGATGCAAGTCCTACTTTGTGTGGCTGACTCTATATGGATAAAGGGGAATTGAACCCAGACTGGGAGGCTTTGTAAATAAGTGTTTTAACAATTACATCTCTCTAGCCCCAGAGGCTTTTTTTTCTTAAAACTGAATTTCATTTCTGAGTGCTAGGGAGGCCTTGTAAATTGTTCCCTGTGCTTGCAAACAAGATGCTTTTAAGTTTTATAAATTGTTTTTGATATCTTCTGGTCACTTTTCCTTTTTCAAAAAAATTAATTTATTTTAGACTTAGAAAAAGATTGCAAAATTAGCACAAATAGTTCCTTTGTTGAGACATGCTCTTACTAGGTACTCCAAGCTGACCTTGTACTTGTCATCCTCCTGCTTCAGCCCCCTACATGCTGGAGTAATGAGTGTGTGCCACCATACCTGTTTCAAAGTTCTTGTACTTTCACCTGATATCTTTTTATAAAGTAATAACTTATAATGTGATAGTACAATATTCAAAACCAAGGCGTGGGGGCTGGAGGGATAGCTAAGTGATTACAGGCACTTGCTTGCAAAGCCTGACAGTCCAGGTTCTATTTCCCAGTACCCACGTAAAGTCAGGTGTACAAAGTGGCACATGCCTCTGGAGTTAGTTTGCAGTGGCTGGAGGCCCTGGTGCATCCATCTATTCTCTCTGAGCTTTTAGGGTTTAGAGCTGTTTCTTAGGATACAGAGCTGTCTTGAGTCACAAAGTGGCTTATGATGTGATATCAGAGCACTTGTATGTTATTGTCTTATGTTTTCTTTTTTTCTGGGTTTTTCATTTACATCTTCAGCCCAGATTTTTTTTTTTTTTTTTTGGTTTTTCATTTTGTGAGACAGGTAGGGTTTCACTCTGGTCCAGGCTGACCTGTGAATTCACTAGATGTAGTCTCAGGGTGGCCTCTTATTAGAACTAATGGCTTTGGGAAGACTATATCCTCCTACCTCTGCCTAAACACCTGAGTGCTGATATTAAGCTGCGAGGTGGCTTAAAGATGGCGCCACCACGCCCAGCTATTGTCTTATTTCTTATAGATGATTTTTAACTTGGCTGTTGAGCTTTGGGCGGGCTTTTTCAGTTTTTTTTTTTTTGAGTGAGAGACACAGAGAGAGTCAGAGAGTGAGAGGCAGAGGAAGACAGAGATGGAGTCAGTGAGTGAGTGTGGTGAGTCACAGTCAGGCAGTCAGTCTCAGCTCAGCTCAGAAGATTGTTCAAGGTTCCTGAATAAATCAAGATGTGTTGCGTCTTCCTTGCTGGTTGTGGTCAAAGTGCAGCAGAACTTGCAGGGCAGCTAGCTGGTAAGTTGCAGTGGACAGGGTTTGCAAGTTCTCTAAACGATAAGGTCCCATAGCAAAATGGGATCCTAGGGTTGAGGGATTGTTCTGAACCAGGCCCAGAAAGTTTGATCAAAGTTAAATTTGTAATGGACTGATGTGCTTGGCTAAAATATCGGACTGAGATTTTAAGATTTTAAGTTGGAAAACCTCAAGCAGAGAGGCACTGAGACTGGTTTTAGGTTACAGGCTTATTAGCAATCTTAAGGAAGGTGGAAGGAAAGGTGTCCTGACTTGATTTACATTAAAACAATGGAGAGGATGCCTGACTGTAAAAATGCAAATTCTTGGAAAGAGCTGACTGGAGAAGCCATCTCTCCAGCCCTAAGTTTGATGACTTGATATTTTAGTTAGTTTCTAAAAGCCACAATAACTGAGTTTCACCAAGACATTTTTATATATTGGTGTATGTTTTTCCTTTTTTCAGTGCAGTTAAAAAAAAATTTGGGTTTGGTAAAACATCTAAAACAGGCCTTGTGGGTGAACTTTCTGCAGTCAAGCACTGTACCATTGAGCTACATCTTCAGCCCAGATGAATAGTTTTTAGTTACTTACTTAGTTAGTTACGTTAGTTAGTTAGTTAGTTAGTTAGTTATTCATTTTGTGAGACAAGGTCTTTCTATACAAGCCAGGCTGGTTTTGAATTTGCTATGAACTCTCTCAGACTAGCCTCAAACTCAAGATCTTCCTGCTCAACCTCTTGAGTGTAATGATTACAGATGGGTGCAATAATGTCTGGCTAAATGCACGTTTTTAGATGCTAGATATTTTATCTTCTCAGTGGTCTTTGTCCCAGAGTATGATGTCCTTGACCTACTTATTAGATGTGTCTTCTAGGCTTGCCTTGTCTATTTGGGCTTCTGTGTTCAGAGTAAGGTCTCAGAGCACTTTGGGAAGACTATATTCAAAACAGTGTGTGCCATAAGCTAATTTGCTTTGACCTGTATTAGAGATTATGAGTTCATTAAACACTTTTAGGTCTGTGTCTAGAGCATGATTTCTCAGCCTCAGACTAGTGACACGTTGGACCCCAAAAGTCTTTGTTGTGGAGGGCTATTCTTTGCATTATAGGCTATTTTTAAATTTTTATTTATTTATTTGAGAGAGAGAGAGAGAAAGAGGCAGCAGAGAGAGAAAATGGGCATGCCAGGGCCTCCAGCCACTGCAAGGGCTATTCTTTGCATTATAGGCTATTTTAAAATTTGTATTTATTTATTTATTTGAGAGAGAGAGAGAGAGAGAGGCAGCAGAGAGAGAGAATGGGCATGCCAGGGCCTCCAGCCACTGCAAACGAACTCCACATGCATGCGCCACCTTGTGCATCTGGCTTATGTGGGTACTGGGGAATCGAACCTGGGTCCTTAGGCTTTGCAGGCAAGCACCCTAACTGCTAAGCCATCTCTCCAGCCCCTATAGGCTATTTTTATTTATTTTTTTCTTTTCTTGTTTGTGGTAGAATATTGCTTCAGTTTTCATAGGCTGCCATTTTCAGACAGTACTATAGTCTAAGAAGCTTAAACAACCGAAATATATTGTCTCACCATTCTGAAGCTAAAAATCAGAGATAAAGGTGTGTGGGCAGGATTGGTCCTTTGGCAGGCTGAGAAGGAATAGTCTATTCCAGGCCTTTCTCCTTGCCTCAGGGGATTGCTGGAGAGTCTTAGTGTTCCTTATCTTGTATTACATCCTGGATGACTACCTTCATAGTCATATGACCTTCTCCCTATGTGTATCCCTGTCCATGTTCAAATTTTCCATTTCAATAACGACATCAGTCATTTTGGAGGAGGGGCACACTCTAGCATGACTTCATTCTTCTTTCTTAGTATTTTAAAAATATTTATTTGCAAACACAGAGAGAAAGAGAGGGAGACACACAGAGATAATGGGCACGCCAGGGCCTCTTTCCACTGCAAATGAACTACAGATGCATGCACCACCTGGCACATCTGACATTACATGGGTACTGGGTAATCAAACCTGGGCCATCAGTCATTGCAAGCAAGTGCCTAACCAATGAGCCATCTCTCCAAACCTCATTTTTTTTTTTTTTTTAGTTTTTTGAGGTAGGGTTTCACTCTAGCCCAGGCTGACCTGGAAATCACTGTGTAGTCTCAGGGTGGCCTTGAATTCAAGGTGATCCTCCTACCTCTACCTCCCAAGTGCTGGGATTAAAGGCATGTGCCACCAAGCCCAGCCCTCACTCTTTTTTTAAAAAATAAAACACGTGTGTGGGGGGGTTAGAGGTCAAGTTTAAGGTATCTGTGCTTCGCCTTTGAGATAGGGTCTTGTGCTACTGCAAATGAAGCCTCTCATTGTCAAGCCTTCCACTGTTGTAAGCACATTGGGATCATAGAGTCATGTGCCACTTTGCATCCAGCTTCATGTGGTTACTGAGGAATTGAATCTGAGCTTGCAGGCTTTTTAATCAAGAGATTTTAACCACTGAGCAATCTCCCCAGCCTCCAGTGTGACTTTATTCAATTTTTTAAAATATTTCTATTGATTTAGTTGAGAGACAGTATATAGGCATACCAGGGCCTCCTGCCACTATACATTATATTTTATTTATGAGAGAGAGAAAGAGGCAGATATGTATATTGAGAGAATGGGCACACCAGGGCCTCTGGCCACTGCAAATAAACACCAGATGCATACACCACTTTGTGCATCTGGCTTTATGTGGATACTGGGGAATCAAACCTGGGCCCTTTGGCTTTGCAGGCAAGTGCCTGAACTGCTGAGCCATCTCTCTAGTCTCCCTCCTGCCACTATAAACGAACTCCAGATCCATGTGTCCCTCTGCATCTGGGCTTTATGTAGGTACTGGAGTATTGAACCCAGGCTGGCAGGCTTTGCAATCAAGCACCTTTAACTATTGAGTGATCTCCCCAGCTCACTTGATTCTAATGGAACTAATTACATCTACACAGACCGTATTTCAAAATAAGGCCATATTCTGAGGTACCGCTAATTAGGATTGTAACATATTAAATTTTGTTTTTCTTTTTCTTTTTTTGAGGTAGGGGCTTGCTCTAGCCTAGGCTGACCTGAAGTCACTATGTAGTCTCAGGGTGGCCTTGAACTCACAGCAATCCTCCTACCTCTGCCTCCTGAGTGCTGGGATGAAAAGTGTGTGCCACCATGCCCGGCCTTCTTTTTTATTTGATAGAAAGAGGCAGAGAGAGAGAAAGAGAGAGGGAGAGAATGGGCACACCAGGGCCTCCAGCCACTGCAAATGAATTCCAGATGCATGCGCCCCCTTGTGCATCTGGCTTAAGTGGGTCCCCAAGAATCAAACTGGGATCCTTTGGCTTTGCAGACAGAGGACTTAACTGCTAAGCCATTACTCCAGCCCCTATATATATTTTTTAATATTTTATTTTTATTTATTTATTTGAGAGAGAGATACAGAAATAGGCAGGTAGAGAGAGAGAGAATGGGTGTGCCAGGGCCTCCAGCCACTGCAAATGAACTCCAGATGCATGTGCCCCCTTGCACATCTGGCTTATGTGGGTCCTGAGGAGTTGAACCTGGGTCCTTTGGCTTTTTAGGCAAGCACCTTAACCGCTAAGCCATCTCTCCAGCCCTATATATATTTTTTTAATTAAAAACTGCTACTTCTCTCCTAGTTGCAGCCTAGTCTGCCCTTCCCTATATATATATTCAAATTCATGCTTTGGTTTGGATATGCCTTTTGTTCCTGGAGGCTTGGTCTCGGTGGATGATATTCAAGTGGTGTAACCTTTATGAGATAGGCTTAGAGGCAGGTAATTAGGTCATTGGGATGCCACCCAATGAAGGGATTAAGGCAGGTCTGTAGCTTGGATTGGTTCTCTCAAGAATGAGCTATATGGGAGGCTGGTCTCTGAATCTCTTCTGCATGGGCTGCTTGCCACTCACACATGCTCTCACCATGTGATGTCATCCACTATGAGGTCTTCATCAGGGCACAGCAGATCCTGGAACTATATTCTTGAATTTCCAATACTGTAAACTAGATGAATATTCTTTATAAAGTACCCATCTTTTGGTATTTTGTTACAGTAATATAAAATTGATTAAGACAATATTCAGTCATGCATTTCAGCATTCTTAGTGGGTATGTATCTCACAGTGAAGGAGTCTGTGATCTGTTTGCAAGTATATGTCCCAGAACTGCAGCATTCCCATCTCCTTATAGATATATAACCCAAGAAGTCTAATCTCTTTAGGTAATCTAGAAACATTTCCCAGGATGTGAGTCCTCTAATATAGTGTGGATTCTTGATTCAGGTGTTCCCCATAAGCTTATGTGGTCGGAATGCTAGGTTCTCAGCTGATGGCAATTTGGGAATTAAAGCCTCCTGGAGGCAGTATATTGTTGGGGGTGGACTTATGGGTGTTATAGCCAGCTTCTCCCTGCCAGTGTTTGACACACTCTCCTGTTGCTATTGTCCACTTGATGTTGGTCAGGAAGTGAGATCCACCCTCTGCTCATGCCATCGTTTTCCCCTGCCATCATGGAGTTTTCCCTCGACTCTGTAAGTCAAAATAAACCCTTTTTCCCCCACAAGATGCTCTTGGTGGGGTGATTTCTGCCAGCAATGCGAACCTGACTGCAGATATAAAGTGTCTTGTCTGTTTGTGCATGTGTATCACAGTACTTTAGGTATTTTTGACACTTTGCTACATGTATACAATGTATTTTGTTTTTAAAAATCTTTTGGGCTAGGCATTGTGTTGCACGCCTTTAATCCCAGCACTTGGGAGGCAGAGGTAGGAGGATCACTGTGAGTTTGAGGCCACCCTGAGACTACATAGTGAATTCCAGGTCAGCCTGGACTAGAGTGAGACCCTACCTTGAAAAAAACAAACAAAAGATATTTTGGTATGGCTTGTCTAACATGTGTGAGGCCCTGAAGTCAATCCCCAGCACTGTGAAACAAAATATCCCCCAAACAAAAAGCTCTATTTTTGCCGGGCATGGTGGCACACACCTTTAATCCCAGCACTCGGGAGGCAGAGGTAGGAGGATCTCTGGGAGTTCGAGGCCACCCTGAGAGTACATGGTGAATTCCAGGTCAGCCTCGAAAAATCAAAAAAAAAAAAAAAAAGGTTCTATTTTTGCTGACATTGTGAAGTCTATTCTGTTTGTGGATATGTTTCCCAATATGTAAGGGCTATGTCTTAGGATGTGGGTGGGTCTGATGTTTTCACATGTATACCCAAGATGGAAGGTCTCGCATTATTTTCATTAAAAAAACTTTTTATTATTTATTTGTAAGGATATATATGCATTCAAGAGAGAGAATGAAAGTGGGCTTACCAGGGCCTAGTACTACTGCAAATGAACTCCAAACACATGCACCACTCTGTGCATCTGGCTTTATGTGGGTAATGGGGAATTGAACCCAGCCTTTAGGCTATGCAAACAAGTGTCTTTAACCATTAAATTATCTCTCCAGCCTGTCATTACTTTATATATATGTATGGGTGTGTGTGTGTGTGTGTGCGTGTGTCTGTCTGTCTCAGGAAGGGTGATTTGTGAGCAGTATTTAGTGTGGGTCCAGCATTTTAGGTCTCTGGACTTTATGGAGGGATGTGTTTTGTGATGGGAGATTTTTTTTGTTTGTTGTTTGTTTTTGTTTTTCGAGGTAGGGTCTCACTCTGGCACAGGCTAACCTAGAATTAACTACGTAGTCTCAGGGTGGACTTGAACTCAAGGCGATCCTCCGACCTCTGCCTCCCAAGTGCTGGGATTAAAGGCGTGCGCCACCACGCCCGGCTGATGGGAGATCTTTTAACTATGTCTCTGCTCTGCTAACTTATGGGCCCATTAATGGTCCCATGTCCTAACTTGGAAACTGAGTATGTGACATTACATGTTAGATACTTTGTAGGTTAAATTAAGCATCTTGAAATGAGGATATTTTTTTTTGGTTCTCTCAAGAATGAGCTATATGGGAAGCTGGTCTCTGAATCTCTTCTGCATGGGCTGCTTGCCACTCACACATGCTCTCACCATGTGATGTCATCCACTATGAGGTCTTCATCAGGGCACAGCAGATCCTGGAACTATATTCTTGAATTTCCAATACTGTAAACTAGATGAATATTCTTTATAAAGTACCCATCTTTTGGTATTTTGTTACAGTAATATAAAATTGATTAAGACAATATTCAGTCATGCATTTCAGCATTCTTAGTGGGTATGTATCTCACAGTGAAGGAGTCTGTGATCTGTTTGCAAGTATATGTCCCAGAACTGCAGCATTCCCATCTCCTTATAGATATATAACCCAAAGTCTAATCTCTTTAGGTAATCTAGAAACATTTCCCAGGATGTGAGTCCTCTAATATAGTGTGGATTCTTGATTCAGGTGTTCCCCATAAGCTTATGTGGTCGGAATGCTAGGTTCTCAGCTGATGGCAATTTGGGAATTAAAGCCTCCTGGAGGCAGTATATTGTTGGGGGTGGACTTATGGGTGTTATAGCCAGCTTCTCCCTGCCAGCGTTTGACACACTCTCCTGTTGCTATTGTCCACTTGATGTTGGTCAGGAAGTGAGATCCACCCTCTGCTCATGCCATCGTTTTCCCCTGCCATCATGGAGTTTTCCCTCGACTCTGTAAGTCAAAATAAACCCTTTTCCCCCCACAAGATGCTCTTGGTGGGGTGATTTCTGCCAGCAATGCGAACCTGACTGCAGATATAAAGTGTCTTGTCTGTTTGTGCATGTGTATCACAGTACTTTAGGTATTTTTGACACTTTGCTACATGTATACAATGTATTTTGTTTTTAAAAATCTTTTGGGCTAGGCATTGTGTTGCACGCCTTTAATCCCAGCACTTGGGAGGCAGAGGTAGGAGGATCACTGTGAGTTTGAGGCCACCCTGAGACTACATAGTGAATTCCAGGTCAGCCTGGACTAGAGTGAGACCCTACCTTGAAAAAAACAAACAAAAGATATTTTGGTATGGCTTGTCTAACATGTGTGAGGCCCTGAAGTCAATCCCCAGCACTGTGAAACAAAATATCCCCCAAACAAAAAGTTCTATTTTTGCCGGGCGTGGTGGCACACACCTTTAATCCCAGCACTCGGGAGGCAGAGGTAGGAGGATCTCTGGGAGTTCGAGGCCACCCTGAGAGTACATGGTGAATTCCAGGTCAGTCTCAACCAGAGTGACATCCTACCTCGAAAAATCAGGAAAAAAAAGGCTCTATTTTTGTTGACATTGTGAAGTCTATTCTGTTTGTGGATATGTTTCCCAATATGTAAGGGCTATGTCTTAGGATGTGGGTGTGTCTGATGTTTTCACATGTATACCCAAGATGGAAGGTCTCTCATTATTTTCATTAAAAACTTTTTATTATTTATTTGTAAGGATATATATGCATTCAAGAGAGAGAATGAAAATGGGCTTACCAGGGCCTAGTACTACTGCAAACAAACTCCAAACACATGCACCACTTTGTGCATCTGGCTTTAAGTGGGTAATGGGGAATTGAACCCAGCCTTTAGGCTATGCAAACAAGTGTCTTTAACCATTAAATCATCTCTCCAGCCTGTCATTACTTTATATATATGTATGGGTGTGTGTGTGTGTGCGTGTGTCTGTCTGTCTGTCTGTCTCAGGAAGGGTGATTTGTGAGCAGTATTTAGTGTGGGTCCAGCATCTTAGGTCTCTGGACTTTATGGAGGGATGTGTTTTGTGATGGGAGATTTTTTGTTTGTTGTTTGTTTTTGTTTTTCGAGGTAGGGTCTCACTCTGGCACAGGCTGACCTGGAATTAACTATGTAGTCTCAGGGTGGACTTGAACTCAAGGCGATCCTCCTACCTCTGCCTCCGGAGTGCTAGGATTAAAGGCATGCGCCACCACGCCCGGCTGATGGGAGATCTTTTAACTATGTCTCTGCTCTGCTAACTTATGGGCCCATTAATGGTCCCATGTCCTAACTTGGAAACTGAGTATGTGACATTACATGTTAGATACTTTGTAGGTTAAATTAAGCATCTTGAAATGAGGATATTTTCTTGTTTTTAAAGGATATTTTAAAAGATTTTATTTTTATTTATTTATTAGAGTCAGAGAGAGAGGGAGAGAGAGAATGGGTGCACCAGGGCCTCTAGCCACTGCAAACCAACTCATGCATGCACCACCATGTACATCTGGCTTATGTGGGACCTGGAGAATTGAACCTGGGTCCTTAGGCTTCATAGGCATGTGCCTTAACCACTAAGCCATCTCTCCAGCCCGAGATAAGGATATTTTCTAGGTAGGTCTAATATAGTCACAAGAATGGGGGGGGGATAGGATAATCATTGTCACTGAATGCAACATAATGACACAAACTAATTCAGAGACATCAGTATGGTAAGGAAAATATTTGTGGATGTGTGGATGTGTATCCTTGTGCTGTTCATGTGAATATGTATGAAGATGTGAAATGTCTAATACTTCGTGCACATGTTTGCAATTGGCCAATAAATGTTCCAAAAAGAGGACCAGCAAAGGAGATGTGACTAGGGAACTGGAAAGAGTGGAGATGTGATGACAGACACAGAAATCAGAGAGATTAGAAGATAAAGCATTATTGGATTTGAAAATGGAAGAAAGATAAAGGGACAAAAGGCTACAAACATTTCTGGAAGGTGGAAACACATTCTCCCTGAGAATCTGCTGCATAGAAGGCTATGTTGACATCTAATTGTAAGCCCCCTTTCAGGTTTCCATCCTACATAAATGTAATATCATAAGTAAATTTATTTTCTCAAAATATTAAGCTTGTGGTGATTTGTTATAATGGTGATAAAAAATATATGGCACCTAGTGTTTGTAACTGGATGTTTATGGAATCTCAGAATGGAAATGCCTAGATCTCATGGGGGAATATGAATCTGAATGACCTGTTTGAGTGTATCTCTAAATGTTTGGTCTTTGAGGGTTTTTTTTTTGGGGGCACATGCATGTATTTCCATGGTATATGCACATGTGTGTGCAGATGCATGTACCCTTATGAGCACATGTGGAAGCCAAAGGAGCATGCTGCATATCCTCCTCTGTAGCTCATCTGCTTTATTTCCTTAAGACAGAGTCTTTCAATAGGACTTACTGGATTTT
This sequence comes from Orientallactaga sibirica, assembly GCA_036365145.1. Classification (NCBI taxonomy): domain Eukaryota; kingdom Metazoa; phylum Chordata; class Mammalia; order Rodentia; family Dipodidae; genus Orientallactaga; species Orientallactaga sibirica. The sequence goes on from JAEOAD010002518.1 coordinate 4,310,391, forward strand.
TTTTGTTTTGTTTTGTTTTGTTTTCCCCTGTGGTACTGGGGACTTGAACTTGGACAGGCTCAAGCCCTCTCAGGCTCTAATGTTTTTTCTTCCCTAATGCTTTTCTGCAGTCAGCATTCAGTGGGTGACAGTGAGCCATCTTCCCAGCCCTGGTCTTGTGAGGATTTTTTTGTGGGTCTATGTCTCAGGATATCATATCTCTAATGTTTTTTGTTTAAAGTTCCTGTCTTAGGATGGAAGGTCTCTTGGCTGACTCAGGATATAGGTTCCAGTTTGAGATTTCTGAGGGATCTGTGTTTGTGTAAGTCTGGTGTCATGTTTTATTGATATTTCTGAAATAGCCTTCTGATTCATTAATTTATACTCAAATGGATACACATACACACACTCACACTTTCAGAAGGAAATGTATCTGATTGATTTAGGTATGTTTATGTCTAAAGTTCATGTGGATATGCGAATGTATGAATTGAAGTCTAATATTTTTGTGAGCCTATGTCCCAGGAACATAAAAGAATTCTTTGGGGGTAGGTTCCTAAGGTATTGGGTAGATGTTTTAATATCTCTAGATGTTTTTTCCTAGAATGTGAGATCTCTTATTTGATTGTGGGGAGATGTGCGAAGACTGAAGATCTTTGGTCTTTGGCTTGAGAGATGGCTCAGCAGTTAAAGTTGCTTGCTTGCTTGCAAAGTCTGCTAGTCCAGGTTCAATTCTCCAGCATCCACATAAAACTAGAAATATGTAACTGGTGTGTGTTTGCAGGAGCAAGAGTCCCTGGTCCCACTCCCCACATATGTAAATAAATATTTTGGGGGGCTAGGGAGATGACTTGGCTGTTAAAGGCACTTGATTGTAAGCCTTGGTCCATTTCCCTAGTAACCATGTAAAGCCAGATACACAAAGTGGTGTGTGCACATGGAGTTTGTTTGATGAGCCACAAAACCCTAGTATACCCATACTCTCTCTCTGCTCACAAATAAATAAAAATATTTAAAACACATTTCTGGAGCTGGAGAAATGGCTCATCAGTTAAAATGCTTGCTTCAAAGCCTGCAGGCCTGGGTTCGATTCCCTAATACCCATGTAATGCCAAATACACAAAGTGGCACATGCATCTGGAGTTTATTTGCACAAACAAGGGGACCTAGTGCACCCATTCTCTCTCTCTCTCCCTCTCTCTCTCTCTCTCTCTGTGTGTGTGTGTGTGTGTGAAATAAATACACATATTTTAAAAATCTCTGGTCTGTTCATGAGTATGTGTCTTAGGTATGAAGTTTCTGTTTGCAGGTATGTATTGTAGGAATTGTGGACTTTCATGTCGGTATATTTATTAAAGTTTCCATTCTGATTTTGGCTTTATATCACAGTACTAGAGTTTCTGATGTCTTCATGGATAGTGATTTGGATATGATTTGTCTCCTAACAATTTATGTACTGGAAGCTTGGTCCCCAGTGTGGCAGTGTTGAAGTGATGGGCTTTTAAGAGGTGGGATCTAATAGAAGGTAATTAGGTCATAGGAGATCCACCCTCATAAATAGGTTAATGCTGTCTTGCAGGAGTGTATCGGGTCTCCTATAGCTGTAGCTGGATTAGTTCTTTTCATCTCTCTCACGTGCTCTCTTTTGCTCTCATTTTGCAGTTCTAGGGATTACACTCAGGGCCTGGTACATGCTATGCAAGTACTCTACTAGTGAGCTATATCACCAGCCTGAAAGATGGTTATAAAGTGAGACTACTTTATGCTTTGGCTCTCTTTGCACATGGGCAATTCCCTTTCCACTTTTCTGTTGTGTGTGTATGTGTTTTTAACTTTTTAAAATATTTTTTTACTTTATATATTTTATTTATTTAATCTCAGAGATAGGGAGAGAAAGAGACAGGAAGAAACAGAATTGGCATACCAGGGCCTCTAGCCACTGAAAATAAACCCCAAATGCATGTGCTACCTTGTGCATCTGGCTTATGTGGGTACTGGGAACTCAAACCTGGGTCCTTATGCTTCACAGGCAAGCATCTTCAATGCCAAACCACCTCTCTATCCCATTTTTTTTCCTGAGATAGGGTCTCACTCTAGCCCAGGCTGACCTGGAATTCACTATGTAGCCTCAGGGTGGCCTTGAACTCATGGTAATCATCCTACCTCTGCCTCCCAAGTACTGGGATTAAAGGTGTGTGCCATCACGTCTAGCTTCCAGCCCATTTTTTTTTTCAAAATATTTTAAAATGTTTTATTTACTTGACAGACAGAGAGAGAGACTGGGCATGCCAGGGCCTCTAACAACTGCAAACAAACTCCAGATGCATGTGCCACTTTGTGAATCTGGCTTTATTATGGGTATTGGGGAATCAAACCCAGGTCCATAGGCATTGCAGGCAAGTGCCTTAACCACTGAACCATCTCTCTAGGCCCAGCCCCTATTTTACTTTTTTTTTGTTTGTTTGCTTGAGGTAGGGCCTCACCTCTAGTAGCCCAGGCTGATCTGGAATTTACTCTGTAGTCTCAGGGTGGCCTTGAACTCATGGCGATAGTTTTACCTCTGCCTCCCAAGTGCTAGGATTAAAGGCCTGTGCCACAACACCTGGCCATTTTTAAAAAATATTATTTATTTATTTATTTGAGAGAGGGAGAGAGAGAGAGCATGGGTGTATGAGGGCCTCTAGCCACTACAAACGAACTCCAGACGCATGTGCACCCTTGTGCATCTGGCTTACATGGGTCCTGGAGAATCAAACGGGGATACTTTAGCTTTGCAGGCAAATGCCTTAACCACTAAGCCATCTCTCCAGCCCCCCTGGCCATTTTTTAAATTAAAAAATACATATATATATATATATATTGTGCTGAAGAGATGGCTTAGTGGTTAAGGTGCTTGCCTGCAAAGCCAAAGAACCCAGGTTTGATTTCCCAGGACCCATGTAACCCAGATGCACAAGGTGGCACCTACATCTTGAGTTTGTTTGCAGCCTTTGTACTGCTTCCAAGTGTTTCATAGGATGTTTATTTATTTGAAAGAGGCAGATAGAGGGCTGGAGAGGTGGCTTAGTCGTTAAGGTACATGCCTGCGAAGCCTAAAGACCCAGGTTTGATTCTCCAGGTCTCACGTAAGCTAAATGCACTTGGCAGTGCGAGTGTCTCGAATTTGTTTATAGTGGCTAGAGGCCCTGGCACACCCATTCTCTCTCTCTCTCTCTCTCTCCTTCCCTCTCACTCTGACTCTAATAAATAAATAAAAATAAAATCTTTAAAAAAAGAAAGAAAGAGAGCCGGGCGTGATGGCGCACGCCTTTAATCCCAGCACTCAGGAGGCAGAGGTAAGAGGATCACCATGAGTTCAAGGCCACCCTGAGAATACAGAGTGAATTCCAGGTCAGCCTGGGCTAGAGTGCTACCTACCTCGAAAAACAAAACAGAAAAGGAAAGGAAAGGAAGGAAGGGAAGGGGGAAGGGGGAGGGGAAGGGGAAGGGGAAGGGAAAGGAAGGGAGAAAGGGCATCTAGCTGCTGGAAATGAACTCCAGATGTATGCACCACTTACCTTACATGGGTCCTGGAAAATCAAACCTGGGTCCCTTGGCTTTGCAGGCAAGCACCTTAACTGCTAAGTCATCTCTCCAGTCCCCCAGAATAATTTTTTAAAATATTTTATTTATTTATTTGAGTGAAAAAGAGGCAGAAAATGGGTGGGCCAGGGCCTCTACCATCAAAATCTCCAGACACACGTGTCACCTTGTGAATCTAGCTTTATGTGGGTACTGGTGAATCAAACTTGGGTCATTAGGCTTTGCAAGCAAGTGTCTTGACTGCTGAGCCGTCTCTCTAGCCCTCTGAAGAAAAGTTCAAGTTTGGTGTGAGCCATGTATGGTGGCACACACCTTTAATCCCAGCACTTGGGGAGGCTTTGTAAGAAAGTGCCTTAATCACTAAACCATCTCTCCAGCCCCTGATGTGATGTTTGTTGTTTGATACAGGGTCTCACACTGAAACCCAGGCTAATCTTCAACATGTGACAATTTTCCAGCCTCAGTTTCCAGAGTTTTGGGATTACAAATGTGAACCACCATGCTCAGCTAAGGATGTGATATTCTTGTTTTTCAATTGACAATTTTCATACATGTAGATGATCTATTTTGATCACAATAACCTCCTATTATTTTCTTTTGTCAACCCTCCTGTAGGATGTGATATTCTTTTGTAACTTATAAAAAATTTTTTTGGTTGGAGAGATGATTTACTGGTTAAGGCACTTGCCTGCAAAGCCAAAGGACCTCGGTTCGATTCCCCAGGACCCATGTAAGCCAGATGTACAAGGTGATGCATGTTTCTGGAGTTTGTTTGCAGTGACTAGAGGCCCTGGCATATGCATTAATTCTCTCTCTCTCTCTTTCTCTCTCTGCCTCTTTCTCTCAAGTAAATAAATAAAAATATTTTTCTAATATTTTATTTATTTGCATTTGCAAGCAGTGATGAGAGAGAGAGAGAGAGAGAGAGAGAGAGAGAGAGAGAGAATGGGTGCAGTAGCACCGCCAGCTGCTGTAAAGGAACTCTAGATGTATGTGCTACTTTATGTATCTAGCTTTACATGGATACTGGGGAATCAAACTCAGGTTGTTAGGCTCTTAAGGTAAGTGCCTTAACTGCTGAGCCATCTCTCTAGCCCTTTTAGAAAACTTTTTATTGACAACTTCTGTAAATAAAGACAATATGAGCTGAAGAGATAGCTTAGTGGTTAATGTGCTTGCCGGCTATGTCAGATGACCCATTTTTGATTCACTAGTACCCACATGAAACTTGATGCACAAGGTAGTGCATGCATCTGGAGTTCATTTGCAGTGCATACAGGCCCTGGAGCACTCACTCTCTCTCAACCCCTATCTGCCTCTTCTCTCTCTCTCAAATAAATAAAATAAAAATATATAGACAATATACCATGATCATGCTATCTATCCCTTGATATCATGGTGGTTTCCCTTGAGACTGTAAGGCAAAAATAAACCCTTTCCTCCATGAGCTGCTTTTGGTTGGGTGTTTTGTCCCAGCAATGAGAAGGTAACTAACAAACAACAGAAAATTGGTACCAAGAAGTGTGGTCATTAATTCTAGAAACCTGACTGGCTTTTGGCTTTTTGGAACTATTTGCGAGAGGAATATGGAAGGATTTGAAACCTTGGATTAAGACATGCCTTGTAGTGCTCCAAGTAGAGCTTGCTTGGACCTTTCTGGTCAGAGTTGAAAGACAATGAATGCAATGAGAACTATGGACTGTGAGTTTTCGTTTATGAGGGGAAGAAGGAGCTTTGCCCAGACTGGGCTAGACACATTTTGTGTGAGAGGCTTACTGCATGTTCCTGTGTCCTAAGGACATGTGTTGGGTTGCACTGCATAGAAATGGACTGGTGTAAGCAGAAGGATATGGCATAGAAAGAAATGAAATATTTGGGCTGGAGACTGTCCATTCAGCTGCAAGTATTTGAGAGATCATCACCATTGAGATTGGACCAGCTGTTATGCATTGGGACAGCAGAAAGAATACTGAATATTTTGAAAGTAAGGGTCCTGAATGCTGAAGGAATTTTCCTGCTCTCCATAGTTGGCTTTATTTCCCTCTGGATTAACAAATTTGGTAGCCTGCCTGGTACTATGGAGTATAACAAATGCAGGAAAGAATGGGTCATTAGATTTGCAACACAGCTTGTTTTTTGGAAATGGCTACTGGGTAATTTGAGGCAGGTTTGATGGGAGTCCCTGCATGGAGGCCCAATGTAACCATAAACATGAACCATGGGTTGCAGTGGAGATCCCAGGACTATGGGACAGCTGCTAAGAAGAGTTGTTTGCTCAGGATGAATTGTTTTCTGGGCTGATAGCCAAACTGGAGGGGCAGTATTGGAACTTCAGATACTTTGTCACTGTTTAGAGATGTTGGACTTGGAGCTATGGAACTTGATGTTTTCCTTGTTTGCTTTATATCTTGTATTGGTTCAGTCTTTTCTTGTCATACACAATGCCATCTTTTGCAGTGCAAATGTTTACTCTGTGCCATTATGTGTTTTTTTTTTTTTTTGGAGAGAGACACAGAGGGAGACAGAGAGGGAGAGGAAGACAGATAGAGATGGGCGCACCAGAAGCCTCTCAGCTGCTGCAAACGAAATCCATATGCATGCGCCCTCTTGTGGTCAAGTGCAGCATTGCACCCTTTCGTCACTTTGCATCTGGCTAAACGTGGGACCTGGAGATTGGAACCGCCAGCACTCTTAGGCTTAGGAGGCAGGCACCTTAACTGCTAAGCCATCTCTCCAGCCCCATTATGTGTTTTTGGTTTGACAGGTTAGCACTTAAGAGACCTTAGACTATGGAAATGTTTGAACAAAACTGGGGTTGAAAAACTATAGGGACTTTTAATGTTGGACTGAGGGCTGAAGATATGGCTAAGTGATTAAAGGTGCTTGCTTGCAAAACCTGACAGCTTGGGTTCGATTCCCCCAGTACCCACACAAAGCCAACCAAATCCACAAAGTGGCACGTGCATCTTAATTAGTTGCATTTGCAGTGGCAGGAGGACCTAATGTGCCCATTCTCATTCTCTCTCCCTCTGCATTCAAATAAGTAATACATAAAAATATTTTTTTAAAAAATGTAATGGTGCCGGGTATGGTGGCACACTCCTTTAATCCCAGCACTCAGGAGGCAGAGGTAGGAGGATTGCCATGAGTTCAAGGCCATGCTGAGACTACATAGTTAATTCCAGGTCAGACTGGGCCAGAGTGAGACCCTACCTCAAAAAAAATATATATAATGGGGCCAGGTATGGTGGCACATACATTTAATCCCAGTACTCAGAAGGCAGAGGTAGGAGGATCACTATGAGCTCAAGGCCAGCCTGAGACTACATAATAAATTCCAGGTCAGACTGGGCCAGAGTGAGACCCTACCTCAAAAAATATATATATAATGGGGCCCGGTATGGTGGCACATACATTTAATCCCAGTACTCAGAAGGCAGAGGTAGGAGGATCACTATGAGCTCAAGGCCAGCCTGAGACTACATAATAAATTCCAAGTCAGCCTGGGCTAGAGTGAGACCCACTCTCAAAAAATTTAAAAAGTAAATGGAATGAATGCATTAGATTTTACATTATGGATTGCCTTGTGTTTATGGGGTCCAGGGGAAGAATGTGGTGGTTTGAATTAGGTGTCCTCCATATCCTCAAGTGTTCAGAATGCTTGATCCCCAACTAATGGCAAGGGAGGTGGAGTCTTGCCAGATGAAGGTGTGTTGCTAAGGGCTGACCTTGATGGTTTATTAGTCCTAACTTTCCAGTGTTAGTTTGGCTCACTCTCTTGCTGTTTCCACCTGCTGTGGCAGAGGCATGTCCAGCCTCTTCTCACTGCCGTCTTTCTCCTGTGATCATGGAGTTTCCCCTCAAGACTGTAAGCCAGAAATAAACCGCTTCCTCATATGAGCACTTTTGTTAGGGCTTTTGATTTTTTTCATTTTTCAAGGTAGGGTCTCAATCATTCTAGCCCAGGCTGACCTAGAATTCACTATGTAGTCTCAGGATGGCCTCAAACTCACAGCAATCATCCTGCCTCAGTCTGCCAAGTACTGGGATTAGAGGTATGTGCCACCACGCATGGCTGGTGGGGTGTTTTGTGTTAGCAATGAGAATGTAACTACGACAGCTTCATTGGATAAAGATGGGCATGCTTGTGCATGCCTTTAATCCCAACACTTGGGAGCCTGAGGTAGGAGGATTATTATGAGTTTGATGCAATCCTGGGGTTAGAGTTCCAGGTCAGCCTGGGCTAGAGTGAGACCCTGACTCAAAAAAAAAAACACAAAAACAGGGGGCTGGAGGGTTTCTTAATGGTTAATGCACTTGCCTGCAAAGCCAAAGGATCCAGGTTCAATTCTCCAGGACCCACGTAAGCCAGATGCACAAGGTGGCACATGCGTCTGGAGTTCATTTGTAGTGGCTGGAGGCCCTGGAGCAACCATATTCTCTCTCTCTGACACACACACACAAATAAATAAAAATTTTTAAAAAAAACAGGGCTGGAGAGATGGAATAGTGGTTAAGGTGCTTGCCTACAAAGTCTATGGACTCAGGTTCAATTCCCAGAACCCATGTAAGTCAGATGTACATGGTGGTGCATGCATCTGGAGTTCTTTTGCAGTGGATAGAGGCCCTGATGTGTCTATTCTCTCTCTCTTTCTCTCAAATAAATAAATAAATAAACAAACCAAGAATCTCTTTTGGAATTATGACAAAACAATCATTTTGAGATGAGAGGATAATCCTGGATTTCCAAGATGAGCCCAGTGCCATCACAATGTGAGGTCTATGGACTATTTATACCTATCTCTGGAGAAGAGATAACAGCACCCAGAAGATGCCCACTTCCTAATCCTTGGAACCTATAATTATGCTAATTGACCTGGAAAAGGGTACTTTGCAAGTATGATTAGGCTGAGCATCCTGAGATGAGGAAATTACCCTAGATTAACTGGATGCTCCAACATGATCACGTGTTGTTACATTAGGGAGACATGAAAAGGTGAGGCTCAGAGAAGGTGATGTAGTGATGGAAGCAGACTGAGAAAAAGTTGTAACAACATCAGGAGAGATCAGAGAGAGGGATACAGAGATATGAGGGAAGAAAGGGATAAAGACAGCAATTTGAAGGTTAAATTCTGCTGTTTAAAGATGGAGGAAGGATGGGCCAGAGAGATTGCTTAGTGGTTAAGGCACTTGCTTGCAAAGTCAAAGGATGCAGGTTCGATTGCCCAGGACCCAGGTTCAATTCCCCAGGACACATGTAGGCCAGAAGCACAAGGTGGTGTATGCATATGGAATTTATTTGCAGTGGCTAAATGCCCTGGTGTGCCCATTCTCTCTCTCAAATAAAAAAAAAAATTAAAAGATGGGCAATGTGGGCATTCTTTAGGAACCTGATTCTGCACTATGAACCCCAAAGAGAAGTCAGCTCTGCCAGCACCTTGACTTTAGCTTCATTGTAAAGCTCTTCATTGGTCTTCTGACCTACAGAAATATGAGATAATAAATATTTGTGGGGTTTTGACATAAAGACTGGTGGTTCGTTTCAGCATCAATAAAACTTATACAATGTCCCAGGTTGTGTGGTAGTTTGAATATATGTCCCCCAATATATTCAGTGTTTTTTTTTTAATATAGTTTGCATCTGCAATCACCTTGCTAGAGGCAAGGTCACTGGGGGCCCCAGTCTTAAGGTGTGGTGATGGTTTGAGATTCCATTGTAAAGATATGCAAATGTGCCTAGCAGGAGTTCCTGAAGTGTGCTGTGTGACCTTTTGGCGGTAGTTTTTTGCTCTGTGTGCTGTGGTGGCTGGTTGGCTTTTGCTCTCTCTGCCTGGCCTTGTGAGAGCAGGCCGCTTCTTCTGCCTTTATGGAACTTCCCCTGCATCTGTAAGCTTCAATAAATAATATCCCTTCCTCCATAACTGTGCCTGGTCTGGAAGTTCATCTCAGTGAACCTGAAGCTGTCTGCAACAGTAAAGTGGTACCGAGGAGTGTGGGGTGAGATGAACCTGACCGTGTGGATATTCGTCTTTTGGAACTTTTGTTTTGGAAGAATGGGCATGGACTTGGTGCTTGCAACTGAAGATGCCTTCTGGAGTGGTAAGCCAAGTTTTATGGACTATTCTGATGAGAGTTTGAGAATGCTAAGTGCAGATAGTACTGAACTTCGAGGCTTGGCTTATGAGCTTTCTAAGGGGAAGGAAAGACTGCAGAGGACTTTGTTGGAACTGGGCTACTGGCATAAGGGATGGCTACGTTCCGCTATCCAGGCCCTGAAAGTTTGATCAAGGTTAAATTTGTAATGGACTGATGTGCTTGGCTAAAGATAACAGACTGAGATTTTAAGATTTTAAGTTTGAAAACCTGAAGCAAGTTAAAAGTAGAGGCACGGAGACTGGTTTAGCTGCTATTGTCAACCACATTAGCAATCTTAAGGAAGGTGGAAGGAAGGTGGCCTGACTTGATTTACATTAAAACAATGGAGAGGATGCCTGAGGAAAGACTGTTAGAAATGCAAACTCTTTGGAAAGAGTTGACTGGAGAAGGAACCTGCTTTTCAAGGCTATGGTTTATTTTGTCCCTGGATTTAGAATATGGCTGTGTCCTGCACACCTGGTATTAGTTTTGGAAATATGAAAAATGCATGGAGTGGTCATGAGTTGCACACGGTTCCAGGAGCCGCTGCTGAGATGCGGCATGAGGCAGGGCATGAAGACCCTCAGGAATAGGCTGGAAGAGTCTTTGGAAGATGGACCGTGGTTTGCATGGAGACCTGAAGATGTTTTGGATATACCAGGACTGTGCAAAAGGGCTACCATGGAGTGCAGTGTTGGCATGGGATGAAAGTTTTCCTGGCGACTCTGCCCAGCTGGAGGGGCGGAATTGGAAAACCTGGAGACTGTCAGTCTCTGGTTATATTGAATATTCAGTGTTTTTTTTTTTAATATAGTTTGCATCTGCAATCACCTTGCTAGAGGCAAGGTCACTGGGGGCCCCAGTCTTAAGGTGTGGTGATGGTTTGAGATTCCATTGTAAAGATATGCAAATGTGCCTAGCAGGAGTTCCTGAAGTGTGCTGTGTGACCTTTTGGCGGTAGTTTTTTGCTCTGTGTGCTGTGGTGGCTGGTTGGCTTTTGCTCTCTCTGCCTGGCCTTGTGAGAGCAGGCCACTTCTTCTGCCGTTATGGAACTTCCCTGCATCTGTAAGCTTCAATAAATAATATCCCTTCCTCCATAACTGTGCCTGGTCTGGAAGTTCATCTCAGTGAACCTGAAGCTGTCTGCAACAGTAAAGTGGTACCGAGGAGTGTGGGGTGAGATGAACCTGACCGTGTGGATATTCGTCTTTTGGAACTTTTGTTTTGGAAGAATGGGCATGGACTTGGTGCTTGCAACTGAAGATGCCTTCTGGAGTGGTAAGCCAAGTTTTATGGACTATTCTGATGAGAGTTTGAGAATGCTAAGTGCAGATAGTACTGAACTTCGAGGCTTGGCTTATGAGCTTTCTAAGAGGAAGGAAAGACTGCAGAGGACTTTGTTGGAACTGGGCTACTGGCATAAGGGATGGCTACGTTCCGCTATCCAGGCCCTGAAAGTTTGATCAAGGTTAAATTTGTAATGGACTGATGTGCTTGGCTAAAGATAACAGACTGAGATTTTAAGATTTTAAGTTTGAAAACCTGAAGCAAGTTAAAAGTAGAGGCACGGAGACTGGTTTAGCTGCTATTGTCAACCACATTAGCAATCTTAAGGAAGGTGGAAGGAAGGTGGCCTGACTTGATTTACATTAAAACAATGGAGAGGATGCCTGAGGAAAGACTGTTAAAAATGCAAACTCTTTGGAAAGAGTTGACTGGAGAAGGAACCTGCTTTTCAAGGCTATGGTTTATTTTGTCCCTGGATTAAGAATATGGCTGTGTCCTGCACACCTGGTATTAGTTTTGGAAATATGAAAATGCATGGAGTGGTCATGAGTTGCACACGGTTCCAGGAGCTGCTGCTGAGATGCGGCATGAGGCAGGGCATGAAGACCCTCAGGAATAGGCTGGAAGAGTCTTTGGAAGATGGACCGTGGTTTTCATGGAGACCTGAAGATGTTTTGGATATACCAGGACTGTGCAAAAGGGCTACCATGGAGTGCAGTGTTGGCATGGGATGAAAGTTTTCCCTGGCGACTCTGCCCAGCTGGAGGGGCGGAATTGGAAAACCTGGAGACTGTCAGTCTATGGTTATATTGAACTTGAACTGCAGAAGTTTGATGACGGCTGATGGTGATTGAGTTTGCATTGTTTTAGTCTCTCCTTGCTATTCCTTATACAGTTAAAATGTTTACTCTGTGCCTTTACATGTTGAAAGTATTTAACTTGTTTGATTTTACAGTACTATCTTAAGTTGGTCAAGACTGTGAGACCTTTTGAAATTGGACTGAGTACAATTTACAATGTGTGATAGTTATAAATCTATTGGGGGCCAGGAGCTAAATATATTGGGGGCCAGGGGCGGAATGTGGTAGTTTGAATATATGTCCCCCAATATATTCAGTGTTTTTTTTAATATAGTTTGCATCTGCAATCACCTTGCTAGAGGCAAGGTCACTGGGGGCCCCAGTCTTAAGGTGTGGTGATGGTTTGAGATTCCATTGTAAAGATATGCAAATGTGCCTAGCAGGAGTTCCTGAAGTGTGCTGTGTGACCTTTTGGCGGTAGTTTTTTGCTCTGTGTGCTGTGGTGGCTGGTTGGCTTTTGCTCTCTCTGCCTGGCCTTGTGAGAGCAGGCCGCTTCTTCTGCCGTTATGGAACTTCCCCTGCATCTGTAAGCTTCAATAAATAATATCCCTTCCTCCATAACTGTGCCTGGTCTGGAAGTTCATCTCAGTGAACCTGAAGCTGTCTGCAACAGGTTGTGTCATGTCTTTCTGGATATCAGTGTAGATCCTAGGAGGGGAACTCTATGATCTGTCTGTGTGTCTTATTTCTGTGTGAGTGTATGAACAAGGGGATTATGTTTCTGATCTTGTGGGTAGAGTGTGTCCCAGAATTTATGCTGTCAGATTGGGAGTGGGGTATATGTCCTGGGATGAGAGATTTATAATCTGATTTTTTTGGTTTTTTTTTGGTTTTTCAAGATAGGGTCTCACTCTGGTCCAGGCTGACCTGGAATTAACTATGTAGTCTCAGGGTGGCCTTGAACTCACCGTGATCCTCCTACCTCTGCCTCCCGAGTGCTGGGATTAAAGGCGTGCGCCACCACGCCCGGTTATAATCTGATTTTTATACGAATTCCAGCATATTAGCTCTCTGATTTGATCAACTGTATAGGTCAAGGTGTAAAGATTTTGAGATCTTCGTGAGTATATCTTATTTTGCTTAAAACCCCTTATCTGGGGGCTGGGGAGAAGATTCTGGTTAAAACTGCTTGCTGAGCCAGGTGTGGTGGCATATGCCTTTAATCCCAGCACTCAGGAGGCAGAGGTAGGAGGATTGCCCTGAGTTCGAGGCCACCCTGAGACTACATAGTGAATTCCAGGTCAGCCTGAGCTAGAGTGAGACCCTACCTCAGAAAACAAACAAACAAACAAACAGCCTAATATTATTCCAGGGTGTTGTATGATTTGGTCCTTCAAGAAAAACAAAGGTTTCTACCTTTAACAGGTACAGCTAGGATCCCTTGTGAGAGAGCCTGGAGGGTTGGATCTGTTGATGTTCCCTCATAGAAGAAGAGGTGAGGGATGGTCATCAGATCCTCACCTGTAATCTCAGCTGCCTTGTGCCAGTCATATGCAGTGATGCATGAGGGTTTCATGGTCTTAGGGAAGATAGAGTATATAGAAGGTAGAAGATTGAGGGACAGAGAACTCCATCTGTGCAGCTATAGGGGTTATCATCCACGCTGAGACAAAACCTTTCTATGCTAAGGCTGTTTTTGAATCTTCACACACCTGGAAGCAACCTTTCTACTGTGCTCTGTAAGGAAGCCCAATAAGCTCATCAGTTCACCAGGTTGATCTTTGGTGGATTGACCTTTAGTCTGTTAGGGATGCCCTGCCTGGAGGAGCCAGTACTTATAGGATTCTCCCCAGAAAAAAAGAGTTTATGCTATACAGCGTCCTTACAAGGGAAAGAACAGTCACAAGGCAGAAAAGCTAGTGTAATGTCTCTGGTAGTTTAAACCACATGTCCCCAAAAACTTACGTGTTTCAAATGCTTGGTCCTCAGCTGGTGACAATTTGAGAGGAGGAGCTTTGTTGGGGACAGGTTTTGGTGTGTTATAGCCAGCTCCCTCTTGCCAAGGTTTGCCTCACTCCCCTGCTGATGTTTTCCAACTGCTGTGGCAGAGGTGTTGTCTAGCCTTCTGCTTATACCATGTTTTCCCCCACCATCATGAAGCCTTCCCTCAAGACTATAAGCCAAAATAAAAGACTTTCCTCCCATCAGCTGTTTATTTATTTATCATTTTTCAAGGTAGCCCAGGCTGACCTGGAATTTACTATGTAGTCTCAGGCTGGCCTCATACTCACAGTGATCCTCTTACCTTGCTAGGATTAAAGGCATGCACCACCAGCCAGATCCATCAGTTGTTTTTTTCTCTTTATTTAATTTATTTATTTGCAAGGAAAGAGAGAGGAGACAGACAGACAGAGAATGGGCGTGCCAGGGCCTCCAGCCGCTGCAAACGAACTCCAGAAGCATGCACCCCCTTGTGCATCTGGCTTCCGTGGGTACTGGGGAACTGAACCTGGGTCCTTTGCCTTTGCAGGCAAATGCCTCAGCTGTAAGCCATCTCTCCAGCCCCCCATCAGCTGTTTTTTTTTTTTTTTGTGTGTGTTTGTTTTTTGTTTTTTCGAGGTAGGTCTCACTCTGGCCCAGGCTGACTTGGAATTCACTATATAGTCTCAGAGTGGCCTTGAACTCATGCGATCCTTCTACCTCTGCCTCCCTGAGTGCTGGGATTAAAGGTGTGTGCCACCACGCCCGGCCCATCAGCTGTTTTTGATTGGGTGTTTTTATCCCACCAATAAGAAAGTAAATACAACAATGTCAAAAGCAGAGAAAGAGGGGGCAGGGAAGGGAGAGAGAGGAGAAAAGAAGAGAGATCTGAATGTTTGATAGAGTGTCTCAGAATGTGTGGTCTCTAAATGTCCTAGTATGTGACATTTCTGAGCTAACTTGTATGGGTATGAGGTCTGTTTTGTTTTGTTTTTCAAGATAGCGTCTTGCTCTAGCCCAGGCTGGCCTGTTCACTATGTAGTCTCAAGGTGATTGCAAACTCATGGCGATCTTCCTACCTCTGCCTCCCCAGTGCTGGGATTAAAGGCATGCACCACCATGCCCGGTGAGGTCTGTTTTTAATTTGATAGTGTGTCCCAGAATATGAAGTCTGATTTTTTGGGGGTTTTGTACTAAGATGTGTGTTCTCTGATCCATTTATGTATATATTCATAGCATATAAAGTTGATAAGCTCTTTTTCTGTCTCCTGGCCTCTGAAGATTATGAGTATGTGAGCAGATTGAGATGTTTCTGTTTTGTTTTGTTTTTGAGGTAGGGTCTCACTCTGGTCCAGGCTGACCTGGAATTCACTATGTAGTCTCAGGGTGGCCTTGAACTCTCGGCGATCCTAATACCTCTGCCTCCCGAGTGCTGGGATGAAAGGCGTGCGCCATTCTGCCCAGCTCTCTGATCTGTCTTTTGATGCACATCCCAAGATGTGAATTCCTTAATCTTTTGTAAGTAGTGTTTGATGGTGTAAAATATCTGATGTGCTCACTGGTGAAAGGGCAAGTGTGATGTCTCTTACCTGTGTTGAGAGTGTTTTCCCAGCATGTGAGTTTTCTGATCTATTTGTGAAAGTTTGCCCTAGGACATGTTTGATCTCTGACCTCTTTTTCTCTCTTGCAGTGTTGGGAATTGAGCCCAAGGCCTCACAAATGCCAATCAAGTGCTCTATCCTATCTGGTCTCTGAGCTTTGCATGGATATAAACCCCAGGATGTGAGTTCTCTGAAATGTACGGACATGTATATTCCATGTTGTCAGATCTCTGAGGTTTAGGGGTGTATCTACAAGTACACACATTTTAGTGATGTATCTATTATCTGATATGTGGAGATGTGTAAGTGTCTAGGCTGTGAAGTCACAGGGTTGTTTGTTGTTAATTTGCCTGGGTTTGAAAACCTCTAACTTATTACAATGGCTTTGTAGTATAGCTTTAGATCAGGTACGGTGATGCCTCCAGAGGTATTTCTTTTGCTGAGGATGAGCTTGGATATCCGAGGCCTTCTGCCTTTCCATATAAATTTTGAGATAGTTTTTCCTATCTCATTGAAGAAGGAAGTGGGGATTTTTATCGGCATTGCATTGAATCTATAGAGTGCTTTTGGTAAGATTGCCATTTTCACAATGTTAATTCTACCAATCCAGGAGCATGGGAGGTCTTTCCATTTTTGTAGGACTTGTTTTGGAATGTGTCTCAGAACACAAATTCTCTAATCTCTATGTTAAGAGCTCAGATCCACAACCTGATTTTGGATCGTTGTCCTACCATGTGAGTCTTTGACTTGGGCATTTACTACAGGATTTGAAATCTCAGATTTATGTGTCTGTATTTATTCTGGGTGTTTCTAAAGTACATGTAAAGTCTCTAACCTTTCTGTCTGTCCTTTCATAATGTAGGATTTGAGGTCTCTAATCTCTTATTTTCTTCCCCAAGGTTTCTGGTCTGCTTGTACTCACTAGTCACTTTGTGAGTATCTGATCTCTTTGTGTTCATTTGTCAAAGATGTGAGGGCTATTCAGTTGGTACATGCCCATTTGTAGGGTACCTTATTTAATTGTGGGTTTATGTCTAAAAAATGTGTTTCTCTTTGTAATTTATTTTGTGTGTCTCAGGTTTGGAGGACTGATCTATCTGAGGACATATTTTATAGGATGATCTCTTTGTGGGTTTATACCCTAACATGTCAGGTCTCTGTTCTTTTTCACTATGTATCTCACAGAGCATAGGTTCTCTTATGTGTTAGTGAGTCTAATTCCAAGTGATTGAAGAATATGAGGATTATTTGGTATATGTCATGGAACATGTGTTTCTCTGCTCTTTTTGGACGCCTGTGAGAGTAAGAGATATCTGATTTGGAAATTATTATTTCTGCTTGTGTGTGTATGTTTCTTGTGGTCAGACAATACCCCAGAGCTGCTCACTTCCTAATCCCTGGAAACTGTGATTATGCTAATTG
This sequence comes from Orientallactaga sibirica, assembly GCA_036365145.1. NCBI lineage: Eukaryota > Metazoa > Chordata > Mammalia > Rodentia > Dipodidae > Orientallactaga > Orientallactaga sibirica. The sequence continues at coordinate 4,327,177 of JAEOAD010002518.1, forward strand.
ACCTGGAAAAGGGGACTTTGCAAGTATGATTAAGCTAATAAGCATCCTGAGATGGGGAAATTATCCTAGATTATCTGGATGCTCCAACATGATCATGTGTTGTTACATTAGGGAGAAATGAAAAGGTGAGGCTCAGAGGTGATGTACTGATGGAAGCAGAGTGAGAAAAAAGATGCTGTAACATAAGCAGAGAGAGTGCATGTATGTGTGTGAGAGAGAGAGAGGGATACAAAGAGACAAAAGGGGAAAAACTGGAAGAGAAATATTTGACAGTGAAATACTACTGGCTTTGAAGATGGAGTGAAGACACTAAGGTGGGACATGTGTGAGCATCCTGCAAAAATAGATTAGCCCAGAGGAATTCCAGCAAGAAGACAGCCAACTGACTTTAAAAAGCAAAACTGGGGGCTGGAGAAATGGCTTAATGGTTAAGGTGCTTGCCTGCAAAGCCAAAGGACCACGGTTTGGTTCCCCGGGACCCACGTAAGCTAGATGTACAAGGTGGCACATGCATCTGGAGTTCTTTTGTAGTGGCTAGAGGCCCTGGAGTGCCCATTCTCTCTCTCAAATAAATAAATAAAAATATTTTTAAAACACTTTAAAAAAGCAAAATTGGGGCTGGAAAGAGGGCTTAGCAGTTAAGGCGCTTGCCTGTGAAGCCTAAGTACCCAGATTAGATTCCCAAGTACCCACTAAGTCAGATGCACAAGGTGGCACATGCATCTGGAGTTCGTTTGCAGTAGCTGGAGGCCCTGGCATGCCCAACTCTATCTAGCTCTCTCTCTCTCTCTCTCTCAAATAAGCAAATAAATAAAAACAAAATTAAGGGCTGGAGAGATGGTTCAGTGGTTAAAGCTCTTGCCTGCAAAAGCTAACAACCATTGTTCAATGTCCCAGTACCCATGTAAAGCCAGATGTACAAGATGGTACATGTGTCTGTAGTTCATTTGCAGGGGCTAGAGGCCCTGGTGTGTCCATTTGTATTTAATCCCAGCACTCAGGAGGCAGAGGTAGGAGGATTGCTGTGAATTAGAGACCAACCTGAGACTACATAGTGAAATCCAGGTTAACCTGGGCTAGAGCAAGATCCAACCTCGAAGAAACTAACAAGCAAAACCAACATTATAGCTGGGCATGGTGGTGCATAACTTTAATTCCAGCATTCATGAGGCAGAGTTAGGAAGATTGCTGTGAGTATGAGGCAAGCCTGAGACTGCAGAGTGTGTGCCATGCCATCCTGGGCTAAAGTGAGACCCTATCTCAAAAAAATTGTGGTTTTTCATGCTTACATAGGGTTAGTTTCACATAAACAAGATCATACAACATACTCTGTTCTCACACTTACTTTGTTTTGTGATGTATGGGACAGAGTCTTGCTAAAGTTGACCTTGAACTGGGCTAAGTTATCCTGCTGCCTCAGTCTCCTGAGTAGCTAACTACAGGTGTGTAACACAGAGTTCAGTCTACACCTTCACTTCAACACTATGAAATTCATCACTCTTCTCACCTGCAAAATTGTACAGTAATAAATTGTGAGGGTTTTTTTTTTCAGTAAAAAGACTGTGGCGCACACCTTTAATCCCAGCACTTGGAAGGCAAAGGTAAGAAGATCACCATGAGTTTGAGGCCACCATGAGACTACATAGTGAATTCCAGGTCAGCCTGGACTACAGTGAGACCCTATCTCGAAAAACAAAAACAAACAAACAAAAATGATTGTGGTAGATTGTTTCTGCAACAACACGCAAGTAATATGACTATCTGAGGTTATCTCATGACTACCTTGGTATTGGTATACATCCCAGGTTAGGAATGCCATGACATGTGAGTAGAGGTCTCTCATCTCTCTGATGGATTATGGTGTGACATATGAACTCTTTGATCTTGTTGTGGGTCTCTGCTACAGGATATCAGATCGAGGATCTGTTTCTGGTGTTACTGATCTGGGATGTCTGACTTGTAATTGTGTGTTTCAGGATTTGAATCTCTGACCTGTTTGTGGGTGGGTGCATCTGAGCATCCTGGTTTTTGTGATGATGTGTATCCTAGGAGGGGTGTTCTCTGGTGTTTCTGGGCATGTCATAGTAGTGAGGTGTATGGTCTGGTTCTGGAGGTGTTTTCCAGTATGTCACTATCTCACATGGTTGTGAAATAACATTAAGTGACATATACCCACAAACAGATCATAGACTTCAATCTCTGGAACATATGCATATAAAAATTTCAGATTCTGCCGGGCATGATGGTGCACACTTTTAGGCCCAGCACTTGGGAGGCAGAAGTAGGAGGACTGCCGTGAGTTCAAGGCCATCCTGAGACTCCATAGTGAATTCCTGTGCTAGAGTGAGACCCTACCTCAATAAACACAAAGATAGAGCCGGGCATGGTGGTGTATGCCTTTAATCCCAGCACTCAGGAGGCAGAGGTAGGAGGATCACCATGAGTTCGCGGCTACCCTGAGAATACAGAGTGAATTTCAGGTCATCCTGGGCTAGAGGGAGACCCTACCTCGAAAAACCAATATATATATATTCAGATTATTCACATGCTGGGATACCTACTCACACTCTGGAAAATATACCAAAGGACTTAAATGTCTGTGAATGAAAATATGTTGTAGGATTTGTGGGCTCCATCTTTTTTGTTTGTTTGTTTGTTTGTTTTTTGAGGTAGGGTCTCACTCTGGCCCAGGCTGACCTGGAATTCACTATGTAGTCTCAGGGTGGCCTCGGACTCTCGGTGATCCTCCTACCTCTGCCTCCTGATTAAAGGCGTGTGCCACCATGCCCGGCTACTCTTTTTTTTTTCATGAGACAGGTGTAGCTTAGGTTGACCCAAAAATTGTAATCCTCCTGCCTCAGCCTTCCAAGTGCTGGATTATAGTCATGTGTCAACCATGCCTGGCTCTAGTTCTTTTTGTTGTTGTTTTTGTGTTTCTGCTTTTTATGAGTACATGTCCAGGTTGTTAGTATTGGTATCACTTGTGTGTGCCCATCACAATTGTCAGGTATATGGCTTGTTTTGAAAGATAGTATCATCCTCTTTGTGGGTATGTATATCAATATGTGAAGTCTCTGATCTATTATTTATTTTCCAGAGTGCGATTGGGTGTTTGTCCCAGAAAATGAAGTATTGGATACTTTTTTTTATGTTTATGCTATAGGGATTGAGGTCTGTGATGTCTGTTGGTACAGGGCCCTGGATGTTTTTTCTCTGAAATGTTTTCAAGTGTGTATCTCAGCTTGAAAGGTTTTTGATGATGTGTATATCACAGGATGTTAGGCCTCTATTCTTTTTGCTTGTGTTTCCCAGAACTTGAATTCTCTGAGCTGTTTGTGTGTGTGACCTCACAGAGGGTGAGGTCTCTGACCTGTTTGGCTATACATGTCTCACAATTTTTAGTATGTGAATTAATGTGCATTCAGCATGTGAATTCCCTAAATTCTCTGTCTGTACCTTAAGTCTCAGAAAGATTTCTGAATCCTGAATTGAAAGGTTCTGAGGGTTTTTTTTATTTATTTATTTTTTGGTCTGCATTCCCTAGGTGAGTTCACAGAGCTGTTGGAGTGAATATGTTTACATCATGAGGTCTCTGAGCTGTTTGGCTATCAGTTTCCTAGGATACATGAGCTTGTTGATTCCAGAGTTCCTTGACCTGTTCAGGATATTTTCAGGTGAGAAGGTGAGAACTCTCTGTACCTTTTTTTAAAAAAACTTTTTGTTGACAACTTCCATAAATATAGATCATAATTCCCTCCTACCATCTTCTATTATCCTCTTCTCAAATCCCACTCCACTGAATTATTTTTACTGTTCTTTTTAATTGACAACTTCCATAATTATAGACAATAAACCATGATAATCCCCTCCCCCCTCACTTTCCCCTTCACAACTCTACTCTCCATCATATTCCCCCTCTCAATTAGTTTCTCTTTGTTTTTTTTTTTTAACTTTTTTTTTTTTTTGGTTTTGCGAGGTAGGGTCTCACTCTGGTCCAGGCTGACCTGGAATAACTATATAGTCTCAGGGTGGCCTCAAACTCTCGATGATCCTCCTACCTCTGCCTCCCGAGTGCTGGGATTAAAGGTGTGTGCCACCACACCCAGCACTCTTTTGTTTTGATGTCATCATCTTTTCCTGCTATTATGAGAGTCTTATGTAGGTAGTGCCAGGCACCTGCGAGGTCATGGGTATCCAGGCCATTTTGTGTCCGAAAGAGTACATTGTAAGCAGCCCTACTCTTCCTTTGGCTCTTACATTCTTTCCACTACCTCTTCTGCAATGAACCGAGCCTTGGAAGGTGTGATAGAGTTGTTTCAGTGCTGGGCATTCCTCTGTCACTTCTTCTCATCACTATGGTACCTTTTGAGTCATCCCAGAGGACACTGTCATCTGAAAAAGAGAAGCTTCTCTAACCAAAAGTGAGAGCAACATTAATAAATGGGTATGAATGTTAAGAGAAGTGCTTACTGGGCAGTTTGGTGAGCATAATATATGCATTTAGCTACATTACACCCCTATGGCTCATGACCTTCCTCATCGCATGTATTCCCTCCCTTGGAGCAGGCCTCCAGTCCAATTAGAGAGCCGTTGGTTCCCCCTATAATAGACATGCTGCTATTGAACCTGTTGACTCATTTGGCCTGGCTAGCCCAACTTAAGGCTTGCAGTGTCCACTGTTGTCTCCACTGATGATTTTCTCTCTCTCTCTCTCCCATAGAGCTGCATGTAGTGTAGCTTTTTTTCCAGCTTTTTTATTGACAACTTCTATACTTACAGACAATAAACCGTATTTTCCTCCCCTCCCCCATTCCCCTTCAGAACTCCACTCTCCATTATATCTCCTCCCTCTCTCCATTAGTCTCTCTCTCTCTCTCTCTCTCTCTCTTTTTTGAGTCTCACTCTGGCCCAGGCTCAGGGTGGCCTTGAACTCACGGCAATCCTCCTACCTCTGCCTCCCGAGTGCTGGGATTAAAGGTGTGTGTGCCACCATGCCCGGCTTTCTCTCTTTTAATTTGATGTCATCATCTTTTTCTTCTATTACGAGGGTCTTGTGAAGGTACTGCTAGGCACCGTGAGGTCATGGATATTGAGGCCAATTTTTAAAAATATTTTATTTTTATTTATTTGACAGAGAGGGAGGGAGGGAGAGAATGGACACGCCAGGGCTTCCAGTCACTACAAAAGAACTCCAGACACATGCACCCCCTTGTGCATCTGGCTAACGTGGGTCCTGGGGAATCAAACCTGGGTCCTTTGGCTTTGCAGGCAAACACCTTAACTGCTAAGCCATCCTTCCAGCCCTTTTTAAATATTATTTGTATTTTTATTTATTTAATTATTTATGAGCGACAGAGACAGAGAATGGGCACACCAGGGCCTCTAGCCACTGCCAATGAACTCCAGATACATGTGCAACCTCGTACATCTGACTTACATGGGTCTTGGGGAATAGAGCCTCGAACAGGAGTCCTTAGGCTTCACAGGCCAAGTGCTTAACTGTGAAGCCATCTATCCAGCCCCCCCCTTTTTTTTGAAGTAGGGTCTTGCTCTAGCCCAGGCTGACCTGGAATTCATTATGTAGTCTCAGGCTGGCCTTGAACTCTCGGCAATCCTCCTACTTCTGCCTTCCGAGTGCTGGGATCAAAGGCATGTGCCACTATGCCGGGCTCTCCAGCGGTCAGTTAGTCTACAGGGAAAAGGTTTTCAGCTCAGCTCCAGCTCGATTTCTCAGTGACCCTGCAGCCCAAGCATATGGAGTCTTCATCTCACTCATTGGGGGTTTCTTATAAGGTCAATGTCTTCCAAATTTGTAATGGGTGTATGGGCAAAACTGGGTGAGTTTTCTGGACTGATGTAGGTCTATATTAAGAGTGTGAGGGCTGGAGGGATTGCTTAGTGGTTAATGCGTTTGCCTATGAAGCCTAAGGACCGAGTTCAATTCCCTTGTACCCACATAATCCAGACGCATAAGGGGGCACATGCATCTGGAGTTCATTTGCATAGCTGGATGCCCTAGCATGCCCATTCTCTCTCTATATATATACCTCTGTCTCAAAATGGCTAAATAAAATAAAATGTGAAATGTCTTAACTGTGGTGGGTTCTGTTTTGGGTTTGATGTCCCTGAGCAACCACACTCATTTCAGGTGTGAGGTATCTGTGACCCTCACATGAAGATTCTTTGTAGTTGGGTGTCAGAGCCAGGATGTTGCCATCTGAACTGTTATCCAAGTGTCACAATGGACTATGATGTCACAATCCCCTATGATGTTGTGGGATCTGTCCTAGGGTTGACCTTTCTACTAGCTTTCAGATTTCTTGGCATCTGATGTATTTTTGCTTTTAAGATTCTGAGGTGTCTCTGTCCACAGTACAAAAATCTCTGATCTCTGTAGCCCTTGGTATTGAGATCCCAAAAGTTGTGTCGTTTCCAAGGGTGAGGCATTTCCTTTCTATTGGAGGATTCGTGGTTTCAGACTAGTCTGTAAGCAATTTGAGGTTATTACACTTCTGGTGCTTCTGGAGTGTTTGGAGGTCTGTTTCATGGGTTGTGTAAAGTTTGTCACTTGAATGTTCTGACACAGTATGTGTGCTGTGTAAGGATCTGCTGTTCAGGTTGTGAGGTTGATTTTTTTGAGCTTGGGCCCCATCATTAGAGGTAATGGGGTTGCCATGTAGGCATATGCCAAGATGTGCTATCTTGGAAATATTTGCGTCTCACAAGTTAAAAGTTCTCTGAGCTGCTTGGGAGCTTGTATCCATGATCTGAGGTCCCTGAAGCTGTTTTGGGTCTATGTCCTAGTTGTGAGAGTTCTGACATTTGTGGCCAACTTTGCACATGTATGGTTTTATAACTGTTTGGCTACCTGTACCCATGACTGTCAGAAATCTAAAATACTCTGGATGAGTAAAGTTCCAAGAATGGTGTGGGGGCTGGAGAGATGGCTTAGTGGTTAAGCGCTTGCCTGTGAAGCCTGAGGACCCTGGTTGGAGGCTCAATTCCCCAGGACCCACGTAAGCCAGATGCACAAGGTGGCGCATGCATCTGGAGTTCGTTTGCAGTGGCTGGAGGCCCTGGTGTGCCTATTCTGTCACTCTCAAATAAATAAATAAACAAATTTAAAAAAAAAAAGAATGGTTTGTAAGTCTGAGTTCAGGGAGTGATATTTTGGAATCATTGGAGATCCGAAGTAAGAGTAGGAAGATTCTGAGTCTTGAGTTTGGAGTCTGTGTGTCCAAGTTGTCTGACCTCATAGTTACATGGGGCAGTAGTACAGGGTGGTATCAATGCTATGTGGTGTCCAGATTTTCAAGACTGATCTCTTCTATAAACTAGTGAGGCCTCTAAACCTAACAGCTATCATTTTTTTGTACAAAATCTCTGTCTTGCATATGTTGTTTCCAAGCAGAAATCTTTGTCCAGGGCCCGGGTGTAAAAGTTGGTTTAGGCCCACTGTTCCAGTATGTGACTTCAGAGCTCTCTTGTGTTCATAGTTAGGATGAGCACTGAGCTGGCACATATGGTGCTCAATCTGCAGAAAATGCTTCCCCAGGATGCATGTTTTCTTTTTGAATGCAGCTGGCAGGCTTTAAGTTCAAAGCCTCTAAGAACAGGAAGGACCCAGTTTAAATTTTAGTACATTTATCTATCTCCACTCTATTTACTTCTTTGGCTACTTATGTTTGTTTGTGGCAAGAATAGTTTATCCATTTAGACATGACTGAACTATGTGCTTTTTTAAGTGCATTCTAGCTCATTCTATAGATGGTTCAAGTGGTAAGTTATAGGGCCCCAATGTAGAAATATTCGAGTCAGGTGGCTGAGGCCATTTAGATCACATTCAAGGGCAACCCCAGCTCCAAGATTTTCATTTCCCAGTCCTCAATCCCCCACACCTCAGCTTATTCAGTCAACAATGCAGTTTATTGATATCCACTCCAGACTGGGTAGGGCTGAAGGGTATACAAGAAAACCAGATTCAGTCTGTGAAAGTCAGACTGGGGAGTACGGGCAGGACACACACACACACACACACACACACACACACACACACACACACACAAAATCTGACATCTGGTAGCAGGGTACACTGTCTCACATAGGAGCACTTGGGCACAGGTAGTCAGGAAAGGCTTCCTAGAGACAACCTCACAGGAGTGGGGGTAGCAGGGGATGAGGCAGCCATCAGAATATTAACTTTTTGTACATTTCTAGGCAGTTAACTTGAGACCAGTGGACCCAGTGTGAATGCAAAGGGCTTGGGGCTGACAGGCAGCCAGGGCTTCCCTCTCACCTCATCATATGCTAGTGGGTAACCTCTCCCCAGCGATTTTGGCCTGTACTTAGCCTTCTGCCACATGGACATTTTCCTGGGCTCCACCTGTGTGATTTTCAAGGCTTCCCTGAGACAATCCACATGGACCAGGTGCTCTACCCAACGTCTGGTATCTCATCAGCTTCTAATCAGCACACATTATTGTCCTAAGTGCTATCTACAGACTACCTAGATCTTTATTCTAGCTTTGAGTAGTTCCAGCAGTGATCACATCCCAGGGCAGGGTTTCCAGCACAGTCAGCACTCCAAAGAGCTCGAGTTATGTTCTCTTTACTCCATGATGGCAAAACTCAGGCTCAGCCCTATGGGTCTGGCTAGTGGGTCACAAGCATCCATCCCATCCCCATTCCAGGGCACTTGGGCATCTACTTCTCAGATGTGCATCTCTGAGAGACCCTATAGGTCTTATGGTTAATACTAACTGGCATCACAAGCACAATGAGCAGAAAACAGCCTAAGACCCCAACTTGGAGACTCTCTTTTCTTTCATGAGCACAAAGGTTCTGTGGTTGTAGATCCAGCTTCATGTTGGACTGATACCTCTGAGCTCTGATGTTTCCCTGCCTGGTGGTTTCTTCTCCATACACTTGGGTGGGGCAGTAGGGAAAAAGCCTGCAACAGACCACATGGGCTCCAAGCAGAAGTAAATACAAGAACAAACACCTTAGCTTGGTATACACCTATACTCTCAGCACACAGGAGGCTAAGGTAGGAGCATTCAGAGTTCCATACCAGCATGGGCTACATAGAGACCCTGTCCAAACCTGTTCCAGGATTCAAACTCACCCCTTGAATTTCCATGATATGCCATGAATCCTAACTCCAGAATATCCTGACATGAAAAATGTACTTCTGAAAATGGAGGTGGGGGTTGTAAGTGCAACCCACTGATGGGGCTGGGACAGGGGAAAGGAACAGACAAAGGAGACCTGGAGTTAGTCCTCACCACAGCCCTGACCCTGGAGCAGGTGGACCAGGGTGGAGGCAGGCAAGGTTCTGATGGTCATTCCCGACAAGAGGACTTCAGTAGGGGAGAGGCAGGTGCTTCAGGCCCCTTTGGTCAGTCTGGCCTCAGACTTCTCAGGGCTAGAAGAGGTATTTTCGGCAGGATGCTGTCCCACATTTGCATTCAATACGGACCCGTTTCTTGGGGGAGCCAGGGAGTCCAGCCAGGCCAAAGTTGGAGTCCATGCGGGTACTCTCCATGTCCACGGGATCCACTGTGGAGTCACAGTCAGGGGAGGGGAATTGTTAGAAAACCTGCTACCCTTTATACAGAAGACCTGAGATCTTGAGGGTTGGGAGGAAGTCTTGGATTTTGACTTAGGAGGGAAGCCTGGGGATAGGGTCCAGCACAGTACTATAGGGGTCTTCAGGGCAGGAGCTGAGGCTTGCTGGGGGAAGGAGGGTGTCATAGAACTAGGAAGGTCATTTCAGGCAGGGTTTAGAAATGGAGGGTCACTTAGACATCTAGAAAGGCACCTGCACTCTCCTACCCATTATCTGCCCATGCCTCAGAGGTGGCTAGTTTATCAGGATCTGCTTAAGGCCACAAGAATTATTCTGGGGCGCAGAAGGAGGAAGGTGAAAGAAAATTATTGTGGAGACGGGCAGGGGAAAGCTCAGTCAAAATGGAAAACAAGAGTACCTTAAAACTCTCCAGCCATACATCCTCCCCAACAAGTCTTTGGAGAAGTTAGCACTAGTGTCACACTAGTGTCTCAGAGTTGAGGCTCAGGGGATAGGAATATGTGGACCCCCAAAGTTAGCAGGGATCCAGGTGGGAAGCTGGGAGTCGGGAGAAACACCTTAAGAGTTCCAGCAAAAAAATTTCCCTTTGGAGGCCAGGTGTGGTGGCACACACCTTTAATCCCAGCACTTGGGAGGGTGTAGTAGTAGGATCACTGTAAATTCAAGGCTAGCCTGAGACTACATAGTAAGTTCCAGGTCAGCCTGGGCTAAAGTGAGACCCTATCTTGAAAAACCAAAACAAAACAAAACAAAACAAAACAAAAAAACCCAAAAGTTCCCTTCCCTTTGGTCCTGTGAATGACCTATGTGCACTGGGGTGGGGGTCTCATATCCTGTCACTGTGTCCCTGCCCCTGGGGCCCTTGCCACCCCCACCTTGCATGTTGTAATCAAAGGTGAGCTCCTCGCCTGCCCAGATGGTTCTTGTGGCAAAGAAAGCGATGCGGGGTAGCCGCTCATCAAGGTTGTCTATGAATACGTTGTACACCTGCAGGTTGGGATCACACTGGGCAAGAAAGAACAGTGTGAAGATGAGGAGGGGCCCCAGCCTGCCCCTCCCAATCCCCTGCCCACCTATAGGGACACCCACACTATGGTTGACAAAGTGGGAGATGTTGCCATAATAGGCGGCATCCACGGTATATACGTCCTCCACGTAGTCCAGGTCAAAGAGGTAGGTAGCACCCTGGCGGTCGTAGATCTGGCCCCTCCGCTCTGCCTCCTCTGAGGTAATGATCTGGGGAGGGCGGGAAGGGGGGAAACTGGTCATGAAGGCTCAGGAAAGCCATCCCTGCCCTAACCCTTGGGAAGAGAACAATGATCAGGAGGCACAATGGCCATAGACACATGAGGGCAGAAATGCAGAGGGTGTTCTAGCCCTTCTCAGAGGGCTGCCCATCACCCACCCATCCTCAGGCTTTTAGATGGCAGGAGGCATCTTGCAACAGTGTGGGGCTAATTACAAGGTGTAGTTAGAGTGTACCTTATGCTGCCTGGCAAGATGTCTCAGAGCCTCATATGCCCTTGGGACAGAGACACATGCACATAAAGACAGAGCAAGGGCAGGAAGAATGAAAGCCAGGATACAATGAGGAGACCAAGAAAGAGACTGACCAATTCAAGACAAGGGGGCTGTCTGACTTGTATGTGGGTTGGAATAAAACTCAGTAGCAAAGGCCAGTAAGCTAGAAAGGGGCTGTAAGGGAGGGAGGAGAAAGGGGAGGACTTAAGGAGATGGTATTGTAAATATGTAAGTAGATGAACTGATTACTGGGATGGGGGGTCTAAGTGAGGTCAGAAGAAGCGATTGAGTAAAAGAAAGGGTAGGGGAGGGTTAATAAAAATCCAAGAGGGTATGAAAACCTACTTTTTTGGACAATGGCATACCCAGAAGCCATAGATTATTACTAAAAAAAAAATTCAGTACCAGGGATGGGATACCTTCCAGTGAGTTATTGGCCAGGGAGGTCCCTGATGTCCCCAAAACATTACAGGCTATTGCCAAGGCTCTTGGTTTCCCACCAGGCATAGATGGTAAGACCCTATTGCTGAAGACTTCACATACTTGGGCTGCAAGGTCACTGAGAAATCTTGCTGGAGCTGAGCTGAAAACCTCCTCCCTGTAGACCAGCTGACAGAAAGCTGGAAAAAGCTATGCTGTATGCAGCTCTATGGGAGAGAGAGAAGTCATCAGTGGAGATAAACAACAGTGGACACTGCAAGTTTTAAGCTGGGCCAGCCAGGCCAAATGAGTCAACAGGTTCAATAGTGGCATGTCTGTTATGGGGGAAACCAACCGCTCTGTAATTGGACTGGAGGCCCACTCCACTGGAGGGAATACATGCCTGATACTGAAAACCTATGACGAGGGAGGTCATGAGCCCTAGGGTTTTAATACCTGCTGGTGTCTGGCTAAATGCATATATTATGCTCACCAAACTGCCCAGTAAGCACTTCTCTTAACATTCATACCCATATATTAATGTTGCTCTCACTTTTGGTTAGAGAAGCTTCTTTTTTCAGATGGCAGTGACCTCTGGGATGACTCAAAAAGCATAACAGTGCTGAGAAGTGACAGAAGCGTGTTCAGCACTGAAATATCTCTATCACACCTTCCAAGGTTCAGGGTCCATTGCAGAAGAGGTAGTGGAAAGAATGTAAGAGCCAAAGGAAGGACAGGACTCCTTACAATGTACTCTTTTAGACACAAAATGACCTGGATATTCATGACCTCGTAGTGCCTGGCAATACCTACATAAGACCTTCATAGCATGACGAAAAGATGATGACATCAAAATAAGAGAGACTAATTGAGAGGGGGAGGGAATATGATGGAGAGAGGAGTTGTGAAGGGGAAGTGAGGAGAGAGGGAATTGTCATGGTTTATTGTCTATAATTATGGAAGTTGTCAATTAAAAAAATTAAGAAAAGACAAGAGGGCTAAAGCAAGTACAATACCTGGAACAAGGGAGTGAGAACGAATGCAGGTCAGGTGCCAAGAAAGACACGGAGAACAGGGGAATAAAAAGATATGGGACAATGGGGACAAGGACCTGAATGAATAGGAAAGGGACCAAGACAAGGGAGCTAGAGGAAAATATAAAAACTGACAGAATCTTAGTATGAAAGACCAAGGTCAGAGAAAAGACCAGGTCCCTCAGAGAAAAGTCCAAGGCCATAATCCCTGAGTCTTGAGATGGCCAGAAGGAGGTTATGTCAAATCCTTAGAGATATAGAGTGGAGAGTAGGAGAGTATATGAAAGAAAGGAAAGCAGAGATGAGAGAAGCCCTCCTCAGCCCTGACACTGGTGGAATCCACACTTGATGCTGGAGATAGCAGTAGGTACCTCCTCCCACATCTCCCCAGCCATCCTCCATCCTAGTAAATATGAAGCAGCTCCAGCATCCCTGTCCTGATCTGTCCTTCCTCCCAAATGCTACCTATGGATCTCACCTCACCCTTGCTCAAGAGATCTTTGAGGCCCCACATCTGCTCTTCCCTATGGGTCTGGCAACTAGCTTCTGGCAATCCACTCCAATGTTTCCTCCCGCCTCTCTGTCCACTCTTTATAGACAAGTGCAAATACAGTGATAACTGCTCATTTTTCTTCTGCTTCTAGCTCAGCAACTTGTCTTCTGTCCAAGTGCCAGTCTTCTAGGTAGTTTTAACACCTCTCCCACCCCCAAATCTCTTCTTTCTCTCCCCTTCCCAAAGACCCACTCACTTCCCACTTCTCTGATCACACTGAACATACATCTTCCCAGCCCAATCTCATACAACCAGGTCACTATGCTTTTCTGACTTTCAAATCTGTTCTCTTCTGGGTATGACCACCCCATGTTTTCTAGCCAGGAAGGCTACAGTGATGTTATTATTTGTTACCCGCCTCTTGTGCCACATCACTAGGTTATACCCTGTGCCAAGTCCAGATCAACAATGCCTCTATATAATCCAGATTTATCTCCAGACCCACTGCTTACTGTTCCCTGCTTTAGCTACAATTTTAGAGGAACCTATCTCCCCCCCACTAACAATCAGTTTCTTTATTTACTCATTCAGTAGATTTTTTTTTTTTTGATGCTGTGACAAGAACTCAGGGCCTTGTGCATGGTAAGCACCATTCTAACATTTAACTATACCCCAAGCCCATTTAGGGGATTTTCACTGGGGACTGAGGCCTACCCTGTGCCTAGTCCCTGCTCACAGGAGTCAGTCTGGTAGTGGAAAACAGAGGACAGGCTTATCCTTGACCCTCAGAGGCCACAAAGATGGAATCAGACACCTACAGTGAAAGGGGAAATGCAAAATATACATCCTCTAAAGCAGGCTACAGGTATACCAGAACATTGCCAGCTGATTGGAAAATAAGGTCTCTCTCCTGAAGGATTCAACAAAAGCCACAGGAGCATTATAGAAAGGCAGAATATGCTGAGGTAGGTCTCTCTCTACCTACTTTGTGGTATAGACATGTGACTAGTTGGAGCCTCCAGCTTTCTAGTCCCTCAGAAGCCAGCCACCTTAGCTGGGCGTGGTGGTGCACACCTTTAATCCCAGCACTGGGGAGGCAGAGGTAGGAGGACTGCCGAGAGTTCTAGGCCACCCTGAGACTACATAGTGAATTCCAGTTTAGCCTGAACTAGAGTGAGACTCTACCTCGGAAAACCAAAACAAAAAAAGAAAAAGTCAGCCACCTCTCATTAAATTCTGGGGCCAATGAGCAGTCTCTCCAGTTCACTAGCTGTCTTTATAATTGTAACCCCTCCCCAAGCCAAAAAATGGCCACATCCTCCCCAGCTCCAAATTCTGTTCCTACCTGTTCCCCCAGTCTCACTAGTTGTGAGTCATACCTCAAGCCCTCTAGGGCACAAACAGTCCTCCCTCGTTCCCTCCTTTTCTCTTGCCCTTTTCCCAGTCTAACTCTGTAGTGAGTATTCAATTGTGAAAACCAGGGGAAAAAAATTCATCACTATCCCCTACAAGCTCTCCAGACAGTCAAGGAAGACAGAGCACCTAGGAGCTGGCAGCTTAGAAAGGCTGCTGAGTACATGGGAACTGGAAGACTGAATCAGCTGCCAGTCTGCCCCCTCCTGGATATGAAATCTTGAATGTTCTGTATGTTTCCTCAGCCAAAAAAAAAAAAAGCAGGCCTGCCAGAACACCATTTTTAGATAACAAACCTTTTTCACCCACTTCACTAGCTTTGTGACTAACTCCGAGCAAGTTAGTGCTCCTCTTGGGGCCTTCATTTTCTCGTGTGCAGAATGAGAATGACAACAACAAAATCCCAACCTGACAGGGTCTATCTTAAAGATGACAGAAGACCATAGATGTGAAAAGTATTGTGTTGGTTTTGTACAGAGTGGTCAGATACCATTATCTTGTCAAAATCTAAGATGCATTCTTATTTTATGTGCCCTTTACCAAGATAGGGAAAGCTGTTAATGAAATACTATGCTATGGTTAGTTAAATAAATTGTCATTACAGAGATGATAAAAGATGGAGCGAGGCCGGGTGTGGTGGCACACACCTTTAATCCCAGCACTCAGGAGACAGAGACAGGAGGATTGCCATGAGTTTGAGGCCACCCTGAGACTACATAGTGAATGCCAGGTCAGCCAGAGCTGGAGTGAGACCTTACCTTGAAAAAAAAATGGAGAGAATACATGCTTCAGAATGAATGTATTAGCATTCTGTGTGCTGGGTGAGGGTAGAAATAATCTGCAGAAATGTGAAAGTCTGGACCAAACATAGAAGGGTACAAAGGAGCAAGAGACGAGGAAGGGGAGGGGGAGAAGAGGAGGAGGAGGAGAAGAACTAAATATTAATTCTATTTACAACCATACCTTGGAAGCATCTGAGACAGCACCACATTGATATTTCTGTGATTGAATATATGAATATTCACTCCAAGTAGTGTAACAAAAACTATAGGCCCCTATCAGGTTAGGTTATTCATTTTTTGTTTTTTTGAGATAGGGTCTCACTCTAGCCCAGGCTAACCTAACAATGATCCTCCTACCTCTGCCTCCCAAGTGCTGGGATTAAAGGTGTGCACCACCACGTCTGGTTAGGTTATTTATAGCTAGGTGGATTACCAAAAAACCCTTTTAATTTAGAGCATTTTGGATTGAGTTTTGAACTATATCTTTAACAGTTATCTGAGACTGTGTAATGGGTGCCATTCAAGCACTTCTTCCAAGTGCTTCACATGGATTAACTAGCTAAATGTTTCTAACAAGCATGTGAAGCAGGTGCTGTTATCAACTCGTTTTCCAGATTAGGATACTGAGACAGAGAAGCAAAGTGATTGCTGATGGGTAGGAGTAGTGGGGCTGAGGTGCAACTTTTGTTGGGTGGGCAGGCAAGACAGACATGCCTGTGAGCTGGGGTCTTCCTCCTGCAGGATCCTGTGTATAAACAGTCTTTCTTCCACCATCATCAGTAGAATCAGGCTATCTTGCTTCCTGCTTTGCCTCTAGGAATGCTGGGATCCTATAGGGTTTCCATCCCCAACTGTCAGAGGCCCTAGGATAAGGACACATTCTCCTCCAGATGGTTATGGTCCCTGTGAGGTGTGAACACCTCTTCTGGCCTGTCAGTGTGCTTATGGATATAAGCCTGATCTCCAGACTATCCAAATCCCTATGGGGTGAAGACACTTCTTTTTCCTGAAATCTCAGGATAGCATTGGTGTGAGCTCTCTGGAGTGCGGAGAGCTCAAGCTCTTACTCCAGGTCATCAGGTCACTCTGAGATGTAGACACCTCTTCCTGCTCTTGTTAGGAATCCCCTGGGTGTGGACAACTCCTTCCTCCAGACTGCCTGGCCCTCCAGCAAATGAACATTTCCTTTGGCAGACCATATGGGGAGTGGCCATCCCCTTGTCCAGACTGTTAGGTACTTTGTGGGTTGTAGGCCATCTCTGTCCCTCTGGGGTCTGACCCTCTAGTTCCTCAGAATTGAAGCCTTTCCTCATCATCAGTATCATTGCTACAGGTGAACACCATCAGAGGTGTGTCTTGAGACCAGTTACTGTCATTTCCCAATCATTTAACACCCCTGAGGGACCTATGAAAATAAATATTGGTTGTCATTAGGACAAAACACACTTGAGGATTTAGATGGTCAAGGTCCCAACATGTTGATGCCTCCCAAGGCACAATACTGTCAATACAAAAAAAAAAAGAACTGAGGGCTGGAGAGATGGCTTAGCGGTTAAGGTGTTTGCCTGCAAAACCAAAGGACCTTGGTTTGATTCCCCAGGGCCCACGTAAGCCAGATGCACAAGGTGGTGCATGCATCTGGAGTTCGTTTGTAGTGGCTGGAAGCCCTGGTGTGCCCATTCTCTCTTTCTCTCTCTGCTTCTTTCCATATCTCAAATAAGTAAATAACAAAAAATAGTTTTTTAAGAAAAGAATTGCTCAGCCCCCAAATACCCACCTTGTCTTACCTTAGGATGTGATACTTTCTTTTGCAGACACCTGTCAGTTTCTCACCCAGACCCCTTCTGTTTTACAACTGGGCACACAGCTAAAGCATTTCCATCTCCCTGGCACTGAGATAAGGTTAATGATTCCATTCCAGCCAACAGAATGGGCAGAAGTGACCTGTGTTGCTTTGAAGCCTGACCCATTAGAATCCTCCCCTTCAGTCCTCTAGTAAGTCCACCTTCCAGGAAATGCTGTGTATCTGGTAGTAACCTGAAGGCACTAAGGCACAAGAAAGCACAACACAGAAAAAATCTAGGTGCCCAAGTCACTATGTAAAAGGATACCCATTCAAATACCCACACTGGTCTGCTGATAAACTGCTAGGCCAGCATGGTGGTTCATACCTGTAATTCCAGTACTTGCAAGGGTGCAGGAGGATTATGACTTTGAGGCTTACTTACTGAGACCTTGTCTCAGAACAAACAAGCAAGCTCCTAACATGTGACACCATTAAGCTCAGGGGGAAGCCAGGTGCAGTGGTGCATGTCTTTAATCACAGTACTCAGGAAACTAAGGTAGGAGGATCCTGTGAATTCAAGGCCTGACTGAACTAGAGTGAGACCCTGCCTCAAGAAAAATAATAATAAAAAAAAAGATCTGGGGGTTAATTACCTAAGCTAGACAGCCCGTCTCAGGTACCACCCAGCCTGTCTCCAGAGTGACCTGAAAGTCTACAGGAGGTAGTTACCCTCCATCAGAAGCATGCCTACATGCTACTGTAGTTTCAGTGATTGTGATAAGATGGACCCTTAACACAATATGAGATGAGGATGTGCCTTTTCAGGTGACACAACCCTATGCTCTCAGACCACATAACCCCTGAAAGGATTGCTGCCTGGTGCTTAGTTTTCACTTTTCTTCTTGCTATATACTCTTATGAAGTCAGCCCTAGCCAGAAATACTTCAGTGTACTTTTAACTACCAGCAAGGTCCTGCTAGTATTGTGCCAGCTTAGAATCCTAACCCATTACAATGTCCATCTAACACTCAGACCACCCTCCACCCCAGGCCTTTCTAACAAGGAAAGCAAGGGAGTCTCAGACACACAGTGCTGTAGCAGTAGCACACACACTGCAAGCACACAGTGGAAAAAGCTGCATACACACCAAGTCCCATCTCCTCACCTCTCCTACATACTCCATAACAAAGCTATTCTTTCGGATCTTTTCCAGCGTGCGGACACCCCAGCCACGCCCATCATCTGTGCGGAAGATGCAGAGGTCATAGCGGATGCCTTTCTGGACTACACGGTTGGGGCAGTCATAGCCACAGCGACAGCGGGAGTTGCACTCGTAGATGGGCTGCCCAGCTCTCAGCCGTACCTGACCTTGGTCATTGTAGGCAAATTTGTGCAGGGATGCCCCAGGGCAGCAGCCTTCAGTGGGTGCAAAAAGACAGTCCTGGCACTCACAGCCAACAGCCACCTGGTTCAGGGTGATGCCTTCACCAACACGGTACTCATTGATATACACAAAGGCCCTTGGGGGGCCATCCAAGTCCACCTCATTCTCCACTGTGATGCGTCCCAGGTGGCTACGCTTGGCATTGAGCTCTTGCTCCCAGCGCTGAAGTGCCCGCCTCTGCTTGGCTTTCTGCACCAGGTAGTTGGCCAAGTTTGGGTCCAGATGCCGGGGTGCCTTTGACCTGTGGTGCCGCCGGAGCAGCTCCCTTTCTAAGTCCTTGTGGAACTGCTTGAGAATGCGTACACACTTGAGATTCTGCCGTGGTTCCCAGGTGTTCTCTGAGTCGGGGTATCCGCGCCACTTTACCAGGTAATACTCCTGTTCCTGTTGGGGGGACAGTGGCACAAGGCACTGTAAGTACTGAGACCCTTGTGCCAATGGAAAATATCCACTCCACACCACTCCTTTTTGCTGTAATGACTCCATGCAGTGGTTAGTAGGCAGGATCTCTGGAGGATTACTCCCACTTTCCCCATTACTGTCTTTCATTTTACCTCCCCAAACAACTCTCTCCTGTCTTTCCCATGAATTGCTCTTCATGAATTGCACAAGCCCAAGCTCCTGGAGTCTTCCTTGATTCCTCTTTTTCGTATATTCTCCACATCTACTCTTAGCATACCCTATACTATTCTGAAAAAAAAAAAAAATTTTTTTTTTTTGGTTTTTCGATGCAGGGTCTCTCTCTGGCTCAGGCTGACCTGGAATTCACTATGCAGTCTCAGGGTAGCCTCGAACTCTCGGTGATCCTCCTACCTATGCCTCCTAAGTGCTAGGATTAAAGGCATGTGCCATCACGCCCGGCTCTGACACTTTCAAAATATGTTCAGGAGGGCTGAAGAGATGGCTCAGAGGTTAGGGCATGTGCCTGTGAAGTCTAAGGACCCAGGTTTGATTCTCCAGTATCCACGTAAGCCAGATGCACAAGGTAGTGCATGTGTCTGGAGTTCGTCTGGAGTTCATCTGCAGTGGCTAGAGGCCCTGGCACACCCATTCTCTCTATCTGCCTCTCTCTCTCTCTCTCTCAAATGAATAAAATATTTTAAAACAGGTGTGATGGTGTATGCCTTTGATGCCAGCACTCAGAAGGCTGAGCTAGGAGGATAAGCGTGAGTTTGAGGTCAGCCTGAGAATACATAGTGAATTCCAGGTCAGCCTGGGCTAGAATATATATAATCTAACCCCTTTAACAAACCATCAAACCATTGCCACTAACACCATTATGGCTAGGCTGGCCCCTGGCAGGAGTTTCCTCCCTGGTCTCCCTCTGCTTCCACCTTCACCCCTACAGGTAGCCAGAGGGGAGCTGGCAACTACATATAGGTCAGAGAAAATGGGTCAGGACGCAAAAGTTATGCATATAGGTACAAATTTTAGCTCCCTGGCTATGTTGCCTTAGGCAAGTTATTTAACTGTTGGGAATCTTTCCTCCTCTGAAAAAAAAAAAGTAAAAGTTGGGAAGGGGTAGCACACACCTGTACCAGCACTCAAGAGGCCAAGAGGAGACAGGATTCTGAATTTGAGGCCAGTCTGGGCTACACAGTGAGACAATGTTTCAAAATCAAGAAAGACTGGGGGAGGGGAAGAAGGCAGACAACATGGCCATTGTTTTTCTAGCATCCATTAGGGAGCAGGTACTATCCTTAGCAATTGAAATGCTTTAGTAATCACTTCTCACAACTCTATATGAGGTAGTTATTATCAGCCCTCCCTATTTTATAGATCAAGAAAATGAAACCTGGATTTCAACCTAAGCATGCCGGTTTCAGTGTGTTCTTGTAACTGAAACTATGTCAGCTATTATGTCTTCTAGTAGTGATAACTGTTGTCACTCCATCCTTCAGTATGAGAATTAAATGATTTTCTGATGGGCATACTGAAAGAAACTGTTACCTATTACAACCTCCACTCCTGCACTCAGCATCTCAACATCTGCAACCAGTTCATATTTCCAGGCAGGAAAAGACATTTATTTGGGGATTCAATCTGTCTTCTACCCATGTGAAAAAGTTACTCAGTTTCCCCACCTACAAATTGGGAATAACAGAGTCATCCTTTTTTTCCAGGAAGGTCAGCAGAAAATCCCCTTTGTAAACAGGTAGGCTGTGAGGAGGGGGCAAAGGGCAGGAGACTAACTTCCTTGAGAACAGCCCCTCTCCCAAGGTAGTTACCACACTTACTCTGATCTTCTTATAATCACACAGGTATTCTACTTCAAAGTCATAAAGGTTCCTCTTAGAAACACCAAGGGCAGGACAGGAAAGCTTGGCCAGTCGGCACAGGTCTTGCAACTGATTCCAAGAGGACTTGCAACACACACTACAACCTGGAATGAAAGGACCTAAGAGTCAGAGAAAATTGAATTCACCAACCTTCCCCAAAACTAAGACTTCTGAAACAAGGAACATGCCAATTTATTGAACCTCAATGTTCAAGGCAACCCCTAGATCAGTGGAGTTTCCTGCATGTATTGTCCTAAAGGAATCTACTCCCAGAGCATCATAGGCACCTACAATATTCCTAAAATTGCCTGCAAACTTGCTTTGGGTTCAAGATCTAATCATCTTTCTTCCCACTTAGCAAAAGAAAGAGAAAAACCTCCCATCTCAGTAGGGTACAAGGCCAGCGGGGTGGGGATGGGAATAAAATCTCCAGGACACCAAACAAAGGTGTTAACTGAAAAGACTGGTCTTCTATACCTTTTCTGAAATTCTTGGGCCAGATATGTTTTGGAATTCAAAATTGAGGAATTTTACAAATGTAGTTCTAGGTGTATCCTGTGTATTAAGCTCACATTCCCAGCATGGTTTGTGGCATCAAGCCACAATTAAATACATTAATAAAAAATTTAAAAATACAGTAATAGATTACAGTGAATTACATTAGTGATTAAATACCTCCCTGAAGAGTCCCACTCAAACAAATTTTTCCCATAAATAGTGCCAAATTTAAGTAAACAGATTTCTCTTTCCAGGATTTTATAGATTTTAGAATTATAAGTAAAGATTGTGGAAAGATGTTACATTACAGGAAACTTCCTTGAATTAGTGTGGGGCACCTTATACTCATAAAGTATATTTTTCCAGGCTGCATTTTTTTTTTTGGTTTTTCGAGGTAGGGTCTCACTCTGGTCCAGGCTGACCTGGAATTAACTATGTAGTCTCAGGGTGGCCTCGAACTCTCGGCAATCCTCCTACCTCTGCCTCCCGAGTGCTGGGATTAAAGGCATGCGCCACCACGCCCAGCTAGGCTGCATTTTGTCTTGCACTTTCATCCATATTTCTGCGAAAGGTAGGGCTCAATCCAAAGGGTTTTGTTCTAAACTTAGGAACATACTAAGAAAAATAAAAATAGGAAAAAAAGCCAGGTGTGGTGGCGCACACCTTTAATCCTAGCACTTGGGAGGCAGAGGTAGGAGGACCTCCGCGAGTTCGAGGCCACCCTGAGACTACATAGTGAATTCCAGGTCAGCCTGGGCTAGGGTGAGACCCTACCTCAAAAAAAAAAAATAAAGTAATAAATTTACGAATATGCAAACAGCATACGTGGTAAGTTAGTGACACTGACTCTTTTAAATATAACTAGATTAATCCTGGGGCCACCAAAATTTTTCAGGACACACAGACATAAACTACACACCTTTGATTCAAGGCACATCCTTCATTCAGGTGCTTTAGAAGCCATTTTATAGAATCATGTCACAAAACACTTGGTTTTAAGTGTATTCAATTGACATCCTGTTTCATTTAAAAAATATTTAATATTTCCTACTACCCACTGCAAAAATCAAACGTTAAAAAAAAGCCGGAAGAAAATACTCTATAGATGTCAACCTAAAAACATACACGCGCTTTTCAAAATTATTTCATATGCCCTTTAGCCAAAGCTCAGTGGAGACTGAGCCAGTGCCAGTTTCCTTCTCCAAGGCCTTTCCGTTCCAAAACCTTTAACTTCATTTGAAACCTTACTGAAGTGGCCCCAAGATCTCCAGAGGCTTGCTTGGCTGAGACCAGAGCTCGCAGGTCCCCCTCGCACTTGTGGAATGTATTCTCCCTTACCGCTTTACTCAATGCAAGAGGAGCTTCCCCCAACATAGTCACCCCTCTTTCCCTGCATATGGAGGAGTCCAGCTCTCCCATTATCAGGGAGGCCCCATTCACCTCTTTAGGGGGGACCTGGACGCCAACCCTCTTTCCAGAGTGGCCTGTCCCTCCATTCTGCCGGTCCCTTTTCTTTTCTCTCCTCTTCTAGCTTCTCGCGTGGAAACCGAAAGGGTAACGGCCCGGGGGGGGGGACTTTCCCGCGCTCGGACGCGGCCTCCTCGACTAGCCCCCGTGCGTGGGTGCGCCGCTCGAGCGGCAAGCTGCCGCGCAGGACCCCCTCCCGCATCCTACTTACCCGGAGCCCCCGGCGTCCAGAAGCACGCGCCCCCTCCCCTCAGCCCCGCCCAACCCCGCGCGCCAGGCCCGCGCTCCCGCAGCTCCATCCTTTCCGCGCCAAGCTTCCAGCTTTCAGCTCCGGGACTCCGGAGGCTGGTGCCCAGAGCCCGTGACACCACCCCTCCAGCCCACCCGGCACAGCCAGCGGGCCTGCACCTCTACCGCCACTGCTTCACCTTTTAAATTTTCCGCCATCTTTCTCCACGGCTAACGACATTCGGGCCTAGCCGGCCTCGCGAGAAGAGAACGCGCGCGGGCGTGGCCGAGGACGCGTAGCCTATTGGCCGTACCTCGCCGCCGGCTACGCAAGCGCGGACCAACCAGTGAGCCGTGAGCAGACCCCTCCCCGCCACCCGATCCTTCCCCAGGCCTGGTGCTTGCTGCGGTTTCCCAGAGTGCGTCTGGGCGGCTTCGAAGGCAGGCAAAGTTGCTCAAGGCCCTGCCCGTCCATCACAGTAGTAGCCAATCATTTCGTCAGTCAGTCATGAAGAGGAATATCCATTCTGTTAGACGCCCCCCCGCATTACGTCCGTCATATCTTCAAGCAGGCCTTGGCTCCCAGGGTGGACTGGCACCATATATAGCAGCTCAGTCGCTGGTCACCTGATTAAAATGAAATAATGAGCAGTCAGGTGTCCACTCAGAGCTCCACCTCCTCATTTACAGTTTCTAGCAACAGTAGCGTCCATTTTTACCTTCTTTGAAGTAGAACCATTGTATACCAAGTCAGCTAGTCTGTCATTCCCTTAACCATCCCCATCATATTGTCAGCTCACCTCTCCACTTCCTTTCACATGAAACCAGCTTTCATGTGAAGGAAGGGATTGGGTCAGAACAAGTGGTCACTGTCAACTTTAGTCTAAAACAGCTCGGACTAGGGATGTAGCACAGTTGGCCCTGGGTTCAAGTCCCACCACTGCAATATAAAAAAAAAGGCCAGGCGTGGTGGTCCATCACATTTATCCCAGCACTCAGGAGGCAGAGGTAGGAGGATCACTGTGAGTTCAAAGCCAGCCTGGAAATACAGAGTTCCAAGTCAGCCTGGGTTAGAGTGAGACCCTACCTCAAAAAAAAAAAAAAAAAAAAAAAGGTCAATCAGGGTGATTCATGCTTGTATTCCCAGAACTTATATGGTAGAGGCAGGAATATCAGAAATTCAGGGTCATCCTTGGCTACTATGATTGTTCCATGCTAGCTTGGAGTACATGAGATGATGTCTCAGAAAGTAAAATATAGCCAGAGGCTAGAGAGATATGGCTCAGCGGTTAGGGCACTTGCATACACAGCCTAATGACCTGGGTTCGATTCCCCAGTGCCCACATAAAAAGCCAGATGCACAGGATAGCCCATGCATCTGGAGTCCCTTTGCAGTGGCTGGAGACCCTGGCATGCCAATTCTCTCTGTCTCTCTTCTATCTCTGATTGCAAATAAGTAAAAAATATATTAAAAATTAAAAATTTAGACTGGAGAGCTGGCTTAGTGGTTAAGCACTTGCCTATGAAGCCTAAGGACCCTGGTTCGAGGCTCAATTTCCCAGGACCCACCTAAGCCAGATGCACAAGGTGGCACATGCATCTAGAGTTCATCTGCAGTGGCTGGAGGCCCTGATGCACCCGTTCTCTCCCTCTCCCTCTCCCTCTCTCTGCCTCTTTCTCTATCTGTCTGTCAATTTCAAATAAATAAATAAAAATAATTTTTTTAATATAGCTGAGTTTGGTAGCTCACATCTATAATCCCAGTATTCAGGAAGTTGAGGAAGGAGGATTGCTATGAGTTTGAGGCCAGACTATGCTACAGAGTGAGTTCCAGATCCTGCCTCAAAAAAAAAAATAGAGCCAAGTGTGGTGGCACACACTTTTAACCCCAGCACTTGGGAGGCCCAGGGAGGAGGATTGCTGTGAGTGTGTAGCCACTCAGAGACTACATAGTGAATTCCAGGTCAGCCTGGGCTACAGTAGACCCTACCTCAAAAAATAAATGAATAAAAATAAAAAATAGAAGGCTCGAGAGATGGCTTAGCAGTGAAGATGGTTCCTGCAAAGCCAAAGGACCCAGATTCAATTCCCCAGGACCCATGTAAGCCAGATGCACAAGGTGCCCCATGTGTCTGGCATTCATTTGCAGGGACTGAAGGCCCTGGCACACCCATTCTCTTTCTCTCTCTCTATCTGTGCCTCTTTCTAATATTTTTTTAACTTAAAAAATAGAAAAGAAATTAAAAAGTGTATAGCTCTACCTGGCCAGTCACATTGTCAAATGGTCACTTCAGTTCCTCAAGACACTAATTAATACCATGATCAATCATCAGTCAGAGTGCCTAGCTAGCCACTCAGTGCAAACAGGGGGTCAATGAAGCTTTGGGGTCACTTGTCAGTGAGTCGCCTGCTGTGTAGGAAAAACTCGGTGTATGAAAACTAGTTGCCAGAAGGTGCTCAAAGACCAAAGAAAGAGTCAGACAAATCCAGGATTACACAAAGTACAATTTAATAAGGATTTACAGACTGAACCCATGTCTTGAGTGTCAGCAAAACAGGAGAATCTCTACACCCCAAGACAGAAGGAAGTTTATATGCTACACAGAATTAGATGTGGTAAGTCTTTTTTTCTTAAAAAATAATAATTAAAATATTTTAAGATAAGCATGGTGGTGCACACCTTTAATCCTAGCATTCAGGAGGCTGAGCTAGGAGGATCACCACGAGTTTGAGGCCAGCCTGAGACATAGTGAATTCCAGGTCAGCCTGGGATAAAGCAAGATCCTACCTCGAGAAAACAAAATAGGGCTGGAGAGATGGCTTAGCGTTTAAACGCTTGCCTGTGAAGCCCAAGGACCTCGGTCGGAGGCTTGATTCCCCAGGACCCACATAAGCCAAATGCACAAGGTGGCACGTGTATCTGGAGTTCGTTTGCAGTGGCTGGAGGCTCTGGTGTGCCCATTCTCTCTCTCTCTCTTTCTCTGTCTGTCGCTCTCAGATAAATAAATAAAAAGCAAAAAGAAAAAGAAAAACCAAAGTACAACAACAATGACAACAAAAAACTGTTGTGGGACTGGAGAGATGGGTATGTAATTAAAAGCACTTGCTCACAAAGCCTGCAAAGCTAGGTTCAATTCCCTAGTACCCTTGTAAAGCCAAATACACAAAGTAACACATGCATCTGGACTTCGTTTGCAGCAGCAAGAGGCCCTGGTGTGCCCATAGACTCTTTCTCTTTCCTCATAAATAAATAAAAATATTATTTTTAAAGGGCCAGGCATGGTGGTGCACGTCTTTAATCCCAGCACTCGAGAGGTAGAGGTAAGAGAATTGCCATGAGTTCAAGGCCACCCTGAGACTACATAGTGAATTCCAGGTCAGACTGGGCTAGCGTGAAACCCTACCTCGAGTAAACCAAAAGAGAGAGAGAGAGAAGCTGGGCATGGTGGCATACACCATTAATAACTTGAGAAGCCTAGGTAGGAGGATCACTGTGATTTTGAGTCCAGCTTGAGATTACATAGTGAATTCCATGTTATCCTGGGCTACAGCAAGATCCTACCTCGGGGAGGGGGGCGGGGAAACAAACAAAAATAAAGAAAAAGAAAAGAAAATTACTATTGTGTGGAGCAAGGGAGATGGTTCAGCAGTTAAAGGCACTTGCTTGCACAGCCCTTGGGTCCATGTTCAAGTCCCTAGCACCTATGTAAAGCCAGACACAAAATAGTGCATGTGCCTGACATTCGTTTAGAGTGGCAAGAGACCTTGGCATGCACAAATAGAATTTGAAAATACTATTGTGATAAATGTTAGTTACGGGCTAGAGAGATGACTTGGCAGTTAAAGGTGCTTGCTTGCAAAGCCTGACAGCCTTCGTGTTATCCCCTAATATTCATGAAACACTAGACACACAAAGTGGTACATGCGCCTGCAATCCGTTTGCAGTAGCAGGAGGCCATGGTGCAATCGTTCCCTCTCTCTCTTAAGTAAATAAATAATTTAAAATGTTAGTTAAAAAAAAGTCTGGGTGGGGCTGGAGAGATGGCTTAGCGGTTAAGGCATTTGCCTGCAAAGTCAAAGGATCCCGGTTTGATTCTCCAAGGACCCACGTAAGCCAGATGCACAAGGGGGCACATGTGTCTGGAGTTCATTTGCAGTTGCAGGAGGCCCTGGCATGCCCATTCTCTCCCTCTCTCTCTCTCTCTCTCTACCTCTTTCTTTCTCTTAAATAAATAAATAAATAAAAATGAACATTTACTTAAAAAAAAAACAGTCTGGGCATCAGTAGATACTATGAAATTCTTACCTCACTTATCTTAATGCCTTTGTTTATCCTATAGGGTTTGGAAGACATGCTGTGGTCACCTGGCAAGCAAGATGATGGTTGCCACCAAGATGGCTCTAGTCATGTCAAGCTGGATTCTTACAACAAGTCTATCATTTCTCAGGCAGCTCATCCCTACTATAGGCCAGCCAGTCAGTATCTTCTGATACATGGGTACTGGGGAATCAAACCTGGGTCCTTTGGCTTTGCTGGCAAGCACCTTAACCTCTAAGCCATCTCTCCATCCTTCCATTTTTAAAAAAAAAAAAATTATTTATTTGGGAGAGAGGCAGACTTGCCACTGCCAACAAACTCCAGATGCATGTGCCACTTAGTGCATCTAGCTTTACGTGGGTACTTGGGAATTAAACTCTGGTACTTAGGCTTTGCAGGCAAAGGCCTTAACCATTGAGCATCTCTCCAGCCCTAAGATTCTGATTCTATTATGGCACACAGTGTGTAATCATATAGGACCAAGTAGCTTCATTGATCTTGTTGATCAGATGGCCTGTGACTCATTCAATCCACTTCTCACCATTTAGTCATTCTCAGAATCCCACTGACCACACTACCTGTGGGGTGATGGGTCGCTCAGAGCCCTCTGTGTTGTATGATTCAGTCAAGGTGAACAACAAGTCTCCAAATATAGCTGTTTGCAGGTGGACACAGACTTGCTAATCAGTCAGCCTGAAATTCCCTAAGGTTAATGCCTTTGTTTATCCTATAGGGTTTGGAAGACATGCTGTGGTCACCTGGCAAGCAAGATGATGGTTGCCACCAAGATGGCTCTAGTCATGTCAAGCTGGATTCCTACAACAAGTCTACAACAAGTCTGCCTCTCTCCCAAATAAATAATTTTTTTTAAAAAAATGGAAGGATGGAGAGATGGCTTAGAGGTTAAGGTGCTTGCCAGCAAAGCCAAAGGACCCAGGTTTGATTCCCCAGTTACCTCCTGTTAGCGAACCCAAGACCATTGACTCACCAGTGACTCCAGGACAAGTTGAGAGCAAGGAAAATGGTTTATTTGGAAAGCCAGCAAATCAAAGAAAACAGGAGGATATTGCCAACAGAGACCATCTTGTTTATGGATTGCAAGTATAAGGCAATCTGAGGATTTGAGGAAAGTATGTTTTGTCCGAGAGGGGTTGGAACAGTCATGAATTCCACAGTGGGTTGCTTTTCTGACACATCGGCTGTTATTGTCTGAAGGTCATGATGTTCTGGGCTCTGTAGATCTAGAGAAAACTTACTAATCAGTTTTATGACTCATGTCTCTTGAGTTTCTTTTTTTCTCCAGGAATTGTTACTTAGCTCTGCAATTTAAGATACTGAGCAGGAAAGGAGAGCACAAAGCAACTTTCACCATAAAAAAATTGTAACTATTTGGAAGCGTTCACTCCCAGGTATTATCTATAGTAACAAAGCTAGTTGGATACTAGTATACTGCTCAGCTGCATGACCTTCAAACTTACTAATTTTAAAGTCAACCAAAAACAAAGGAGGCTAGATGGTTTACTTTAATTTTCACTTAGTTTTCTCTTACATAGGATCAGACAGTATCATAATCTAGACATTCTCTCAGGCCAGTGTGATTACTAGGAATCATTAGCCATTCAATATTATCTGGCCACCTAGGCCAGTGGCAAGTGTCATCAGTCAATCAACCTGTAAGGCCCTCAGGAAGCCTCCTGCCTTCACTGTCAAGTCCCAGCCTGCACAAGGCAGACTGTCATTCTGTTGGATATGTTCAGTGCCCCATAGCATCAGGAAATTGTGCTGTCAGTTCCTCAAATCCTACCTCGGGGAGGGGGCGGGGAAACAAACAAAAATAAAGAAAAAGAAAAGAAAATTACTATTGTGTGGAGCAAGGAGATGGTTCAGCAGTTAAAGGCACTTGCTTGCACAGCCCTTTGGTCCATGTTCAAGTCCCTAGCACCTATGTAAAGCCAGACACAAAATAGTGCATGTGCCTGACATTCGTTTAGAGTGGCAAAGAGACCTTGGCATGCACAAATAGAATTTGAAAATACTATTGTGATAAATGTTAGTTACGGGCTAGAGAGATGACTTGGCAGTTAAAGGTGCTTGCTTGCAAAGCCTGACAGCCTTCGTGTTATCCCCTAATATTCATGAAACACTAGACACACAAAGTGGTACATGCGCCTGCAATCCGTTTGCAGTAGCAGGAGGCCATGGTGCAATCGTTCCCTCTCTCTCTTAAGTAAATAAATAATTTAAAATGTTAGTTAAAAAAAAGTCTGGGTGGGGCTGGAGAGATGGCTTAGCGGTTAAGGCATTTGCCTGCAAAGTCAAAGGATCCCGGTTCGATTCTCCAAGGACCCACGTAAGCCAGCTGCACAAGGGGGCACATGTGTCTGGAGTTCATTTGCAGTTGCAGGAGGCCCTGGCATGCCCATTCTCTCTCTCTCTCTCTCTCTCTCTCTCTCTCTCTCTACCTCTTTCTTTCTCTTAATTAAATAAATAAATAAATAAAAATGAACATTTACTTAAAAAAAAAAACAGTCTGGGCATCAGTAGATACTATGAAATTCTTACCTCACTTATCTTAATGCCTTTGTTTATCCTATAGGGTTTGGAAGACATGCTGTGGTCACCTGGCAAGCAAGATGATGGTTGCCACCAAGATGGCTCTAGTCATGTCAAGCTGGATTCTTACAACAAGTCTATCATTTCTCAGGCAGCTCATCCCTACTATAGGCCAGCCAGTCAGTATCTTCTGATACATGGGTACTGGGGAATCAAACCTGGGTCCTTTGGCTTTGCTGGCAAGCACCTTAACCTCTAAGCCATCTCTCCATCCTTCCATTTTTTTTAAAAAAAAATTATTTATTTGGGAGAGAGGCAGACTTGCCACTGCCAACAAACTCCAGATGCATGTGCCACTTAGTGCATCTAGCTTTACGTGGGTACTTGGGAATTAAACTCTGGTACTTAGGCTTTGCAGGCAAAGGCCTTAACCATTGAGCATCTCTCCAGCCCTAAGATTCTGATTCTATTATGGCACACAGTGTGTAATCATATAGGACCAAGTAGCTTCATTGATCTTGTTGATCAGATGGCCTGTGACTCATTCAATCCACTTCTCACCATTTAGTCATTCTCAGAATCCCACTGACCACACTACCTGTGGGGTGATGGGTCGCTCAGAGCCCTCTGTGTTGTATGATTCAGTCAAGGTGAACAACAAGTCTCCAAATATAGCTGTTTGCAGGTGGACACAGACTTGCTAATCAGTCAGCCTGAAATTCCCTAAGGTTAATGCCTTTGTTTATCCTATAGGGTTTGGAAGACATGCTGTGGTCACCTGGCAAGCAAGATGATGGTTGCCACCAAGATGGCTCTAGTCATGTCAAGCTGGATTCCTACAACAAGTCTACAACAAGTCTGCCTCTCTCCCAAATAAATAATTTTTTTAAAAAATGGAAGGATGGAGAGATGGCTTAGAGGTTAAGGTGCTTGCCAGCAAAGCCAAAGGACCCAGGTTTGATTCCCAGTTACCTCCTGTTAGCGAACCCAAGACCATTGACTCACCAGTGACTCCAGGACAAGTTGAGAGCAAGGAAAATGGTTTATTTGGAAAGCCAGCAAATCAAAGAAAACAGGAGGATATTGCCAACAGAGACCATCTTGTTTATGGATTGCAAGTATAAGGCAATCTGAGGATTTGAGGAAAGTATGTTTTGTCCGAGAGGGGTTGGAACAGTCATGAATTCCACAGTGGGTTGCTTTTCTGACACATCGGCTGTTATTGTCTGAAGGTCATGATGTTCTGGGCTCTGTAGATCTAGAGAAAACTTACTAATCAGTTTTATGACTCATGTCTCTTGAGTTTCTTTTTTTCTCCAGGAATTGTTACTTAGCTCTGCAATTTAAGATACTGAGCAGGAAAGGAGAGCACAAAGCAACTTTCACCATAAAAAAATTGTAACTATTTGGAAGCGTTCACTCCCAGGTATTATCTATAGTAACAAAGCTAGTTGGATACTAGTATACTGCTCAGCTGCATGACCTTCAAACTTACTAATTTTAAAGTCAACCAAAAACAAAGGAGGCTAGATGGTTTACTTTAATTTTCACTTAGTTTTCTCTTACATAGGATCAGACAGTATCATAATCTAGACATTCTCTCAGGCCAGTGTGATTACTAGGAATCATTAGCCATTCAATATTATCTGGCCACCTAGGCCAGTGGCAAGTGTCATCAGTCAATCAACCTGTAAGGCCCTCAGGAAGCCTCCTGCCTTCACTGTCAAGTCCCAGCCTGCACAAGGCAGACTGTCATTCTGTTGGATATGTTCAGTGCCCCATAGCATCAGGAAATTGTGCTGTCAGTTCCTCAAGCTGCTTCTTTCCCTGTCAATCCATGAGTTATACAGTCATCCACAGGGTCCACACAGTATGGTTTTCTGTCTGCTTGTCAGTCCAGCTATGAGCTGATCTGTCTGAGATTTCATTAATCCCTGGTTGCCGTGAGTAGACCATTCAATAGTGTTAAGTCCCGCCATGTAATCCCTTCCCTCCCTTATTCCTTCTAGAACAATAAAATGCTAATCCTCACATGCTCTCCATTTCCCTGGCAAGCAGGACCCTCCCACTCTCAGATAATATGCCCAACCCACAAAAGTTATTTAAGATATGACTTCTGGGCTGGAGAGATGGCTCAGCAGTTAAAGGCACTTGTTTGCAAAGCCTGATGGCCAGTTGATTCCCCAGAATCCATGCAAAGCATGACACACAAAGTGGGGCATGTGTGGAGTTCATTTGCAGTGGTATGAAGCCCTGGCACGTTCTCTCTTTTAAATAAATAAATAAATAAATAAATAAATAAATAAATATTTTTTTAAAGATATGACTTCAAGCTGGAGGTGATGGCACACGCCTTTAATCCCAACATTAAGGAGGCAGAGGTAGGAGGATCACCAGGAGTTTGAGGTCACTCTGAGACTACATAGTGAATTCCAGGTCAGCTTGGGTTTGAGTGAGATCCTACCTCAAAACAACAACAACAACAACAACAACAAAAAGATATGACTTCAGGGCTGGAGCAATGGCTCATTGGTTAAGGCACTTGCCTGCAAAAACTAAGTACCCAGGTTAAATTCCCCAGTACCCACATAAAGCCAGATGCACTAGGTAGTGCATTCGTCTGGAGTTCGTTTGCAGTGGCTAGAAGCCCTAGTGTGCCCATTCCCCTTTCTCTTCAATAAGTAAACAATTTTTTTTTGTTTTTTTTCATTTTTCGGTTTTTCAAGGTAGAGTTTCACTCTAGCCCAGGCTGACCTGAAATTCACTATGTAATCTCAGGGTGGCCTCGAACTCACAGCGATCCTCCTACCTTTGCCTCCCAAATGCTGGGATTAAAGGCGTGCACCACCATGCCCGGCACAAAATATATTTTTTAAAAGGTATGACTTCAGCTGGATATGGTGGTGCACGCCTTTAATCCCAGCATTTGGGAGGCAGAGGTAGAAGGATCGCTGTGAGTTTAAGGATACCGTGGGATTACAGAGTGATTTCCAGATCAGCTTGGGCTAGCATAAGACCCCACCTTGAAAAAAACAAAAATAAAAAAGGGAGTGGAGAGATTTCTCAGTGGTTAGAGCACTTGCCTGCAAGCCTGATGACCTGGGATAGATTCTCCAGTACCTACATAAAGCCAGATGTACAGTGGTACATGCATCTGGAGTTCATTTGCAGCAGCTGGAGGCCCTGGTGTGCCCATTCTCTCTATCTCTCTTCTATCTCTGCTTGCAAATAAATAAATAAAAATATTTTTTAAAATAAAAAAATAGGGCTAGAGAAATGGCTTAGCAGTTAAGGCGTTTGCCTGTGAAGCCAAAGGATCTCGGTTCAATTCTCCAGGACCCATGTACGCCAGATGCCCGAGGGGCACATACATCTTAAATTCATTTGCAGTGGCTAGAGGCCCTGGTGTGCCCATTCTCTCTCTGCCTCTCTTATCTCTCTCTCTCTCCTTGCAACTAAATAAATAAAAATTGAAAAAAAATCTTTAAAAATTAGAAAATAAATAAATAATAAGCCGGGCATGGTGGTACATGCCTTTAATCTCAGCACTCAGGAGGCAGAGGTAGGAGGAGCGCTATGAGTTCAAGGCCAACCTGAGACTACATAGTGAATTCCAGGTCAGCCTGGGCTAGACTGAGACCCTACCTTGAAAAACCAATGTGTATGTGTATATATATATATATATATATCTTCTGACTGCCTAGATATAAAGGGGGGTATAGTTTTCTGCCCTTGGCTCTATCCAAGCAGCATAATGATATAATAAATATACAAGTCTCAATTCTGGAGGCTGACCATGTGGGTTCAAATCCTGTCTCGGCCATTTACTGAAGGACCTCATAATTCACTGAACTGTGTGACCTTGGGCAGTTTCTTTATCTGATGAATAACTTTGGAGCAGACATCTCCTACTCATCTGGGAAATGACTCTTACTGGACTAGTACCTTTTCAAGATAACTTAAAAGAAAGAAGTTATCTGTCACTAACGTGTCCCACTCCCTCCATTTGTTCATTCCAGATTAATGAAGCATCTACTGTGTATACTGCCTTGCTTAATGATGGGACCAAAGAAAGGTTTTATCCACTGCAAGTCACAAAGGTTGGGCTTGTTTTAATGTAAACCTCATATTATAGTATAATGTATATGCAAAAGGGCATGCAGACCATGAAATGCGTTTCCACAAGGGAACATACACGTGGAGTCAGAATGCAAGATAAGAAACATCACTAAGAAGGCCTCAAGAAACATTTAAACTTTTTTGAGACAGGGTCTCATGTATTCCAGGCTGGCCTCGAACTCCCTGTGTAGTCAAGATCCTCCTGCCTCCACCTCTCAAGTGCTGAGATTACAGGCATGTGCTACCATATTCAGATAATAAGCATTTATTTGTTTTGGTTTTTTAAAATTATTTTATTTATTTACTTTATTATTTGAGAGGGAGAGAAAGAGGCAGATAGAGGGAGAAAGAGAATGGGCATGCCAGGGCCTCTACGCCACTGCAAACGAACTCCAGATGCATGTGCCACCTTGTGCATCTGGCTTTATGTGGGTCCTGGGGAATTGAACTTGGGTCCTTTGGCTTTACAATCAAGTGCCTTAACCTCTAAGCCATCTCTCCAGCCCTTGTTTTTATTTTTTGATATAAAGTCTCACTCTAGCCCAGGCTGACCTGGAATTCATTATGAAGTCTCAGGCTGGCATTGAATCACAGCGATCCTCCTACCTCAACTGCCCACATGCTAGGATTAAAGGTGTGCACCATCACAACTGCTGACATTTAATTTTAATATCTCTGAAATCAGCCTGTGTCCTACAAATCCTGGTGAGTCATAATTTAAATAACACTCTCTTTCTCTTTATCTTAGTGATGTATAAAATAACGGCACATTTTATAATCAATGGAAATTTGGAGTTAATAAAATCCAGTACTATCAGTAAGAATATAACAATATTAAACAGCTGCTGGGCAGAGGCAAACTGCACACTTGAGAGAGGAATCCTGACAATATTGGTACGTGTACACAGGTAGACAGTGTGTGTGTGGGGGTAAAGTCTCATCTCCTATTGTGATGATTTAAAAAAAATAAAGTTGGGCTGAAGAGATAGCTCAGCAGTTAAAGCACTTGCCTGCAAAGCCTAATGACCCAGGTTCAATTCCTCAGTACCCACAAAAATCCAGATACACAGTGGCACATGCATCTGGAGTTCATTTGCATTGGGTAGAGGCCTTGTTATGTCCATTCTCTCTCTTTCTCTCTCTCTCCTTGAAAATAAATAAATTAATTAAAAATTATATTCCTGCATGGTGGTTCCCAGCACTTGAAAATAAATAAATTAATTAAAAATTATATTCCTGCATGGTGGTGCATGATTGTAATCCCAGCACTTGAGAGATGGAGGCAGGTGGATTAAGAGTTCAAGGCTGGAATCAGCTACATAGTAAGCTCAAGGCCACATGGGTACATGAGACCCTGTCTAAAACAAACCAAAAAAAACAGGGCTGGAGAGATGGCTCAGCAGTTTAGGCACTTGCCTTCAAAGCCTAAAGACATGGGTTTGATTCCCCAGGACCCACGTAAAGCCAGATTCACAGTGGCACATGCATTTGGAGTTGGTTTGTAGTGGTTGGAGACCCTGGTCACCCATTCTTTCTCTCTGTCTCTCTCTCTTCTATCTGCCTGCTTGTAAACACCATATATGGCAAAAAAAAAAAAAAAAAAAAAAAAAGAAGCCAGGCAGGGTGGCACATGCTTTTAATCCCAGCACTTGGGAGGCAGAGGCAGGAGAATCACCATGAGTGAGTTCAAGGCCATCCTGAGACTACATAGTGAATTCTAGGTCAGCCTGAGCTAGAGTGAGACCCTACCTTGAAAAAAAAAAAAAACAAAACAAAACAAAAAAAAAAAAGAAGAAGAAGAAAAAGAGAGATTAAGTGTGTAAGTAAATGACTCTCAGCCTGAGGGAGATGGCTTGGTGGTTAAAGGTGCTTCCTTGCAAGGCCTGATGGCCCAGATTCAGTTACCCAGTACCCACATAAAACCAGATTCACAGAATGGTTCATGCATCTGGAGTTCAGTTGCAGTGGTAGGAGGCCCTGGTCTGCCTATTTCTTTCTCTTCCCTCCCCCCCTTCCAAATAAATAAATAGAATAAATAGCTCTCATACTCCTTTGTTTTGTTTTTCTGGGTTTTTTTTCAAGGTAGGGTCTCACCCTAGCCCAGACTGACCTGGAATTCATTATATATTCTCAGAGTGGCCCCAAACTCATGGGGATCCTCCTACCTCTGCTTCCTGAGTGCTGGGATTAAAGGCGCACACCACCACGCCTGGCTTGTTTTTGTATTTTTGAGGTAGGGTCTCACTCTAGCCCAAGCTGACCTGGAGCTCACTATAGTCTTTGGGTGTCCTTGAACTCACAGAGACTGTCCTACCTCTGTCTTCCCTAGTGCTGGGATTAAAGGCTTGTGCCACCACCTCAGGTGGCTCTCCTCCTCTTTAACCATATACAGCCTCATGCCAAGCCTTTTCTCTCCTGCACTGACTGCACTCCTACCTGGAATGCCAGTCCTAGATACCTGGACTTTCTCTCTCTTAAGATACAACATAGTTGCCACGTCTTCAAAACCAGGCATAGTGGTGCATGCCTTTAATCCCAGCACTCAGGGGTGGGGGGTGGGGGTGGTCAGAGGTAGGAGGATTGCCGTGAGTTTGAGGCCACCCTGAGACTCCATAGTGAATTCCAGGTCAGCCTGGGCTAGAGTGAGACCGTACCTCAAAAAAAAGAAAGAAAGGAGGAAATAAAAATAAAAACTGGACTTCCCTGATTGTTCCTTTGAAATGTTTGCTTTTTATATCTGCCTCAGCACTCTATAGCATTGACCATGACCAGGAAGTATCTTTCTCATTTCCTCTCACCCCCTAGATCACCTTAGCCCCTAAAATAAGGCCTTAAAGCTAATGTTTGTGCAAAGACAGAAGGGCAGATGAAAATAAACTACACATGGTGGTGTCTGGAGTCTCAGCTACCCAAGAGGCTGAGGCATGAGGGTTACCTGAGCTTAGGAGTTCTAGGGCAATCTGGAAAATATATAGTGAGACTCTGTCTCAAATCCCCCAAATAGTAATAATTGTAATAATAAAAATTGCCTGGACATGGTGGCATATGCCTTTAACCCCAGCATTTGGGAGGCAGAGGTAGCAGGATCACCGTGAGTTCAAGTCCACCATGAGTGAGACTACATAGTGAATTCTAGGTCAGCCTGGGCTAGAATGAGTGTCTACTTCGGAAAAACAAACAAAAAAATTTTAAAAACCTATTCACACCAAAAAAGAGTAGAGATGGAGAGATGGCTTAGCGGTTAAAGTGCTTGCCTGCAAAGCCAATGGAACTCGGTTCAATTCCCCAGGACCCATGTAAGGCAGATGCACAAGGTGGCGCATGCATCTGGAGTTCATTTGCAGTGGCTGGAGGCCCTGTTGCGCCCATTCTCCCTCTCTCTGTCTCTCTCTCAAATAAATAAATAAAAATAAAATATTAATTTTTAAGTAAAAAAGTAAAAATTAAGAAACAAGAATGGGCTGAATAACTGAGTGTGTAAGGAGTAAATGACTATGTACATGTAAGACTAAATAAATAAAATGGTATAAATGAACACAAGGAACTTTAGGGAAAAAGGACTTAAGATCCCCACATATTTGGGATATAAACAAACTAAGATTTAGACAGACAAAGATTATTATCTTATTTTTATTTTTGTTTAAAAATTCTTGAGTGAAGAGAACTGAGAAATTTTGTATAAAAAGTCCTGAATATTGCTAGAATGAGATAAGTGCCTGTCACGGATGGCTGCATTGAAGGTTGGGGGCCTAGAAACTGACAGTAGAGGGCCTGAGTGGCAGGGCAGATGCAGAGCACGTAGAATGGGAGCCACTGGCCTACAGGAAGAAGCAAGGGCTCAGTCATCCCATTCATCATCCTCATCCTCATCACCAGCCTGGTCTTCACCTTCATCTGTAGGAAGAAAGATATGGAATGCAATTCACAATGGGAAGAGGGTTCAAAGGTTCTGGTAGGATTCCTACAGCCTGGCCTGGAAGATGAGGGCTTAGCTTTAGGAGCCTAGAGTTTTCTGCTAGACATATACCTTGGGCAAAATAGAGATTACAGTTGATGGTCTATAATCTAGTAGAAGTTTAAGTCAAAGTAGTATTGTAAAACTAATGTTAATAGAGCTGCACAAGCATGTGCACATCTATAATCCTAGCACACAGGAGGCTGAGGCAGGAGGATCATGAATTTAAGACCAACCTGGGGCTGGAGAAATGGCTTAGTGGTTAAGATGTTTGCCTGCAAAGCCAAAGGATCCCGGTTCGATTCTCCAGGTCCCACATAAGCCAGATGCATAAGGGCACATACATCTGGAGTTCGTTTGCAGTGGCTAGAGGCCCTGGCATGCCCATTCTCTCTCTGTGTCTGCCTCTCTCCTATCTCTCTCTCTCTCTCTGCTTACAAATAAATAAATTTTAAAAAATTAAAAAAAAAGACCAACCTGAACTACATAGTGAACTCTAGGCCAGCTACAGAGAGAGACCCTGTCTCAAAAATAAAAAAGCCAGGTATGGTGGCACTTTAATCCCAGCACTCCAGAACCAGAGGTAGGAGGTTCACTGTGAGTCCTAAGACTACAGAGTGAGAGTGCCAGGTCAGCCTAGGCTAGAGCGAGACCCTACCTCAAAAAAGTATCCCCCCAAAATATTTTGACACTTGATGAGGCTAATGATGATATTGTCAAAAGATGAGTGCAGCACATATACTAAAATTGGAACAATACAGAGAAGATTAGCATTGCCTCTGCACAAGGATGACACACAAATTTGTGAAGTGTTCCATTAAAAAAGATGATATTTGTTAAAATATTGTCACATAATGAATTCACATTAGACTTGGGGAATACTCTAGGTTAATGTTAACATTGTCAAGTTATAGTTAATTATTGTCACATAATGGGTTGAGATTAGTAGTACCTTCATATAAGTTAATGACAATATTTGGTCACATTAGATTAATGTTAACAGTATTATATAAAAAAAAAAAAAGACTGGCCAGGGGTGGTGGTGCATGCCTTTAATCCCAGCACTTGAGAGGCAAAGGTAGGAGGCTCGCCAAGGCCACCCTGAGACTACAGAGTGAATTGTAGATCAACCTGGGCTAGAGTGAGACCCTACCCAAAAAAACAAAACAAAACAAAACAAAAAAAGACGGGCCAGGCATGGTGGTGCATGCCTTTAATCCCAGCACTTGGGAGGCAGAGGTAGGCAGATAGCTGTAAATTCAAGGCCACCCTGAGGCTATATAGTGCATACCAGGTCATCCTGGGCTAGAAAGCAAGACCCTACCTTGAAAAACCAAAACATTGTCAATACTTAAATTTAAAATTATTTCCAAAGATGGGGTTCTTTATAACACTATCACCATATACTAGGCTAGTATTAATAGTACTGAATACAGCCGGGCATGGTGGCACATGCCTTTAATCCCAGCACTTGGCAGAGTTAGGAGGATCACCATGAGTTTCAGGCCAGCCTGGGACCACATAGTGAGTTCTAGATCAGCCTGGGCTAGAGTGAGCCCTTGCCTCGAAAAAAAACACACACACCCCAAAATAGTACTGAACACATGAAGTTAATATTCATGCTATGGACATTCCTGGCATCAATATTAATATTATTGTCAAAGATAAACTTTATTACATTACAATTACATGATGACTTGATGTTAACATGCTCAGGAGGGAACTACCCTTCCCCCAGCATTTAAAAGAAAGATTCAGAGCCCGGCGTGGTGCCCACGCCTCTAATCCCAGCATTCAGGATGCGGAGGTATGAGGATCGACATGAGCTCGAGGCCACCCTGAGACTACCTAGTGAATTTCAGGTCAGCCTGGACTAGAGTGAGACCCTAACTCAAAAAAAAAAAAAAAAAAAAAATAAAGATTTAATACTGTCATCAACAGATGGGGATGTCACTTTTCTTTTTTCAGTGTTGGGGATGGCACCCAGGGCCTTGGGCAGGCGTGGGCAAAGACTCTACTATTGTTCTGCCACTATTCTTTTTACACAGGTTGGTCTTCCGATTCAAGATCCGCCTACCTCAACATAGCAAGTGCTGGGATCATAGCCTGTGCCACCATGTGGACCTCTAATGTCTTTATTGTTGGTGGCATCTGGGTCTGTGATAATCAGGTTCATAGTCCTGGCAGAGAAGGCTCACCTGAGGAGTGAATGACTCTGCTCCTCTTCTGCATCACGTGCATCAGGGCACCCACCAGGCCCTCTGAACTCTGAGGCAGTGGCTGCTGCACTGAGTTCTCTATGGCGCCAGGAGTCTACAGCAAGAGATTTGGGCACAGAGGGTTCAGGCTTGTGATAAGACCATTTCTCCTTCCCTTTCTTCATTTCTCCTTCCCTTTCTTCATTTCTCCTCACACACTCCAATTCTCATCAAGATTTTGTTTCCCACCTATCTCCAACTTATCACTGAATCCCAAATCCCTGGAACCCCTATCAGTCTTGGCCTTGGTCCCCAATATCCTGATTTGCACAGAATACCTTTTAGTCTCAGACCCCCAAAGAACCATCTTACCCATCCTTACCTTGTTCAGTTGAATTCCCTGCCGGATTTGATCCAATAGAGCTCCCCGGCCCCCACCAGGCGACAGGCCCCCCCCAGGCACAAGAGTAGGAGGAAGTGGAGGAGGGACTGGCCCACCCCCAGAACTGAGTGGTGGTGGCAGGGGAGGTGGTGGGGGTGGCATTGGCGGCCCCCCAGCTCCAGGGGGTGGAGGAGGTGGTGGTCCAGAACGTCCAGTGGCTGGAGGGGGTGGTGGTGGAAGGCCCCCTCGGCCTGGGGGTGGTGGTCCACGCGGTGTTGGAGGTGGTGGGGCACCCCCTAAAGGTACAGGGGGCAGTGGACCAGAACGACCCTTGGTACCCCCCACAATAGGGGGCCGGGGTGGCTGGTTCCCTCCTCGACATGGTGGTGGGGGTGGTGGAAGTGGCTCTGCACAAGGGAAAAATAAAACACAGATGTGGTTGTTTTTTTTTTTCTGAATTTCATTTTTCCTTATTTGGAAAATAGGCACCTACTGAGGAACTCAAGATTCAAGCAGTGTACATCTTTCCATGAAATCTGAGTGACTTCAGAGTTATTTCTGAGCTAACAATTGCTAGTCCAAGAGGAGTGGAGAAGGTGGGGCTCACCCTGGCGCCTCATCTCCTTCCGCACAGCCTCCAGCCCGCCCTGGTCCTCAATGAAGTCATAAATAAGCTTGGAGGTCTCTGCATCTGTCAGTTGGGCCTCACTGATTCCAGCCCTGGAGAAAAGGCTCCGCAGATCTGGGTCTAGGTTGTTCACCTGCCCCAGCAGAAAAAGGGCAGGGCAGAGTTGGAAGGAGTAAGATAAGGAGGGAAGGGACACAGGTTATTAGTATACCCATCCAAACAAGAGATCTGAGAGGGAGGCAGGAAAGGCAGAGTGAGGAGGTAGGGTTTGAACAGTACTCTATGGGATGATAAGTGGAAGTTGGGTGGGGTTCAGGGGACTTTGGAGTTACTCACATCAAATCCATTCTGAGGATCCCAGCCTACATGGCTGACATGTCTGGGGGAAGTAAGGAGACTCCAGTGAAGCCCCATTGCCCTCCCTTCATAGTGAAGCCCTTTTGCCCTCTCCTGCCCAGAGAGTCTCTGAGGGACCAAAATGAATAAATGAATATGAGAAAGGGTTATGAAATAACTGGGCGTGGTGGCACACGCCTTTAATCCCAGCACTTGGGAGGCAGAGGTAGGAGGATCACCGTGAGTTTGACGGCACCTCGAGACTACATAGTGAATTCCAGGTCAGCCTGGGCTAGAGTGAAACCCTACCTTGAAAAAAAAGGAAGAAAAAGAGTTATGAAATAGAAAGGGTCCATAGTTTGTGGTACCGGTTTGACTTTGTTCCTCTTTCCCCCATCCATCCACCCATATATGTGTCTGCCCACTTATTTGTTCACATTCATTTGTTGACTCATTGATCTGCCCAAATATCTGTTCCCTCCACCCATCTCCTCACACATACCTGCTCACTCATTTGTCTACCCATCTCTCCCTATTCATATTTGCCCAACAACCTATCCATCTACCCATGTGCTCACCTATCTATTCATCTACTTTTCTTCTTCCCTCCCTCCCTTCCCCTTCCCTTCCTCCTTCCCTTCCTTTCTACCTTCTTTCTCTTTTCCTTCCTTTCTTCCTTCCTTATATTTGTTTTGTTTGTTTGAGACAGGGTCTTATGTAGCCCAAGCTGGCCTGGATTTTCTATGTACATGAGGCTGTCCGTGAATTCCCACCACTTTCCAAGTGCTGAGATTGGAGGCATGCCCAAACTGCATGGAGGCATGCACATGGAGGCATGTGCAGCAATCTACTCATTTTTCTATCTAATCATCCACACATTTCTGTTCACTTATCCATCAATGTGTCCATTCACCTACATATCTATCTACATATCCAACCCCATTCACTTTGGCTGTGAACCAATCAGTCTACATATCAATCTGTCTATATACTTATTCATTCATCTGTCTATCTACCTACTCACTTTCCCTGGATCATCTGCCTATCCATCCAATCACCTACCCATTAATTAATTCATAAATTCACCTGCCCATTTACCCACCCACCCATCCTTCTATATGTG
Source organism: Orientallactaga sibirica (assembly GCA_036365145.1). Classification (NCBI taxonomy): domain Eukaryota; kingdom Metazoa; phylum Chordata; class Mammalia; order Rodentia; family Dipodidae; genus Orientallactaga; species Orientallactaga sibirica. Next base: position 4,369,743 of record JAEOAD010002518.1, read on the forward strand.
CAGCTGTCCACCTGTTCCTATATTTCCTTGCCTAGGGATCTATGGGATCACAGAGGAGAGATGCTCACTTGAATCCACTGGGTGCACCAATGTCAGCCTTGCTGATCTTCTTTTTCCCTGAACGTTTCTTATCCACGGGACCAGGGCCAGGTGCTGGCAATCCACGGTAGCGTGAGCTTGTGATGTCAGGATTCTGAATGTCCACTGTCACCAGCCCTAGGGACAGTGGACCAGCTGGTGGACCTGTGGGGAAAATAGTGTGAGTGGACCTTGACCTACTTATCTACCAACCAAAGCACAGGGACAAGAAATGAGAAGACTTTGTGAAAGTCCATGAGTATGTTTGATGGCCATAGAGGAAGTGGATGAGAGAGTCCAAGCAAGATCTATGCAGAGGTGGGTAGATCCTCAAAACACATTCATACCAATTTACATATACATTAATGTATGTTTATCACTCAGGTATTGACTCATTCATTCTCTGGCTGGTTGGCTAATTGGTTTGTTAAATTATCCACTCAATCATTTAGGGACTGGGAAGATGGCACAGCAGTTAAAGTTGCTTCCTTGCAAAGCCTGCCAGCCCAGGCTTAATTCCATAGCCCCCCCCCATAAAGCCAGAAAGGCATTAATTTGCAGTATCTGGAGATCCCAGCATGCCCATATATGCATGCGCATACCTACATGCACACACACAGGTGTACATGTGAAACTGATTTTTTTTCTTCGAGGTAGGGTCTCACTCTAGCTCAGGCTGACCTGGAATTCACTATTTAGTCTCAGGGTGGCCTTGAACTCATGGCGATCCTCCTACCTCTGCCTCCCAAGTGCTGGGATTAAAGGCGTGTGCCACCACACCCGGCTGAAACTGATTTTTTTAAATTAATCATTTCTGTCTCTCTCTCTGCCTTTTTCTCTCTCTCAAATAATAAAATAAAAACTTACTCATTTAATCATTACTTTCTTCACGGTATAGAATATTGTGTCCTTATTCCTTTATTCACTGTTCATCCATTCACTCACCCAGGCATTAATTTAATAATCCAGCCAAGTAACCATCTAGTAATCTACATACCCATTCACTTTTCTTTTTTCAATTAATTTTTATTTATTTATTTATTTATTTGTGAGAGAAAGATGCAGAGAGAGAGAGAGAGAGAATGGGCACATCAAGGCCTCTAGCCACTGCAAACAAATTCCAGTTGCATGTGCCACTTTGTGCATCTGGCTTACATGGGTCCTGGGGAATCAAACCTGAGTCCTTTGGCTTTGCAAGCAAACTCTTTAACCACTAAGCCATCCCTCCAGCCCTCCATTCAGTTTTCTATAGCCCACATCTATATCTACTTATACTATTAAGTTTCCATCAGTTCATCACCCTACTCAGCCATCTATCTGCCACCATCCATATGCCCATCTCTCCACTATTTATGCACCTAACCAACTCCTCACCCATTTACCCACCTAGCCATCCATTTAGACAGACAGGAATCACCACTCACCCCCTTGGTCTCCACCTGGTTGTGGAGGCAAAGGTGGAAGCCCTCCTCTTCTCTCTGAGAAAATGGAATGGATTGAGTGCTGTCACAATCATACCACAGGTTTCTAGACTATCCCCTTACTACCCCTTCCTTTTTTAAAAAATTATTTATTTGAGAGACAAATATATATATAGTGTGAGAGAGAGAGAGAGAGAGAGAGAGAAAGAATGAACTGGCATGCCAGGGCCTCTAGCCAGTACAAATGAACTCCAGACACATTGGCCATTTCGTGCATCTGGCTTATATGTGTACTGGGGAATCGAACCTGGGTTCCAAGGCTTCATAGGCAAGTGTCTTAACCGCTAAGCAATCTCTCCAGGCATCCCCCCTTCTTGAACTAGATGACTCACCATCATTGGCTGGTGCTGGTGGTGGTGGTAGCTTGTGTCTATCTGTGGTTAAATAGGTGGATTGGGAGTCAGAACCAAGAGAAGAGCTTCTCTAGCCCCACACACAAGCACTCATCTCTGCCCATTCCCATCCCCATCCCCGAGGCCTTTTTACCTCCACTTTGCCTCTGATTCCTTTTTTGTATCTTCTCCTGTACCAGGGCCTGGAAGGCCTGGGCCTCACCCTCGTCTGCAAAGTTCAATCCTACTTGGCAGTCCTACGCATACCTTAGGATTAGCAGGCTTCAAGATCCTCCCCCAACGTTTCCCATTTCTTCCCCACATCCCAGCTGAGGTCCGAGCATAAGCTGGCCACTTACATCTCCAGCAAAGGTGTGGAAGAAAGGGGTTGGAGTGAAGTAGACCAGCTGTGAGTACAGCTCCTGTTCCCAGAGCAGCTGACCAGCCTGGAGAGGGGCAGGATGGGGACATGCTGGCACTGAGGCACCCTGGGTGGCAGGCCCTTTTTAAAAATTTTTCTTTGTTTACTTTTATTTATTTATTTATTCTTTTATTTATTTATTTATTTATTTGAGAGCGACAAGGGGGAGAGAGAGAGAGAGACAGCGCACCAGGGCCTCCAGCCACTGCATCACTTTGTGCATTTGGTTTACGTGGGTCCTGGGGAACTGAGTCTCGAACAGGGGTCCTTAGGCTTCACAGGCAAGCACTTAACCGCTGAGCCATCTCTCCAGTCCCCCCCCCTTTTTTTTTAATCTGGCCAGGGAGCATGGCTACAAATTTAAGGACACAGAATCTGATTCAGATATTTTCAGCTCAGCATCAGAGTTTAGATGTGGAGAATTGAGGTACAATCCAAGAATCAGACCCGCTGTGAATGATTTTGATGTGGGATGTGAAGTCTCAACTTTGTGAATTTAAAATTCTATTCCTAGAAACATTAACATGTTGAATTGAGAACAAAACTGAAATTCAAGTATAAATATAGTGCTCCTTTTTGGAATTTGTGAAACAGATTAGGCTTAAGGGTGCATATAATATTCAGGGACTTAGAGATCTTGATTTTAAGGTCAGTCATCTCAGATTCAGAAAGGCAAATCACAGTTTGGGATCTGTATGGATCTTTGATTCTGGAGCTCCTTGAGTTCACTGATCTGGCCAAGGGCTCAGGGCTATGGACAAAACTAGTTTTGCAGTTTGAGTACTGGCTTGTGTGTTCAGTAGGGCATAGGATTACCTGAAGGCTATAAAGACGGATGAAGTAAGACTTCTGAGGGTTATCCTTCACAAAGCACACAGCTCCACGGTGTTTCATGGTCCAGTTCTCTGCTCTAGGTGGTAGCGCCAGGTACAGCTGAACAACTGCAGTGGCCAGTGTCTGGGGGGAGAAAGCAAGGGTCAGTGATGTCTGTTTGGAGTAGCCAGAAAGCTATGGAACCAGGCCTGATCCTTCCTTGCCTGAAGCGGTGATGGGCTTGGAGGAAGTGCTATAACCAGAGGGAAGGTAAGTATATAGCAAGAGCTTCCTGGGATGGGTGGACCATGGTGAGTGGATCCTGGGAGATGGGGGAAAAGAAAAGAGAGGAAGAGTGGGTAGAAAGGAGGAGCAGGAAAGTGTGGGGAAGAGGAGGAGACAGGCAGGGAGAGGAGGTAAAGAAGAGGAGGAAGGGGAGGGAGACTGGGAGGGCCAGCAGGTCCCCAGCTCACCCAGCATTTTCGGCCAAGCATCTCAAATAGTCGCTGGTTCTCATGGTCTTGGAGGAGGGTGGAAGGAATGTTCTGCTGAACCGCTGGTTCTCCTCGTCCCCCAGGCCTGCCTCCCATAGATCCCCCACTCATGGTGTCTTCTGCCCTTGTCCTCTCCAACCAGGCTCTGGGTGCAGGGTAAGAAGAGGAACTTCCGCAGTGAGCAAGGGAACAGGAAGTGCAAAAAACCACAAGGGAAACAAGCCCTCCAGGGGCCCCCAGTGGGCCTGTCCTCCTCCACAGGACCAGCTTGGGCCCTTCTCCATTTGGCTGACTAGATCCATCCCTGTGACCAGCTCAGGTCTTCATCCTTTCTTTCTTTCTCTTTGGGGTCCCGCCTTCCTATAACTGATAGCTAGAACGGAGCCCATCTTCAGCACCTCTCCAGGCTGGCAGGACCAAGGAGTAGAAATGGGGCTGAGCAGTCTCTTTCTACCCCAAAGTACCCAATTAGCCTGTGGTCAAAGTCCAAGACCCCTAATCTTGAACAGTCACCACAGAACAACTTTTCCTTTTAATGATATAGTTTGCCCCACTGATCCCATCCCTATCCTGAGATCCTGGACTTTGCCAAATTGCATACATTCGTGACTGACTTTCCTATTCCTTACCCTTGTCTCCCTGTAGCTCCTAAATTGCTTTCTTAGCATCCCCTTCTAGAAGGAAGGAACTTCATATCAAAAATACTAAAACATCATAATTCCTTTTCATTATTCTTGAACTTTTTGAAAGTAAGTGATCTTTTTTTTTTTTTTTTTAATTTTAATTTTTATTTTTATTGACAACTTCTTTAATTGTAGACACTATCCCATGTTATTTCCCTCCCTCCTCCCGAAAGTAAGTGGTCTTTAGAGACTTCTTTCCCCATTTGACATTCTACTTTTATCTTTTGTTTGTTTGTTTGTTTGTTTTTCGAGGTAGGGTCTCACTCTGGTCCAGGTTGACCTGGAATTAACTATGTAGTCTCAGGGTGGCCTCGAACTCTCGGCGATCCTCCTACCTCTGCCTCCCGAGTGCTGGGATTAAAGGCATGCGCCACCACGCCTGGCACTTTTATCTTTTTTTTCTTTTTGTTCTGGGCATTGAATCCAGTGCCTTGTGCATACAAAGCACACGCTGTTCCACTGAGCCAAACCCCATGCCCACTAATTCTAGCTCAGCATTAATGCAATACTTAACACGTATGCCAGGCTCTGTTCTGTTCCGTCTACATTGAAACTCCTTGAAATTTTCCTAACAGCCTGTCCACTTTATAAATCAGAGAACTGGGCTGGAGAGATGGCTTAGTGGTTAAGGCATTTGCTTGCAAAGCCAAAGGCTCCAGGTTCGACCCTCCAGGCCCCACATAAGCCAAATGCACAAGGGGGCACATGCGTCTGGAGTTCATTTGCAGTGGCTGGAGGCCCTGGCGTGCCCATTCTCTCCCTCCTCCCTCCTCTCTCTCTCTTTCTCTCTCTCAAATAAATAAAATATATGTATAGATCAAAGAACTGAGACTCAGAGTGGTTAAATGATGTTTTCCCCGGGGTGGCGCACGCCTTTAATCGCAGCACTCAGGAGGCAGAGGTAGGAGGATCACTGTGAGTTCAAGGCCACCCTGAGACTACATAGTGAATTCCAGGTCAGCCATTGACTAGAGTGAAACCCTGCCTTGAAAACAAACAAACAAAAAAAATGATATTCTAAATAGCATCCAGAAAGCAAGTGGAGAGGCTGGCTGCAAGTCTTGGAGGTGGGGTATGAAGTGCATACTTTCACCCCTCTGCCACATGACTTCTCTCTTACCCACCATCTTTAATGCAATCACTGCTGTAGGTATTCTGTGGGTGTGGGTGTGCAATTTGTTTATCCACAGTCTCCCTCTAACAGATTGGGGGCTGTTTCCCTTCCTGTTGATGGGAACAGTGCTGCAGTGTTGGCTCCTGAGCTCATCTCCTGGTCCACACAAGCACAAACACTCTCAGGAGTGTAACGGTGGATTGAGGCCAATTGTAGGTTGAGGCCTGGAGAAGCTTAGGTACTTGCCCACAGACATAGTTTGGGTTGTTGGGTTTGCATATCTTTAACTTGTTCCAGATAATGCCAGATTGCTTACCCAAGTGAATGTTAGCTCAGTCCTCATCTCCCTGGGACTCAGTTTCCCCACTCATGCATTGGACCATTTGAGATATGAAAGTCTCAGGTATAGGAACAGGATTTTGGGAAAGCGAACAGATGTCAGGTGTGGCCAAGGTTCTTAGACATCTGAGAGTGTGTGTGTGTGGGGGGGGTGATCCTCAGGATTTCCTGGAAATCTCTTGGCTCCCCATGTTGGCAGGTTCAAGGCCTTTCTCCTGAGCCTAGTTTCCAGGGGCCTTTGGGGTGGCAACTCCAACCTCTTCCCACCCTCTCCCCCATTCCTTCCTTCCTCCCTCCCTCCCTCCCTTCCTTTCTCCCTCTCTCCTGCCCTCTCTCCTTCCCTCCCTCCCTCCCTTTCTTCTTTCCTTTCTCTTCTTTCTCCCTTCCTTCCTTTTCCTTTTTTGGGGGTGTTAAAGGCAGAGTATAGGGTCCCTGTAAACTAGGATAGCCTCAAACTCACTATGTAGCCAAGGATGGCTTTGTACTTCTGATCCTTTTGTAACTCCCAGTTGCTGGGATTATAAGCATGCATCACCATGCCTGGTCCTTCCAACTTGTCAATGAGGGCAAGCCCTTACTTGGCCCTAAAAATCCATTGCAGGCTGGAGGTGTGGTGGAGGGTAGAGTACATGCCCTGTATGCTTCAGCCCCAGGTTCCATCCCCAGTACTGCATGCATATATGTTTATAAATATATATATGAAATATATGCATACATACATAGATATTAAACTCTTCCATTTTAATCCTGCTCATTAAGCATTCCCTCTCTACTAAGAATATCTCCAATATCTAGCCAAGTTAGACACTCAAGAAATACATCTGCTGGGTGTAGTGGCATTCATGTGGAATCTCAGCACTTGGGAGGTACAGGCAGGAAGGTGAGGAGTTCAAGGTCATCCTCAGCTACTTAGCCAGTTTAAGGTCACCCTGAGCTCCTTGAAATGCCGTCTCAAAAATATGATTGTTGGGCCAGGCATGGTGGCACACGCCTTTAATCCCAGCGCTCAGGAGCAGAGGTAGGAGGATCGCTGTGAGTTCGAGACCACCCTGAAACTACAGAGTGAATTCCAGGTCATCCTGGACCAGAGTGGAACCTTACCTCGAAAAAACAGGGCTAGAGAGATGGCTTAGCCATTAAGGTTCTTGCCTGCAAAGACATAGGACCCAGGTTCAATTCCCCAATACCCATGTAAACCAGATGCACAAGGTGGTGCACACATCTGGAGTTCAATTGCAGTGGCTGGAGGCCCTGGCATGCCCATTCTCTCTCTCTCTCTCTCTCTGCCTCTATCTCTCTCTGTCATTCTCAAATAAATAAATAAATAATAAAAATAATTTTTAAAAAATTTTAAAAAAGGAAAACAAAATATATGTTGGTATAAAGAGATGGCTCAGTGATTAAGGCACTTGCCTGTGAAGCTTAAGGACCCAGGTTCAATTCCCCAGTTCCTACACAAACCAGATGCATATGGTGGCAAGTTTGTTTACAGTGGCTAGAGGCCCTGGCACGCCCATTTCTTTCTCTCTCTCTCCAATAAATAGATTAAAAATAAAGTATTTAAAAAATATGTAGCCAGGCATGGTGGCGCGTGCCTTTAATCCTAGCATTTGGAAGACAGAGGTAGGAGGATCATTGTGAGTGTGAGGCCACCTCAAGACTGCATAGTAAATTCAAGGTCAGTCTGGGCTAGAGTGAGACCCTACCTCAAAAAACCAAGTGTGTGTGTGTGTGTGTGTGTTTTGAAGGGATCTGTGGAGAATTAATGTTCAATTTTATTTAGTGTTTTCTGAGATTTTTATCTAAGTGCTCCACTTGTATTAACCCATTTGATATTCATAGGCAAACACATAAACCAAGATAAAATTCTCCTGCTTCTCTTCCGTATTTTGTTCTTCATCTTATTCCTTCTCTCTCTGCCCCTTTACATCATGGAAGGTTAAACTTCTGCTACATTTGCTGGTTACTTTTTTTTAACTAAAAAATTGTGTCTCCTGTTTTTATTTCTAAGTAGCAAACAGGCTTAAAATGTATACTTTCTCTGAATAAAAAGAACACCTACAGTATATGTTTATTTTCAGTCCCAAATTGAATGTTTTCCCCCTTCTGGAACATAGTGATTTTTTGTTGTTGTTGTTTTTGTTTTTTAAGGTAGGGTCTCACTGTAGCTCAGGCTGACCTGGAATTCACTATGTCGTCTCAGGGTGCCCTCAAACTCATGGCGATCCTCCTACCTCTGTCTCCCAAGTGCTAGGATTAAAGGCATGCACCACCACACCCGGCTTCATAGTGATTTATTAAACATTTTAATATCATTCATCCTATTGTCAAATTCCTATTTTGACCTGAATCAATACTTTGGAGCTGGTTTATTTTAATCTCTGGTCCCTATCAGTCCTTGCTCTTCTACACTGGCTGTTAGAACTCAACAAGGTGATGGCCTCAAAGTCAAGTTGCTCTTTTGAACTTTAGACTTCAAAACAACAGAAATCTCTTTTTAAAAATTCTATTTATTTATTTATTTATGAAAAAGAGAGAGAAAGAGAGAGGGAAATAGAAAGAGAATGAGCACACCAGGGTCTTTAGCCACTGCAAATGAACTCCAGACACATGCACACCATGTGCATCTAGCTTACATAGGTTCTGGGTAATCAAACCTGGGTCCTTAGGCCTCACAGGCTAGTGCCTTTACCACTAAGCTCCAGCACCTTTTTTGGGGGGGGGTGAGTTAAAATGTAAAAATTAGCCAGGCATGGTGGTGCACGCCTTTAATCCCAGCACTCAGGAGGCAGAGATAGGAGGATGGTTGTGAGTTCAAGGCCAGCCTGAGAGTACAGAGTGTGTTTCAGGTCAGCCTGGGATAGAGTGAAACCCTACCTTACAAAAACCAAAAGAAGAAAAAAAGAAAATTTACTCACTTTAGTAGCATTTTTTCACATTATATTTTAGCATTCTTAACTTGCAATTTTACATGTGGCTCTTTGGTAAATAAACTTTTAAACCTTTTATTGATAATTTGCATTTTGATGATAACCCCTCCCATTTCTTTCCTTTTTAATTGTATTTATTTTTTATTTTTAAAATATTTTATTTTTTTATTTATTTGAGAGAGAGAGAAACAGAGATAGAAAGAGAAAGAATGGGCACTCCAGGGCCTGCAGCCACTGCAAACGAACTCTAGATGCATGCGCCACCTTGTGCATCTGGCTTATATGGGTAGTGGGGAATTGAACCTGGGTCCTTTGGCTATGCAGGCAAGTGTCTTAACCACTAAGCCATCTCTCCAGCCTTCCCATTACTTTCTTTTGTCTCCCTTCCCCATCTCCCTTTCACTGAATCCCTTCTCCTTTCCAACCAGTCCCTCTTCTACTTTGATGTTTTTTTTTTTCCTCCTTCATCATCCATAATGACATGTTGATGGGCCCAATATTATGCAGGCTTGTGCAGGTAACAACAATGCTATGAGATCATGAATGCAATGGCCACGTTATATCTTTGACCATTACATTCTGTCCACCACCTCTTCAGCAATGTTTCCCAAGCCTTGGAGGGTGGGATAGAGATGTCTCATTTAGTGCTGAACACTCCAATGTCACTTCTCAGCACTTTGATGAACTGAAAACTTAATTCAGCTTTTCTAGCTGTTTTCAGCTGGACAGCTGGTGTAATGCCAATTAGTCCAAGAGGGAAGAATTTCCAATTTGCTTCTCTAGTAATACCATGAACACTAAGAACCGTCAAGAAGAAGATATACTAATAACTTAAACACAGTGCTCCCTTATCACCTACCCCTCCCAGTCCTCAGGGTCACCAGACAGAGAATTATCTGTTTGGGGAGTGGGAGAGATGATTCAGCAGTTAAAAGCCCTCATTTTCATAGCCTGTGGCCCAGATTTAATTACCCAGTATCCACATAATGCCAGAAATACAAAATGGTCCATGTATTTTTTTTTTTTTTTTTTTTTGGCAGCAGCAGCAAGAGGCCCTGGCATGCCTATTATTTCTCTCTGTAAAGTAAGTAAATTAATTTTTATTTTTAAATGGTTTTTTTATTTATTTGCAGAGAGTATGTACGTATGTACCAGGTTCTCATGCTACTGCAAAATGAACTACAGATGTGTGTGCCTCTTTGTGCATCTGGCTTTATGTGGGTACTGGGGAATCAAACCCAGATCAGTAGGCTTTGCAAGCAAGCGCCTTTAACCACTGACCCATCTTCCCAGTCCCTAAAATAACATTATCTCAGAGAGAGAGAGAGAGAGAGAGAGAGAGAGAGAGAGAGAGAGGAAGAGAGAGTCTTGCCATACAGCTCACGCTGGCTTCAAACTCATGGTGGTTTTCCTGTCTTGACCTCTGAGTGATGGGATTACAAATGTATTCCACCATGCCTAGCTTGTTTCCTGTTTATTTTGCTTTCCAGTTGGCCTTCCAGATCTATCAAGTCAACCAACCAAGGATTTAAAATATATTAAAAAAATAAAATATATCAAAGGGCTAGAGAGATGGCTAAGCAGTTAAAGGTGCTTGATTGCAAAGCCTGGCAGCCTGGGTTCAGTTCCCCAGTACCATCCAGATGCACAAAGTGGAGCATGCATCAGGAGTTTGAGTTTGCAGTGGTGGGAAGCCCTAGTATACCCATACTTTCTCGAGGTAGGGTCTCACTCTAGCCCAGGCTGACCTGGAACTCACTATGTAGTCTCAGGGTGGCCTTGAACTCACGACGATCCTCCAATCTCTGCCTCCTAAGTGCTGGGATTAAAGGCATGCACCACCACGCCTGGCTCCTCATAAATACTTTTATTTTATTTATTTACTTACTTATTTTGAGAAAGAGAGAGAGAGAGAGGGAGAGAGGTTGTGTCAAGGCCTCTAGCCACTGCAAATGAACTCCAGATGCATGTGCTACCTTGGGCATCTGGCTTATGTGGGTACTGGGGAATTGAACCTGTGTCCTTAGGGTTCACAGGCAAGTGCTTTAACTGCTAAGCCATCTCTTCAGTCCATAAATATTTTAAAAAGCAACATTTTGTAAGATCTTTATCCCATCCTGCAGTGATGTTCATGGAAGTCAAAGGTGGTCACGCTGCTCTCCAGCATCAGACCCTGTCCATTCAATACAGAAGCACCAAAATCTGTCTACAAGGAGTCCCCAAACACCTCCTAGAGTAGGCAGGAACAGAATCTGCCCCCCTTTTATTTGGATTTAAAAAAAATTTTTGTTTATTATTTATTTATTTATTTATTTATTTGATAGCAACAGACAAAGAGGCAGATATAGAGAGTGAGAGTCCTTTGGCTATGCAGGCAAGTGTCTTAACCACTAAGACATCTCTCCAGCCTTCCCATTACTTTCTTTTGTCTCCCTTCCCCATCTCCCTTTCACTGAATCCCTTCTCCTTTCCAACCAGTCCCTCTTCTACTTTGATGGGTTTTTTTTTCCTCCTTCATCATCCATAATGACATGTTGATGGGCCCAATATTATGCAGGCTTGTGCAGGTAACAACAATGCTATGAGATCATGAATGCAATGGCCACGTTATATCTTTGACCATTACATTCTGTCCACCACCTCTTCAGCAATGTTTCCCAAGCCTTGGAGGGTGGGATAGAGATGTCTCATTTAGTGCTGAACACTCCAATGTCACTTCTCAGCACTTTGATGAACTGAAAACTTAATTCAGCTTTTCTAGCTGTTTTCAGCTGGACAGCTGGTGTAATGCCAATTAGTCCAAGAGGGAAGAATTTCCAATTTGCTTCTCTAGTAATACCATGAACACTAAGAACCGTCAAGAAGAAGATATACTAATAACTTAAACACAGTGCTCCCTTATCACCTACCCCTCCCAGTCCTCAGGGTCACCAGACAGAGAATTATCTGTTTGGGGAGTGGGAGAGATGATTCAGCAGTTAAAAGCCCTCATTTTCACAGCCTGTGGCCCAGATTTAATTCCCCAGTATCCACATAATGCCAGAAATACAAAATGGTCCATGTATTTGGAGTTTTTTTTTTTTTTTTTTTTGGCAGCAGCAGCAAGAGGCCCTGGCATGCCTATTATTTCTCTCTGTAAAGTAAGTAAATTAATTTTTATTTTTAAATGGTTTTTTATTTATTTGCAGAGAGTATGTACGTATGTACCAGGTTCTCATGCTACTGCAAAATGAACTACAGATGTGTGTGCCTCTTTGTGCATCTGGCTTTATGTGGGTACTGGGGAATCAAACCCAGATCAGTAGGCTTTGCAAGCAAGCGCCTTTAACCACTGACCCATCTTCCCAGTCCCTAAAATAACATTATCTCAGAGAGAGAGAGAGCGAGAGAGAGAGAGGAAGAGAGAGTCTTGCTATACAGCTCACGCTGGCTTCAAACTCATGGTGGTTTTCCTGTCTTGACCTCTGAGTGATGGGATTACAAATGTATTCCACCATGCCTAGCTTGTTTCCTGTTTATTTTGCTTTCCAGTTGGCCTTCCAGATCTATCAAGTCAACCAACCAAGGATTTAAAATATATTTAAAAAAATAAAATATATCAAAGGGCTAGAGAGATGGCTAAGCAGTTAAAGGTGCTTGATTGCAAAGCCTGGCAGCTTGGGTTCAGTTCCCCAGTACCATCCAGATGCACAAAGTGGAGCATGCATCAGGAGTTTGAGTTTGCAGTGGTGGGAAGCCCTAGTATACCCATACTTTCTCGAGATAGGGTCTCACTCTAGCCCAGGCTGACCTGGAACTCACTATGTAGTCTCAGGGTGGCCTTGAACTCATGGCGATCCTCCAATCTCTGCCTCCTAAGTGCTGGGATTAAAGGCATGCACCACCACGCCTGGCTCCTCATAAATACTTTTATTTTATTTATTTAATTACTTATTTTGAGAAAGAGAGAGAGGAGAGAGAGGCTGTGTCAAGGCCTCTAGCCACTGCAAACGAACTCCAGATGCATGTGCTACCTTGGGCATCTGGCTTATGTGGGTACTGGGGAATTGAACCTGTGTCCCTTAGGGTTCACAGGCAAGTGCTTTAACTGCTAAGCCATCTCTCCAGTCCATAAATATTTTAAAAAGCAACATTTTGTAAGATCTTTATCCCATCCTGCAGTGATGTTCATGGAAGTCAAAGGTGGTCACGCTGCTCTCTAGCATCAGACCCTGTCCATTCAATACAGAAGCACCAAAATCTGTCTACAAGGAGTCCCCAAACACCTCCTAGAGTAGGCGGGAACAGAATCTGCCCCCCCCTTTTATTTGGATTTTTAAATTTTTTTTGTTTATTATTAATTTATTTATTTGACAGCAACAGACAAAGAGGCAGATATAGAGAGTGAGAATGGGCGCATCAGGGCCTCCAGCCACTGCAAACGAACTCCAGATGCGTGCGCCACCTTGTGCATCTGACTTACGTGGGTCCCGGGGAATTGAGCTTTGAACCAGGGTCCTTAGGCTTCACAGGCAAGTGCTTAACCGCTAAGCCATCTCTCCAGGCCTTATTTGGATTTTTGAGATAGCATCTTGCTCTAGCCCAGGCTGACCTGTAATTCACTATGTAGTCTCAGGGTGGCCTTGAACTCAAGGCAATTCTCCCTCCTCTAACCCCGGAGTGCTGGGATTAAAAGTGTGTGCCACCATGTCTGACTGGACCTTTGTTTTGTTCACTGAGTATTCTCCTTGCCTAGCACAAGACCCAGCAGGCCAATCAATAAGATGTCCGTCCTTACAGATATCTATGTCCTCTTCCCACAAAGGTTTCCTGCCCTCTCTTCACTCCTCTGCCTGGGGGATGGGGAAGAACTCTTCATCCGAGGAAGATGCCAACCCCCACCAAGAGAATTGTCTACTGAAGTCTTCCCCAAGGCTACAGACAAATGGGTGTTTTTAAGAGCCCCAGTCCTGGTGGGGTGGGTGAGGACTGGGTAAGTACAGAAAAGCAGAGACTTCTGTACAGATAAGAATTGCTTGGTGATGGGCTAGAGGTGTTGCTCAGTGATAGAGCCAATTGCCAATCGCTGTATCTCTTCTGGCAGGCTCCTAGTGCCTTAGTGCCTTCGTTTACAGTGAAGATAATGATAGTTATTAATGTCGTTGAGATGCCCGAGACCATCTGTGTAAAGTGATTAGGGCTGAGCCTGGCAGGTTATAACTATTTTATTAGTAGTTTTGTTTTGAGCAAGGGTTTCAACATAATCCATGCTGGCCTCAAACGGAGGATGACCTTGAACTTAAAAATTTTTTGTTTATTATTTATTTATTTATTTGAGAGCCACAGACAGAGAGAGAAAGAGGCAGATAGATAGAGAGAGAATATGCACACCAGGGCCTCCAGCCACTGCAAACGAACTCCAGGTACATGTGCCACATTGTGCATCTGGCTTACGTAGGTCCTGGGGAATCGAGCCTCGAACCGGGGTCCTTAGGCTTCACAGGCAAGAGCTTAACTGCTAAGCCATCTCTCCAAACTGACCTTGAACTTTTTTTTTTTTCTTTTCGCGGTAGGGTCGCACTGTGGCCCAGGCTGACCTGGAATTAACTATGTAGTCTCAGGGTGGCCTTGAACTCACAGCGATCCTCCTACCTCTGCCTCCCGAGTGCTGGGATTAAAGGCATGTGCTACCTCCCAAATGCTGAAATTGCCAGGGATGTGTGTAACACTTACCTAAATGGATTATAATTGTTTATTGTTTTTATGAAAAAGCTGAATAGAGCTGGGCGTGGTGATGCACACCTTCAATCCCAGCACTTGGGAGGCAGAGGTAGGATTGCTGGGAGTTAGAGGCCACCCTGAGACTACATAGTGAATAATGAATTTTAGGTCAGCCTGGGCTAGAGTGAGATCCTACCTCCAAAACAAACAAAAAAAGCCAAACAGTATGGTATCATGCTTCTCTTCAGTATTCTCTCCCTAAGCCTCTTCCCACTCAACTCCGTCAGACTAAGTCCTATCGCTTGGTGGGCATAATGACTCACACTTGTAATCCCAGAATTCAGGGGCTGTGGCAGGAGGATCGCCGTGAGTTCAAGACCAGCCTGGGCCATGGTGAGTTCCATGTCAGCTAAGGATACTGAGTGAGACTAGGCTCAAAGAAACCCTTAAGTCCCACCGCCAATTGTAGCTGTTCCCCAATCTCCGTAGCCACAAGACTACCCACACCTCAGAATGTGTGCTCACAGGAGAGTTCACGCTCAAGCGTATGACGTACGCAGGGTCTGTGGGAATGACCCGAGGGTGACCACTCCCAGCCTCTGCAGCTGGAGAACGCTACAGCCCGGGGGGGAAAAACACACGGATGTGGGAAAGCACAGAACAGGCGAACAGGAGCGTCTCAATGAAGGGGGCCATCTAGGAGCGTACCATTTTTATTCTGGGGGAGGGAGAACTGCGGGAAACGGTGATGAACTGTTCCAGAAAAAGGACCGCCCCGCTCTCTCAAGACCCCGAGGTGTCGTTCCTATTCCCACAAGCCCCCAGCGCACCCAGGCGTCTCTCCCACCCACCAAGGTACCTGTTTTCACTCTGCCCCTCTAATCGCTCAAGTTTGAACCAGCTCTTCATCACTCAAGCACACAATTGGCTCATGAGCAGAACCCGGTGGGCTCTTATTGGTCAATGATCAAATTCTCGTCCTAATTATTTTGAGATAGAGAGAGAGAGAATAGGCGGGCCATTCATGTCCTCAAGCCACTGTAAACGAACTCCAGACACATTAGTCTCCGTGTGCATCTGGGTTTTACGTGGGTACTGGGGAATCAAACCTGAGTCCTTAGGCTTTGCAGGCAAGCGCCTTAACCGCTAAGTCATCCAGTAGGTTTTCTGCCTGCTCCCAGATATTGTTTGTTTGTTTATATTATTTGGTGGTGCTGGGGATTGAATCTTCACATCACACATACTAGGCAAACAATACCACTGAGCAACATCTTTCCCTCCCTCCCTTCTTTCCTTCCTTCCCTCCCTTCCTCCCTCCCTCCTTTTTCAGAGAAAGAGAGAGAATGGACACTACAGGACCTCCTGTCACTGCAGACGAACTCCAGACACATGCTCCACTTTGTTCATCTAGCTTTACGTGGGTACTGGGAAATTAAACCCCATGCCATCAGGCTTTACAAGCAATTGCCTTTAACTGCTTAACCATCTCTCCAGCCCCAACCATCCCTCTTTTTTTATTTTGAGGTTCTTATTAAGATGTTCAGACTAGGGGCTTGGAGAGATGGCTCATCAGTTAAGGCGCTTGCCTGCAAGGGCTAACGATCTGGGTTGGATTTCCCTGTACCTACTTAAAGCCAGATGCACAAAGTGTAGTTAATTTGCAGCAGCTGGTGGCCTTAGTGCACCCATTTTCTCTGCCTCTCTCTCTTCTCTTCTCTCTCTCTCTCTCTCTCTCTCTACTTACAAGTAAATAAATAAAAACTTTAAAAAAAAAGATGCCCAGACTAACCTTGAAGTTAGGATCCTCTTGCATCAGCCCCCTCCATACCTGGGATTACAAACCTGGCCACCAGGCCTATCATCCACCAGTTTTTAAATTCCTTCCTTCTGTAGTCTCTGTCAGTATTAGGCCAGGGAGATTAAAGGCTAACCTGAGTTTACACTGCAAAAACCTGTCAAAAAAAAAAATGTTGTTTGTTTGGCTTTTCTTGAGAACAGGCACAGGGGATATTTGGTTCTCACAACACTGTAAATGTTGGAGGACTCTCTGTGATCCTTAGATACAATAATGTGCGAAGATTCCATTAACTTTACTTTTGATGAAATAGATACAACATTTACAGCCAATAAAGTGGTTTTGGGGCTGGGGAGATGGGTCAGCACATAAAGATACTTTCTTGTTAATCTAGGTTCAGTTACCCAGCACCTACATAAAGGTAGATGCAAAAAGGGGCAAGAGACTCTGGTGCACCCATACACACATGCATACACATAAATGAATACAAATATTTTAGCTGGACATGGTGGTACACACCTTCAATCCCAGCATTTGAGAGGTTGAGGTAAGAGGATCTCTGAGTTTGAGGCCAGACTGAGCTACAGAGTGAGTTACAGGAATGAGACCCTGCCTGTGGTTTACAGAATGCCTTTGGAAGAATAAACAATTCCCAATTTTCTTGAGCAGAACATAATTGTTTTGGAGCATTAGGCTTGGTCAGATGGGACAGGATTGCTGTGATTAACATGTACTACTACACATAGTAAATGAGGTAGCTGTTGCCTATATTGAGGTTTGCAATTTTTACATTTTTTTGTTTAAAATCTTCATTCACTTTTTTTTAATTGACACCTTCTATACTTACATGCAAAAATGTATATTTCCCTCCCCTCCCCCCATTACACTTTAGAACTCCAATCTCTATCATATCCCCTCCCTCTCTCCATTAGTCTCTCTTTTAATTTGATGTCATCATCTTTTTCTTCTATTTTGAGAGTCTTGAGAAGGTATTGCTAGGCACTGCAAGGTCATGGATATCAAGGCCAATTTCTGTCTGGGCAGTTGCATTGTAAGAAGTCATACCCTTCCTTTGGCTCTTCGATTCTATCTGCCCCTCTTCCGCAATGGTCCCTGAGCCTTGGACGGTGTGACAGAGGTGTTTCAGTGCTGGGCACTCCTCCATCCCTTCTTCTCAGCACTATGTTGCCTTTTGGGTCATCCCAGTGGTCATCGCCATCTGAAAAGAGAAGCTTCTCTAACCAGAAGTGAGAGTAGCATTAATATGTGAACATGAACATTAAGTGTAGTGCCCCCAGGGCAGCTTGGTGGGAATAATATATACATTTAGTCAGACAAGATCAGGCTTTATACCCCTAAGGCTCATGACCTCACCTGCCATAGACTTTTGCTTAGGTTTTTCAGTACCAGGTATGTATTCCCTCCCATAGAGTGGGCCTTCAGTCTAATTATGGAGCAGTTGGTTACCCCAAGAGTAGACATGCCACTATTGCACCCGTTCAGTCATTGGGCCTGTCTGGCCAAACTTGAATATTCAGTGTCCACTATTTTCACTGCTGATGACTTCTGTCTCCCATACAGCTGCATGCAGTGCAGCTTTTTCCAGCTTTCAGTTGGCTGGTCTACAGGGAGAAGGTTTTCTACTCAGCACCAGCTTGCTTTTTCAGTGACCTTTCCTCTCAGGCAAGAGATGTCTTCAGCAATAGGGTCTTACTATCTATTTCTCAAGGGAAACTAAGGGCTTTGGCAAAAGCCTTTAATGTTTTGGAGGCTACCAGGACCTCCTTGGCCAACAACTCACTGGAAGGTATTCCATCCCAGGCACTGAAAATTTTCTAGTAACAGTCTACAGCTTCTAGATGTGCCATTATTCAAAAAAGTAGGTTTACATAAGTCTTATTCACACTATCTTGAATTTAGATTGACCCTCCCCCTGCCCTTCTTCTACGCATTCTCTTCCCATGGCCTTGCTTAGGCCATTCCTCTCCCTGTAATCTGTTCTTCTAC
The DNA here is from genome assembly GCA_036365145.1 of Orientallactaga sibirica. Classification (NCBI taxonomy): domain Eukaryota; kingdom Metazoa; phylum Chordata; class Mammalia; order Rodentia; family Dipodidae; genus Orientallactaga; species Orientallactaga sibirica. Next base: position 4,387,930 of record JAEOAD010002518.1, read on the forward strand.
TAATTTTTACATTTTTTGTAAATTAAAACACACATATATGGTTGGGTGTGGTGGCATACGCCTTTAATCCCAGCACTCAGGAGGCCAAGGTAGGAGGATCACCATGAGTTCAAGGCCAGCCTGAGACTATACAGTGAATTCCAGGTCAGCCTGGGTTAAAGCAAGACCCTACGTTTGCCAGACGTAGTATTGCACGCCTTTAATCCCATCACTCACTTGGGAGGCTGAGGTAGGAGGATCACTGTGAGTCTGAGGTCATCCTAAACTACATAGTGAATTCCAGGTCAGCCTGAGCTACAGTGAAACCCTACCTTGAAAAAAAAAAAAAAGAAGCCAAGCCTGCCCACATGAAACAGTTCAGAAGTGGATTCTTCACCAGTTGAATGTTCAGAGAAGGCCACAGCCCCAGCTGGCACGTGGGTGGCAAACTTATGCAAGATCTAGAGACACAGGACCTAGGTGACCTGTAACCAGGGACCAGATTCTAAAATCATAGAAAGCATGAGATAAACCAATGTGTGTTGTAGCTTGGCACAGAGGCAACTGTCTATAATCTGCTCCAGTGGCAGAGGTAGAAGGTTCTTGAGAACAAGAACACATTGGGGGCTGGAGAGATGGCTTAGTAGTTAAGGTGTTTGCCTGCAAAGCCAAAGGTTCCTAGGTCCACTTTCCAGGATTCATGTAAACCAGATGCACAAGGAGGCACGTGCATCTGAAGTTCATTTGCAGTGGCTGGAGGCCCTGGCGTGCCCATTCTCTCTCTCTCTCTTTCCCTCTTTCTCTCTCTCTCTCAAATAAATAAATAAATAAATAAATAAATAAATAAATAAATAAATAAATAAATAAGAAAGAGTCGGGCGTGATGACGCACGCCTTTAATCCCAGCACTCGGGAGGCAGAGGTAGGAGGATCGCTGAGAGTTCAAGGCCACCTTGAGACTACATAGTGAATTCCAGGTCAGCCTGGACCAGAGTGAGACCCTACTTCGCAAAACCAAAATAAAACCAAAATAATAATAAATAATAAATAAATAAATAAATAAGGCTGGAGAGATGGCTTAGCGGTTAAGGCGCCTGCCTCCTAAACCCAAAAAGGCCAGCTCCAATCTCATCCCAACTTTAGCCAGATGCAAAGTGATGCAAGGGCACAATGCTGCACTTGCCCACAAGGGGGCACATGCATCTGGAGTTCGTTCACAGTGGCTGAGAGGCTGCTGGCACGTCCATTCTCTATCTGTCTTCTTCTCCCTCTCTCTGTGTCTCTCTCTGTGTCTCTCTCCAAAAATAAATAAATAAATAAATAAAATTCTAAAAAAAAGGAACACATTGGGATGCATAGGGAAGTCTTGTCTAAAAAAAAAGAGGTATATGGGCTGGAAAGATGGCTTAGCAGTTAAGGTACTTGCTTGAAAAGCCAAAGGACCCAGGTGTGATTCCCCAGGACCCACACAAGCCATATGCACAAGGTGACACATGTGTCTGGAGTTTGTTTGCAGTGGTTGAAGGCCTTGGTGAGCCCATTCTTTCTTTCTCTCTATCTGCCTCTTTCAAATAAACAATAAGTAAATAAGTAAATAAAAATATATTTAAAAGAGGTATATATATTATTTATTATTTGTAAGCAGAGAGAAAGAGAGAGGAGAAAGAGAGAGAGGACACACTTGGGCCTCTTGCAAATGAACTGTAGACATATATACCACTTTGTGCATCTGGGCTTCATGTAGGTACTGGGGAATCGAACCCTACTTGTCAGGCTTTGCAAGAAAGCTCCTTTAACCACTGAGAGATCTTTCCAGTCCCAATCTCATTGTTGTGAGACAAAAAGCAACTTAAGGGAGAAAGGATTTCGATTTATTTTGGCTCACAGCGTGAGGGGATACAATCCACCTTGGAAAGGAAGGTATGGTGGCCGGATTGTGAGGCAGCAGGTTACATTGCATCTGCAGTCAAGGAAGCTATGTAATGTTTACATAAATCCACCTCATATGAAACCCTCTCTCTGAAAAGCAGTGGCCTATACCTGAGAAAGCAGGAAAATATGGGAATGTATACCATATTGAATCATGACAGATATCTGAGTCAAGTCTGGCCTTTTCCTATACTAAATCTCTCTGTTAATTTTGTGCCTGCTCATGAGACTCACATTCCCAAATAGTCTGTGTATGCATGCACACAAGCTCATACCAGCAAACCTTCCACGTGGGACATATCTCTGCCAATGAGAACAAAAGCAGGAGTTGGGGCTATAGTTCAGTAGTAGAATGCTTGTCTAGCATGCGCAAAACTCTAGATTCAATCATTAGTACTGAAAAAAAAACCTTACAGAGGTAGGGTTGTAGCTCAGTGGTCAGGTGCTTGCTTGCCCTGCATATAAACTTTTAATACTTAAGTTAATAAGGTCTATAGTGGCACAATACACAGTAGGTCACCATCTTCAGAGCATTTATAGCTAGGTGTTTGGGCTCACACTTATAATCCCAGCAATTAGGAGGCTGAGATAACAGGATTATCATGAATTTAAGGCCAGCCTGCCTACAGAATAAGACCCTATCTCAAAACAAATAATGGATACAAATTTTATTAGTCTTAGGTTATCACCTAAATTTCATGTTTTCTTACATTAATTAGCTATATGTTATACACACACACACACACACACACACACATTTGCACTCTTTTTTGGAGTACTCTCTCCAACTATGGTACATTCAGAACTCATATTCTGGGGCTGAAGAGATGGCTTAGCAATTAAGGCACTTGCCTGCGAAGCCTAAGGACTCATGTTCAACTTTCTAGATCCCATGTAAGCCTGTCACACAAGGTGACACAAGGGTGCAAGGGTACAAGGTAGCACATGCGCATAAGGTGGCACATGCATCTGGAGTTCAATTGCAGTGGCTGGAGGCCCTAGAGTACCAATTCTTTCTCTCTCTCATAAATAAAAAACTCATATTCTTACATTATTTACATATGATTTGTACCAACCTAGCTATACTAATTATTAATGATGCACACACACGAGTGTGTGTGTATGTGTATATATATACATAATAAGAATTACATAACAACTAAAGAAAAAGGAATTTTCCCCTTTTCATTTTTTTATTTTTAAAATATTTTATTTATTTATATTTATTTATTTATTTAGTTAAGAGAGAGAGAGGAAAAGGCAAAGAGAAAGGGAGAATGGGCGCACCAGGGCCTCCAGCCACTCCAAATGTACTCCAGATGCATGTGCCCCCTTGTGCACCTGGCTTATGTGGGTCCTGGGGAATTGAACTGGGGTCCTTAGGCTTTGCAGGCAAATGCCTTAACTGCTAAGCCATTTCCCCAGCCCCCCCTTATAATTTTTTTTGAGGTAGGGTTTCACTTTAGACCAGGCTGACCTGGAATTCACTATGTAGTCTCTGGCTGGCCTTGAACTCACAACAGTTCTCCTACCTCTGCCTCCCAACTGCTGGGATTAAAGTTGTGCACCACCATACCTGGTTTCATTATGATTTTTTCTTTCTTTTTTTCTTTTTTTTTTTAGGTTTCGTTATAATTTTTTTTAAGGCAGAGTCTCATGTAGTTAAGGCTGGCCTCAAACTTGTGATCTCTCTGCCTCAGTCTCCAGAGTTCTTGAATTATGTGCATGAGCTCATATGCCTGGCTTCTATAACTTGGTTATTGGATTAGATTTGAAACAATGTGGCAAAATTGCTTTTAATTTTCTCCAATTTAAAGGCTACCAAAAAATAAATAGAATAAAAGGCCGAGAGTTCGAGGCCACCCTGAGATCTCAGTGAATTCCAGGTCATGAGGTGGTGCAAAAAAAAAGCTACCAAAAAAAATAAATAGAATAAAAGGCTATCTTCCATTCACTTTCATTAATTAGCTATATGTTTAACACACACACACACAATGTAGTGAATTCCAGGTCAGCCTGGACTAGAACTAAACTCTACACCCCCCCCCAAAAAAAAAGAAAGAAAAGAAAAAGAAAAAGAAAAGAAAAGGCTACCTCATGTCTGGGAAGATAGCTCAACAGTTAAAGCTGCTTGTTTGCAAAGTCTGCCCGCTGGCCCCTAGATTTAATTTCCAAGCTACCCATGTAAGCCAGACATGAAAAGTGGCACAAGCATAGTGCAAAGGCAGGAAGTCCTAGGGCACACACAAAACAAACAAACAAACATTTAAAAAGGCTACTTTTTCTTATTATATGATCCAGATATATGGCCTATGGGTGCATTTCAGGACTGTAAGTCAGCATGCAATAGCAATACCAGCATATGCATAGTTATTTGTGGCGCTATTCACAATAATCAAGTTACAGAATCAGCATAGACACACATCAGTGGATGAGTGGATAAAGAGAATGTGGTGCTGGGATTATAGCTGAGCAGTAGCTTATTGACATAGTATGTATGAGGCTTCTGGGTTTAATCCCTGGTACCCCATTTTATTCAACCATAAAAAGAATAAAATTATGACATTTTTAGGAAAATGGAATGAACTGGAGATTGTCAAACTAAGCCAAATAAACCAGATTCAAAAACACAAATATAGGGGCTGGAAAGATGGCTCAGTAGTTAAGTGCACTTCCTATACAAGCATGAGTACCTGGGAGGGGGGCGCTGGCTGAGACTGCCTGAGTTCATATCTCCAGATGGGTAAAAGAGCTAGGTGTGTAACCCTAATCCAGAACCCACCTAAAACAGCTGGGTGTATAGCATGGGTTTATAACCCTAATCCAGCAGGGTAGCAGAGACCCAAGAATCTTCAGAGCCCCACACGATCCAAAAACAGTGAAAAAAAAGACTCTGGCTCAAAAAAAAAAAAAAACTATGCAGAATCTAGATTTGTTTTTCTTTTTTTCTTTTTCTTTTCCTTTTCTTTTTCTATTCTTTTCTTTCTTTTTTTTTTTTTTTTTTTTTTTGGTTTTTTTCGAGGTAGGGTGTCACTCTGTGTCAGGCTGACCTGGAATTCACTATGTAGTCTCAGGGTGGCCTCGAACTCATGGCAATCCTCCTACCTCTGCCTCCTGAGTGCTGGAATTAAAGGCGTGCACCACCACGCCTGGCTTAGATTTGTTTTTCTTTTTAATTCATGAATGTTTAAGGGAGACTATTTAGGAAGCAGAAGGTGACTAGTGGAAGTGGGCAAGGAAAACAAGAGAAATAAAAAGGAGCCAAGTATGGTGATGCACACCTTTAGTCCCAGCACTCGGGAGGTAGAGGTAAAAGGATTGTCTGTCATGAGTTCAAGGCCACCCTGAGACTACATAGTGAATTCTATGTCAGCCTGGAGTAGAGCAAGACCCTACCTAAAAAAAAGACCAAAAAACGGGGGCAAATATAATCAAAGTATATTATGTATGTATAAAAATGTCATAATGAAGTCCATTATTTTGTACAATTAATATATACTAAAAAATTTTTTGAAAGCCGGGCATGGTGGCACACACCTTTAATCCCAGCACTCAGGAGGCAGAGGTGGGAGGAATGCTGTGAGTTCAAGGCCACCCTGAGACTACATGGTAAATTCCAGGTCAGCCTGGGATAGAGCAAGACTCTACCTCGGAACAAAAAAAAAAAGCGCAACACCACGCCTGGCTAGAAAAAAAAATTTTTTGAAGCATAAGGAAAAATACTTTTATTCATTTCTTAAATGTCCACATTAATAAAGTCACATAGTCCATGTGTAATATTCTGACAACATGAAAAAATATTTTTATGGTTTTTCGAGGTAGGGTCTTGCTCTAGCCCAGGCTGACCTGGAATTCATGATGTAGTCTCAGGGTGACCTTGAACTCAAGGCAATCCTACTATCTCTGCCTCCCGAGTGCTGGGCGGGTGTGTGCCACCACACCCGGCTCTAGAAAATATTTTTGAGGAGAATTTTCCGTTAAGAATTAATCAGTGGAGATAATTCCAGTTAAGATGGCAGAATAAGAGCCATGCCAAAGAATCCTGGGGTAAAAAGAGGCAAGATAAAGCACAATACACTTCTCCGAAAAAGCAAATGTATCTAAGGAATTATTAACCCAGGTAAGACCCCAGCAGGGAAACAGAAGGGAGCTGGAGCTTCCAGCAACCGCACAATCAGCCCACAGCTTCTGGGAAGAGCTTCTACTTGCTGGGCCCTGCCTGAGCCAGCAAGAGCAAAATTATAGAGAAAGGATTCTCCACTCATACTGGTTAGGGATTTGGGGGTTAGGAGCCCTCCAGGCCTGTGAACCTCAACTTTTAGGTTCTTATCCATTTAAACAAAGAATTAAGAAAATGGACTCTGAGAAGGGTAAACTATGAATTGTGAAGTTTATTTTAGGAGTTTGATGCCCGTTCCATGGGAGGGAATTCATGCCTGAATGGTACTGAAAACATAAAAGCCTATGGCTGGGAAGGTCATGAGCCCTAGAGGAGAAACTACTACTGTTGTCTGGCTAAATGGATATATTATGTCCACCAAATTGCCTTCTAAATATTTATGTGTATCCATATGTTAATGCTGCTCTCACTTTTGGTTAGAGAAGCTTCTCTTTTCAGATGGCGGTGACCACCAGGGTGACTCAAAGCTTACCAAAGTGTTGAGAAGAAATGATAGTGGAGTGTTCGGCATTAAATGAAACATCTCGGGCTGGAGAGATGGCTTAGCGGTAAAGGCGCCTACCTGCTAAGCCTAAGAACCTGGTTCCAATCTCCAGGTCCCACATTTAGCCAGATGCAAAGTGACACAAGGGTGCAATGCCGCACTTGACCACAAGGGGGCGCACACATCTGGATTTCGTTCACAGCAGCTGAGAGACTGCTGGCGTGCCCATCTCTATCTGTCTTCCTCTTCCTCTCTGTCTGTCTCTCTCTGTGTCTCTCTCCAAAAATAAATTAAAAAAAATTTTAATGAAACATCTCGATCACACCCTCCAAGGCTCAGGGACCATTGCAAAAGAGTTGTTGGAAAGAATGTAAGAGCTAAATGAAGGTGAGGATTGCTTACAATGCTGTCATCCAGGCACAAAGTGGCCTTCAGGAACCTCGAGTACTGTGGGCAATTTAGAAAAAGAAAATACAGTTTGAAATTTTGAATTTGCAAGGTACTGTAACAATAATTTATAGTAATGAGTTTTAAAATTTTTATTTTTATTGCCTTTTTACCAGCTGCAAAAGTGTTTTTTATACCACTGAATTTTTGCAATAATGCAGTATGGTACATTTTTCATCTTTGAATAAAGAATACTTGAACTTCAAAACAAATTTTTTTGGAGACCAGGGTCTCACTTTAGCACAGACTGATCTGGAACTCACTCTGTAGCCCAGGCCGCCCTTGAACTCATGGTGATCTTCCTATCTCATCCTCCTGAGTGCTGGGATCAAAGGTGTATACCACCATACCTGGCTGAAATTTTTGTAAAAAATATTTTTTTAAGGCTGGTGAGATGGCATAGCAGTTAAGGCGCATGACTACAAAGCCAAAAAACCCAGGTTCAATTCCCCAGGACTCACGTAAGTCAGATGAACAAGGTGGCACATGCATCTGAAGTTTGTTTGCAGAACCTGGATGCCCTAGTGCACCCATTATTTCTTTCTCTCTCTTTCTGCCTCTTTTTCTCTCCAAAAAAATAAATTAAGAGCCAGTTGTGGTGGTGCACGCCTTTAATCCCAGCACTCAGGAGGCAGAGGATCGCTGTGAGTTTGAGGCCACCCTGAGAATACATAGTGAATTCTGTAGGGACCCCCTGTGGGCCCCCCTATGGGGATAGTCGACCAGACCCAAGGACACTCACACGGAGAACTCTCAATGCAAGCAGCAAGAGGTTTTATTTAGACCGATGCATCGGGGCTCGACACAGGGTCCTCACGCAGAAGGAGTGAAGAGCCCCGAGGAGCAGTTAGGCAGAGCTTTTATAGGAGAAAACCACAAGTATGAGGAAATACCATAAATATGTTACAATTTGGGGGCTTTCCAAACACGGTTAATGCCTCCAGATGGTGAGGCACTTTTAAGTTATTTATTATCCTTAGTTCCTGGAACAGGGGCTCAGTTTCGGCCCCAAGGTCATAAGATGTTTCAACAGGATAAGGCCCCAGCTGCAAAACCATAAGATAACGACTTTCTCATCATCTGGGTTACATTGTTCTTTCTCTGTGCATGGGTAAACAACTGCAAACTTTGTAACTTTTCAGAACAAACAACTTATGTTTTGTTCAGAAAGTCACGTCCTCATGGGTGCATTTGTTACAGACTGTTTGTCTTTAGGTAAAATGGCTGTCTTTCTTTTGTGCGAGCAAGCAAGCAATTGTACAGAAGCTAATGAAGCAGATTAGTTATGTTCTTTTTAATCTTTCAAATTCCAGGTCAGCCTGGGCTAGAGCAAAACCCTACCTCAGAAAACCAAAAAAAAAAATTAATAATTATTAATTAATTAATTTAAAATAAAATTTAAAAACATTTTTATTTATTTGCAGAAGGAGTTTGTGTGTGGGTGTGGGTGTGCCACTATGAACACTCCAGATGCATGCAGCATTTTGTGCATCTGACTTTACATGGACACTGGGGAATCAAACCTGGACTGGTGGGTTTTGAAAGCAACCACCTTTAACCACTGAGCCTTCTCCCCAGCCCATTAAAATATTTTTAAATATTTTGCCAGGCATGGTGGTGCACGCTTTTAATCCCAGCACTAGGGAGGCAGAGGTAGGAGGATCACTATGAGTTCAAGACCACCCTGAGACTACATAGTGAATTCCAGGTTAGCTTGAGATACAGTGAGACCCTACCTCGAAAAAACAACAAAAAAATTTTTAATATTTTATTTTTATTTATTTATTTGAGAGAGAGAGACAATGGGCATGCCAGTGCTTCCAGCCAATGCAAACAAGCTCCAGATGCATGTGCCACCTTGTGCAGCTGACCTACGTGGGTCCTGGGGAATAAAACTGAGGTCCTTTGGCTTTGCAGGCAAGTGCTTTAACCACTAAGCCATCTCTCCAGACCCCTGTTAAAATGTTAAGACTTTTTATTTTTTATTTATTATTTATTTATTTATTTATTTATTTATTTATTATTTTGGTTTTTCAAGGTAGGGTCTCACTCTAGCCCAGGCTGGCCTAGAATTAACTATGTAGTCTCAGGGTGGCCCTGAACTCACGGCAATCCTCCTACCTCTGCCTCCCGAATGCTAGGATTAAAGGCGTGCGCCACCATGCCTGGCTATTTGTAATACTTTTAAAATATTTTATTTATTTATTTGAGAGGGAGAGAGAAAGGCAGAGAGAGAGAAATGGGCATGGCAGGGCCTCTAGCCACTGTATACGAACTCCAGATGCATGCATCACTTTGTTCATCTGGCTTGACGTAGGTACTGGGGAATCAAACCCGGGTCCTTAGGCTTTGCAGGAAAGTGCTTTAACCACTGAGCAAACTCTTTAGCCTTATAAGATTTGTTAAAAATAGTACAAGTGCCGGGCGTGGTGGCGCACGCCTTTAATCCCAGCACTTGGGAGGCAGAGGTAGGAGGACTGCCATGAGTTTGAGGCCACCCTGAGTCTACATAGTTAATTCCAGGTCAGCCTGGGCCAGAGTGAGACCCTACCTCGAAAAACAAAAACAAACAACATCAACAAAAAAAATAGTACAAGTAGGGCTGGGGATGAGACCCTACCTCGAAAAAAAAAAAAAAAAAAAAAAAAAAAGAATTCCAGGCCAGCCGATGGTATTAAAAAAAAAGTGGGGGCATGATGGTGTATGCTTTTAATCTCAACATTTGGGAGGCAGAAGTAGACAAGGGGATCCTTGTGAAATTCAAAGCAAGACTGTGTTATAGGGTAAGGACCAGGCCAGCCAGGGTGAGAGTGAGATTATGCCTCAAAATTTTAAAAAGGGGGATGGAGATATGGCTCAGAGGTTAAGTGCTTTCCTGCAAAGCCTAAGGACCTGGATTTGATTCCCCAGAACCCACAAAAATCCAGATATACAAGGTGGCACGTGTGTCTGGAATTTGTTTGCAGTGGCTAGAGGCCCTGGCACAACCATTCTCTCTCTGCCTCTTTCTCCCTCAAATAACAAATTCAAAAAAAATTTAAAGTTTTTTTACATTTTTATTTATTTGAGAGCGACAGAGAGAGAAGGAGGCAGAGAGAAAGAGTGAGAATGGGTGCACCAGGGCCTCCAAACAAACTCCAGATGCATGCACCACCTTGTGCATCTGACTTACGTGGGTAGTGGGGAATTGAACCTCAAACCGGAGTCCTTAGGCCTCACAGGCAAGTACTTAACCACTAAGCCATCTCTCCAGCCCAAAATATATATATTTTTTGGTTTTTCGAGGTAGGGTCTCACTCTGGTCCAGGCTGACCTGGAATTAACTATGTAGTCTCAGGGTGGCCTTGAACTCACAGCGATCCTCTTACCTATGCCTCTCCGAGTGCTGGGATTAAAGGCATGCGCCACCACGCCCGGCCCAAAATATTTTTTAATAAAATAACAAAACAAAACAAAATGACAAAACAACAACAAAGAGACTGGAAGTAATATAGTCCCTGTGCAGCCTACTCCTCCCTTGAAGTGTATTCAACCAGTTATTCTTACAAAAAAGATTAAATAGGCTCATTCTTTTACTAACAATCCAAAGACCACCTTTTGCTTCTCCCTGTATTCTTTTTTGTTTGTTTGTTTTTGGAGGTAGGGTATCGCTCTAGCCCAGGCTGACCTGGAATTCACTATATAGTTTCAGGGTAGCCTTGAACTCATGGCCATCCTTCTACCTCTGCCTCCCAAGTCCTGGGACTAAAGGTGTGCACCAACATGCCAGGCCATTTTCCTTTTTTTTTTTTCAAGGTAGTGTCTCGCTCTAGTCCAGGCTAACCTGGACTTCACTATATAGTTTCAGGGTGGCCTTGAACTCACAGCCATTCTCCTGCTTAAAGATGTGGGCCATTTTTTAAATTTATAAGTAGCCTGGTGTGGTGGCACAAACCTTTAATCCCAGCACTTGGGAGGCCGAGGTTGGAGGATCACTGTGAGTTCAAGGCCACCTGAGACTACATAGTGAATTCCAGGTCAGCCTGAGCTAGAGTGAAACCCTACCTCCCTCCCCCCCAAAAAAAACACACACGCACACAGAGAATTTATAAGTTTAGGGTTAGGTAGCTTAGCTTTTAAAGGTTCTTGCTTGTAAAGCCTACTGGCTAAGGTTCAATTCCCCAGCCACCTACATAAAACCAGATGCAAAAAGTAGTACAAGCACCTGGTGTTCTGTTTGCAGTGTCAGAGAGCCTGTCATGCCCATACATATGCACATATGCATACATCCATCCAAATAAATAAAGAGAATGTTTCTAATACATTATTAGTTTATTTTTTATGAGATAGATGAGAGAGAGTGAGAACTGGCACACCAGGGCCTTCAACCACTGCAATCAAACTCTAGACACATGTGCCACCTTGTGCATGTGTCACTTTTTGCGTCTGGTTTACACGGGATCTGGGGAGTTAAACATGTGTGGGTCCTTAGGCTTCGCAGGCAAGTACTTTAACCACTAAGCAATCTCTCCAGCCCAATAATATATTAGTTAACAAATATATGCCAGGTGTGGTGGTATACGCCTTGAATCCCAGCACTGAGGAAGATGAGGTAAGAGGATCGCTGTGAGTTCAAGTCTAGCCTGGAGTACAGAGTGAGTTTCAGGTCAACCTGGGCTAGAGTGAGACCTTACTTCAAAAAAGGGGGGGACTGGAGAGATTGCTAAGTAGTTAAGGCACTGGCCTGCAAAGCCTAATGACCCAGGTTCAATTTCCCAGTACCCATGTAAAACCAGATGCACAAGGTGGTGCATGCATCTGTAGTTTGTTTGCAGTGGCTCCAGGCCCTGATGTGCCCATTCTCTCTCTCTCTCTCTCTCTCTCTCTCTCTCGCCTCTTGCTTGTTTTCTTGCTTGCTTTTTTGCTTTCTTGCTTTCTTTCGCTCTCTCAAATAAATATATTTTAAAAACAGTGCTGATAAAAAGGGGGCTTAGCTGGGCGTGGTGGTGCATGCCTTTAATTCCAGCATTTGGGAGGCAGAGGTAGGAGGATTACCATGAGTTTGAGGCCACCCTGAGATTACATAGTGAATTCCAGGTCAGCCTGGGCCAGAGTGAAACCCTACCTCAAAAAGGGGGGTGGTGGAGAGATGGCTTAGTGGTTAAGGCTCTTGCCTGCAAAGTCAAAAGACCTCGATTCAATTCCCCAGGACCCACGTAAACCAGATGCACAAGGTGGCGCATGCATCTGGAGTTCATTTGCAGTGGCTAGAGGCCCTGGAGTGCCCATTCTTTCTCTCTCTCTCTCTCACTCTCTCTCTCTCCCTCCCTTTGCCTCATTCTCTCTCAAATGAATAAATAAAAATAAATTATAGGGGCTGGAGAGATGGCTTAGTGGTTAAGCGCTTGCCTATGAATCCTAAAGACCCCAGTTTGAGGCTCAATTCCCCAGTACCCACGTAAGCCAGATGCACAAGGTGGTGCATGCATCTGGAGTTCGTTTGCAGTGGCTGGAGGCCCTGGTGCACCCATTCTCTCTCCCTCTCTCTCTCCCTCTCTCTCTCTGTCTCGCTCTGTCTATTGCTAATAAATAAATAAAAATAAACCAAAAAATTAAAAATAAATAAAAATTTTTAAAAATTATAAAAACACAGTGCTTAGCCGGGCATGGTAGCACACGCCTTTAATCCCAGCACTTGGGAGGCAGAGGTAGGAGGATCGCCATGAGTTCAAGGCCACCCCGAGACTACAGAGTGAATTCCAGGGTCAGCCTGGGCCAGAGCGAGACTCTACCTTAAAAAACCAAAAAAAAAAAAAAAAAAAAAAAAACAGTGCTGGAGGGATGGCTCAGCAGTTAAAGGGATTGTTTACAAAGCCTGCTGCTCTGTTTTGATTCCTCAGTACCCACATAAAGCCAGAAATACAACATGGCCTATGCATCTGGAGTTGATTTGCAGCATCAAGAGGCCCTGGTGGCCAGACATGGTGCACACCTTTAATCCCAGCACTTGGGAGGCAGAGGTAGGAGGATCACTGTGAGTTCAAGGCCACCCTGAAACTATATAGTGAATTCCAGGTCACCCTGGGCTAGAGTGAAACCCTTCCTCAAAAAAGAGGTCCTGGTATACCAATATGTTCTCTCTCTCTCCATTGATCAATAAATAAACCATTTTAATATATTTTTATTTATTTGCAAGCAGAGAAAGAAGAGAGTCAAAGAGGGGTGGGGGAGAGAATGGATGTGCCAGGGCCTGTAGCTGCTGCAAACAAACTCCAGAGGCATGTGCCACTTTGTGCATCCAGCTTCAGTGGGTACTGGAGAATCAAACCCAGGTCATTAAGCTTTACAGGCAATTACCTTAACTGCTGGGCCATCTCTCCAGCCCCATAAAACTATTTTTTTTAAACCTTTGGGGCTGGAGAGATGGCTCAATGGTTAAGGCACTTACCTGCAAAACCAAAGGAGCCAGGTTTGATTCTCCAGGACCCACATAAACCAGATGGACAAGTTGGCATGTGCATCTGGAGTTCATATGCAGTGGCTAGAGGCCCTGAAGGACCCATTCTCTCTGTTTCTCTCTCACACACGCACTCTCGAAAATAAATTTTAAAAAAAATAGCTGGACATGGTGGCGCATGCCTTCAATCCCAGCACTAAGGAGGAAGAGGTAGGAGGATTGCCAGGAGTTCAAGGCCACCCTGAGATTACTAGTGAATTCCAGGTCAGCCTGGGCTAGAGTGAGACCCTACCTCTGAAAAAAAAAAAATAAATAAAAATAAATAAATAAATAGTCGGGCTTGGTGGCGCATGCCTTTAATCCCAGCACTTGGGAGGCAGAGGTAGGGAGGATTGCTATGAGTTCGAGGCCACTCTGGGACTACAAGGTTAGCTTGAGCTAGAGTGAGACCCTATCTTGGAAAAACCAAAATAAATAAATAAATATAAAATAAAATAAAATCTTTTGGTGGGGGACCTGGGGAGATGGCTGAGAAGATAAAGAGCTTGCTATTCAAGCTGGAGTATCTGAGTTCAGTCCCAGTCCCCATGTAAACAGCTGAAAGCCATGATGGGTTTCTATAATCCTAGAATACTGATAGCAAGATGTGAGATGGATACACAAACACACAAATAAAATAATTTTAAAAATTAAATTAAGAGCTGGGCGTGGTGGCACATGCCTTTGATCCCTGAACTCGGGAGGCAGAGGTAGGAGGATTGCCGGGAGTTCAAGGCCACCCTGAGAATACAAAGTGAATTCCAGGTCAGCCTGGGCTATAGTCAGACCCTACCTCGAAAAAAAAAAAAATCAAAAGAAAAAAGAAATAAAAAATACCTTTTTTGATCCAAGTGTGGTGGCATACACCTTTAATCCCAGCACTCGAGAGGCAGAGGTTGGATCGCCACGAGTTCGAGGCCACCCTGAGACTACATAGTGAATTCCAGGTCAGCCTGGGCTAGAGTGAAACCCTACCTTGAAAAATCAAAAAAAAAAAATATATATATATATATAGTGATGTGAAAACCACGCCTAGCTATATAAATGCTTTAAAAAAAAACAGGAAATGAAACAAAAGAGAAAACTAGGCTCAACAGCAAGAACAGGCTTTATTCAGGAAAGCTTGAGAAGAGCTCTGACCAGGCAGGTCACAAGCAACTTCCCTTATAGACTAGGGGGAGCTTATGGGGCATTGGAATTCTTTGGTTGTAGGGTGTTCTACCTTGCGGGAAATTGGGCCACTACCGGGACCTGATAATTGGGTAGATGATTTGGGCCATTCTAGGAAAGTAATAATTGGGGTGGGTGGTCTGGGTCATTCCAGGGAAGTGACAATGGTGGTGGGTGGTCTGGGTCACTCTTGGAAAACAGAGAATTACAATTGTGAAATGGCCATCGAAGTTCAAAACCAGAGACATCTAACACCTAGGAAGGCCTTCTCAGAAAAGAGAGGAAGGACTCCCTAAAGCCAGACCCTTTTGACATTTCTGACTTGTAGTAAAGTGTAATAATGAACCAGATTTCCCCAGGTCCAAGAACAATTCCTATATTTAGTCAAGAAGAAGGCTCTTCACTTTCGGGTCCTGTCACCCCTAAACTGACTTAATAGGGTCTCACTATGTGATAGCACAGGCCGTCCTCAGGCTTGCTATGTAATCTCAGCTGGCATCAAACTCCCAACCCTCCTACCTCAGCCTCCTGAGTGCTGGGGTTACAGGCATGGACTACAACGATCCACTTTAAAGTTTTTTTTTTTTTTTTTGAGAGAGACACAGAGAGAGACAGAGAGAGGGGGAGAGGGAGACAGATAGAGATGGGTGCGCCAGCAGTCTCTCAGCTGCTGTGAACAAAATCCAGATGCGTGCGCCCCCTTGTGGTCAAGTGCAGCCTTGCGCCCTTGCGTCACTTTGCATCTGGCTAAACGTGGGACCTGGAGATTGGAACTGCTGGAGACTGGAACCAGTGTTCTTAGGCTTAGCAGGTAGGCGCCTTAACCACTAAGCCATCTCTCCAGCCCTAAAGTTTTTTTTTAAGTAACAATTTCAAAACAATGACTTCATAGTATTTTTAGCATGTTTGCTTTTTGCCATTATAAATAAGGTTGCATTTATAAACAAAGTTGTGGTTGTGACCAGTGGAAAGTATAAGCTTTATAACAAACCATTCCCTCAAAGAAAAATCTATGAACAGTACATTTGTGAGCACTGAAGAAGCAGAACGAAAATACAGTAAAATGAATCATTGTCCACCTGATCTTTCCAAATATGGGGCTGTTGGTGGGTAAAAAGGAAGCCACTCCTCATTTTTTCTCAATCCATTTCCAATAGAGCAATCTATTCTTTGATGGTATTTGACACCAGTAGTTCAGCAGTGTGTTTTCTCTTCCAGTTCTCAGCAAAACAAAAGATGGGAGAGTAAAGAGAAACCTGTGCCTGGTGCTAAGAGCTTCCTGGCCTGCTGTTAAATCACTGGTTTTCTAATTGGGCAACAGGTGTGGGGGTACCCAGAGATTTCTAGGGCCTGAAGTGGCCTCACACAGTCTTTCAAACCTCTGCAAAGAGAAAAAATATATAGGCCCCTCTCAGCTGAGACTAAGTTGCTCTCTAACATGAAACTGAGTCTGTTAACTCATTTCAGAGTGACCTCCCAGAACCTACCACTTGGCAACCCCGAGGTGACAATATGACTCCTGATGCTGCCCTCTAGAGAAATGAGTAATAAAGTCAATGTTTGAAATAGAGGGAGAAAACTGTTGGCTAGGCATGGTTGTAAAAACCTATAGTACAACCATTTGGGAGATGAAGGCAGGTAGGTAAGAAATTCAAGGTTATACTAAGCTACATAGAAAGTTCCAGGACAGCCTGAGATACAGTAAACCCTGTCTCAAAAGCCAAAAAAGGGGGAGCTGGAAGGATAGCATAGCTGTTAAGGCACTTGCCTACAAAGCCAAAGGACTCAGGTTCGATTCCCCAGTAGCCACGTAAGCCAGATGCACAAGGTGGTACATGTGTCTGGAGTTTGTTTGCAGTGGCAGGAGGCCTTGGTGTACCCATTTTCTCTGTATGGCTCTAATAAATAAATAATAAATAAAATTAAAAGCCAGGTGCATGCCTTTAATCCCAGTACTTGGGAGGCAGAGGTAGGAGGATCGCCGTGAGTTTGAGGCCACCCTGAGACTACATAGTGAATTCCAGGTCAGCCTGGGCTACAGTGAGACCCTACCTCGAAAAAGAAAAATAAATAAATAAAAATAATTTAAAAAAATTAATTTTTAAAAAAAGCCAAAAAGGGTGGTGAGGTAGGGAGGGAAATACTGAAATTGTGCTGGAAATTTATTATTTCATTGATTTCCATTCCTAACCAATTGATATATATGTTTCAAATCTTCACAATAGAAATATCTTGTAAACCCTTAATCAGACCCTGAGTTCTATTGCCTTTGCTTGGTTGCAGTTTTCCAGTGATCCCAAAGAGATTAAAAAATGATTTTTCAGGTTGGAGAGATGGCTTAGCAGTTAAGCGTTTGCCTGTGAAGCCTAAAGACCCCGGTTCGAGGCTCGATTCCCCAGTACCCACGTAAAACAGGTGCACAAGATGGCACATGCATCTGCAGTTCGTTTGCAGTGGTCGGAGGCCTGAGTGCACTCTCTCTCTCTGTCTCTCTCAAATAAATAAAAATAAACAATTTTTTAAAAAATGATTTTCTGCTAGCCGGTGGTGCATACCTTTTATCCCAGCACTCAGGAGGCAGACGTAGGAGGATTGCTGTGACTTCAAGGCCAGCCTGGAAACACAGAGTGAATTCCAGGTGAGACTAGAGCTACACTGTACCTCAAAGAAACAAAAACAACAAACAAACAAACAAACAAAACCCTGATTTTCCAAGCCAAGGATGGTGATGCTAAGGCAGGATTGTCAGTTTGAGGTTAGCCTGGCCTACATAGCAAGACTGGCTCGAGAAAAGAACAAGAGAAAAAAAAGAAAATGTTTTCCTTTTTAAAAATAAAATATTTTTATTTTATTTATTTGGGAGAGAGAGTCAGATAAAGCCAATGGGCACACCAGGGCCTCCAGCCAGTGCAAATGAACTCCAGATGCATATGCCACCTTGTGCATCTGGCTTAGGTAGGTCTGAAACAACCTCTGGTGAACAGACCTAAGAGAAGACATTTTAGGCCACTCAGCCATCTTGACATTCTCAAGGAGCCAGAGATTACAGATTAGCACAGAGCATTAATAGCAAGAATGAGGATGGGTCCCAGTAAGGCATCTAGTGTTTGTTCTCACCCTGAGGTCAAGGTGTCCTGATATTTGGTATCTGCTTTGTACCTGGTCCTAACTGCAAAATTCTGCTTTTGTAATCATGCTTGCTTGCTCTTGCTAAAGACAATTGTGTGTGGAGGGAGTGGCTGGGAGGTTTTCAGATCATTGTAAAGGAATGTGTTTTTTGCCTTTAAAAATTCATTGTAAAGTCCGGCGTGGTGGCACAAGCCTTTAATCCCAGCACATGGGAGGCAGAGGTAGGAGGATTGCCATGAGTTTGAGGCCACCCTGAGACTACATAGTGAGTTCCAGGTCAACCTGAGATAGAGTGAGACACTACCTCGAAAAACCAAAACAAACAAACAACAACAACAACAAAAAACCTCACTGTAAAGTTCTGGCATAGTGGTGTACACCTTTAATCCCAGCACTTGGGAGGCAGAGGTAGGAGGACCGCTGAGAGTTCAAGGCCACCCTGAGACTACATAGTGAATTCCAGGTCAGCCTGGGCTAGAGTGAAACCCTACCTCAAGCAAACAACAAAAAAACAAACAAAAAAACCCTCACTGTTAAAGGAGGACGGGGCTGCTCTCCTTGATGTGAGGGGACAGACACTGGCCAGCATAATAAAGACTCTCCTTTTAAATTTTTATTTGGTGGTCTTCTGTTTATTTCTGGTCTGGGACTCGCTACAGGTCCTGGGGAATTGAACCTGGATCCGAAAGGCTTTACAGGTAAGCGCCTTAACCACTAAGCCATCTCTCTAGCCCAAATATTTTTACTTATTATTATTATTATTATTTTAATATTTTTCTTTAATTTTTATTTATTTATTTATTTGACAGAGAAAGAGGAAGAGAGAGAGAAAATGGGCACACCAGGGCCTCCAGCCACTGCAAACGAACTCCAGATGCGCGTGCCCCCTGTGCGTCTAGCTTATGTGGGTCCTGGGAAATTGAACGTGGGTCTTTTGGCTTTGTAGGCAAACTCCTTAACTGCTAAGCCATCCCTCCAGCCTTATTTTTTTATTGACAACTTCCATAATTGTAAACAATAACCCATGGTATATTTTTGTTTATTATTTATTTGCAAGGAGAGAGAGAGAATGGGTGCTGTTCCAGGGCTTTTTGTCACTGCAAACTAACTTCAGACACATGAGCCACTTTGTGCATCTGGCTTTACATGGGCACTGGTGAATAGAAGAATCTAGGCCATCAGATTTTGCAAGCAAATGCCTTAAATTGCTGAGCCATCTCCTCAGCCTGCGAAATTGTTTTTCAAAAAGTATTTATTATTGAGCTACAGAGATGGCCCAGAAGTTAAGGTGCTTGCCTCTAAAGCCGGCTGACTTCTGTAATGTCCACCTCTGTTCTTTTTCTTCCATCTCAACGCTCGTCTCAAATAATAAATGTCTACAGCAGAGAGGCTAGGCCCATTTCCTTATCATTACACACTTCCCAGCAATCTGCCACATGTTACAAGGCATGTAATAAATATTAATATATATTGGTTTTTTGAGGTAGGGTCTCACCAGGCTGACCTGGAATTCATTATGTAGTATCAGGCTGACCTTGAATTTAAAGCGATCCTTCTACCTTTGCCTCCCAAGTGCTGGAATTAAAGGCATGGGCTACCATGCCTGACTACTATATATGTAATGTTTTTTGAGAAAAGGACTCACAATAGCCCAGGCTGCCCTGGGATTAATTCACTATGTAGTCTCAGAGTGTCCTCAGATTCATGGAAATCCTCCTACCTCTGCCTCCCGAGTGTAAATTTAAATAATTTACATATTTGTAAGGAAAGTGAGAGAGATAATGGGTATGCCAGGGCCTCTAGCCACTGCAAACAAACTCCAGACTCACCTTGTGCATCTGGTTTACATGGGTACAGAGGAATCATACCTGGGTCCTTAGGCTTCACAGGCAAACACCTTAATTGCTAAGCCATTTCTCCAACCCTATTTTTTTGAGGTGGAGGCTATGTATGTTGTCCAAATTGGCCTTGGATTTCTAGTCTCAAGCAATCCTCTTATCTCAGCCTCCCCAATGCTGCAGTACTATCACCTGCCACTGGGCTTACACATTAGAATTATTTTTTTGTTTGTTTGTTTGTTTGTTTGTTTGTTTTTCGAGGTATTTAATTTTAAAAATATTATTAAAATTAAAATAATAATAATAAATAAAAATATTTGGGCTGGAGAGATGGCTTAGTGGTTAAGAAGCTTACCTGTAAAGCCTAAGGATCCAGGTTCAATTCCCCAGGACCTGTAGCGAGTCCCAGACCTGAAATGAACAGAAGACCACCAAATAAACATTTAGGAGAGTTTTTATTACACTGGCCAGTGTCTGTTCCCTCACATCAAGGAGAGCAGCCCCGTCCTCCTTTAACAGTGAAGGTTTTTTTTTTTTTTTTGGTGGTAGGGTCTCACTCTAGCTCAGGTTGACCTGGAATTAACTATGTAGCCTTAGGGTAGCCTTGAACTCACAGCGATCCTCCTACCTTCCCCAGTGCTGGGATTAAAGGCATGAGCCACTATGCCTGGCTAGAATTTTTTTTTCCGTTTCTTTTTCTTTTTCTTTTTTTTCTTCGAGGTAGGTTCTCACTCTAGCCCAGGCTGACCTGGAATTCACTCTGTATTCTCAGGGTGGCCTCAAACTCATGGCTATCCTCCTACTTCAGCCTCCCCAGTGCTGGGAGTGTGCGCCACCACGCCTGGCTGACTAGAATTAATTATTTATTTAAGAGAAAGAGGCAGAGAGAGAGAGACTGAGAGAGGGAGAGAACAGGCGCACCAGGGCCTCCAGCCACTGCAAAGGAACTCCAGATGCATGCTCCCCCTTGTGCATCTGGCTTACATGGGTCCTGGAGAATCAAACCAGGATCTTTTGGTTTTGCAGGCAAATGCCTTAACCACTAAGCCATCTGTCCAGCCATAGAATTAATTTTTATATATTTTACTTTTATTTATTTGAGAGAGAGAGAGGCAGGTTGGCGGGGGAGAATGGGTGCACAAGGGCCTCTAGGCCACTGCGAACAAATTCCAGATGTGTGCACCACCTTGTGCATCTGGCTTATGTGGGTGCTGGGGAATTGAACCTGGGAGATTTGGCTTTGCAGACAAGTTCTTTAATGGCTAAGCCATCTCGCCAGCCCTAGAATTAACTTTTTAATATTTTATTTATGTATCTATTTATTTGTTTATTTATGAGAAAGAGGGAGGCAGAGGGAGAAAGGGAGAAAATGGATGTGCCAGCTGAAACATGTCAAACCTAACTTCCAAGGCTCAGGGTCCATTGCGGAAGAGGGGGCGGAAAGAATGTAAGAGCCAAAGGAAGAGTAGGACTCCTTACAACGTGCTCCTCCAGACACAAAATGGCCTGGATATCCATGACCTCACATTGCCTGACACTATCTACCTAAGACCATCATAATAGGAGGAAAAGATCATGACATCAACCTGAAAAGAGAGATTGATTGAGAGGGGGAGGGGATATGATGGAGAGTGAAGTTTCAAAAGGGGAAGTGGGGGGAGGAAGGAAAGTACTATGGGATATTGTCTACAATTAAAAGAAGTTGTCAGGGGCTGGAGAGATGGCTTAGCAGTTAAGGCGCCTGCCTCCTAAGCCTAAGCCAATCAACAGTGTTTCCAATCTCCAGGTCCCACGTTTAGGCAGATGCAAAGTGATACAAGAGTGTAATGCCACACTTGACCACAAGGGGCCGCACACATCTAGATTTCGTTCACAGCAGCTGAGAGGCTGCTGGCGTGCCCATCTCTATCTGTCTTCCTCTCCTTCTGTCTCTCTCTCTCTGTCTCTCTCCAAAAAAAAAGAAGTTGTCAATAAAAGAAATTTAAAAAATTCTAGTGAGGGATGGAGGGATGGTTTAGCAGTTAAGGCACTTACCTGCAAAGCCAAAGGACCAAGGTTTGCCTCCCCAGGACAGATGCACAGGGGGTGCATACATCTGGAGTTTGTTTGTAGTGGCTGGAGGCACACCCATTTTCTCTCTCTCTCATAAACAAATAGATAATTTTTTAAAATTCTAATGAAAAAAAAAGAAAAAGAAAGAAAATGGATGTGCCAGGGAGAGTACGGCTGTGCCAGGGCCTGTAGCCACTGAAAATGAATTCCAGATGCATGCACAACCTTGTGCATCTGGTTTTACATGTGTACTGAGGAACTGAACAAGTCTTCTCAGTCTTTGCAGGCAAGCACCTTAACCTCTGAGCCATCACACTAGCCCAAATTAATTTTTTGTTTTTTGGTTTTTCGAGGTAGGGTCGCGCTCTAGCCTAGGCTGACCTGGAATTCACTATGTAGTCTCAGGGTGGCCTTGAACTCTCAGCGATCCTCCTACCTCTGCCTCTCAAGTGCTGGGATTAAAGGCATGCACTAACATGCCTGGCCAAATTAATTTTTTAATTACTTTTATTTTTGAGGTAGGGTCTTGCTCTAGCCCAGGCAAACCTAGAATTTACTCTGTAGTCTCAAGGTGGCCTTGAACTCACAGTGATCGTCCTACCTCTGCTTCCCAAGTGCTGGGAGTAAAAGTGTGCGCCACCATGCTTGGCTCATTTTATTTTAAATACTTTTTTTGAGAGAGATACGGAGAGAGAGAGATAGAGAGAGAGAGAATGGGCGCACCAGCCACCTCTCAGCCTCTGTGAATGGATTCCAGATGAGTGCGTCCCCTTGTGGGCAAGTGCGGTATTGCGCCCTTGCGTCACTTTGCATCTGGCAAAACGTGGGACCTGGAGATTGGAACCAGCATTCTTAGGCTTAGCAGGCAGGCGCCTTAACTGCTAAGCCATCTCTCCAGCCCTCATTTTTTTTGGTGTTTTGAAGAGATTCAGAGAGAGAGAATGGGCATGACAGCAGCCTCTCAGCAGCTGTGAACTAACTCCAGACGCGTGTGCCCCCTTGTGGGCAAGTGCAGCATTGCGCCCTTGTGTCACTTTGTGTCTGGCCAAACGTGGAACCTGGAGAATTAGGCTTAGTGGGCAGACGCTTTAACTGCTAAGCCATCTCTCCAGCCCCGGCTCATTATTTTTATTTATTTTTTGTATGTGTAGTGTGTGTGGTGGATGATGTGTATATGCAGATATGCACACCCTGTGAACATGCATGAGAGGAGAACATCATGTGTCCTTCCTCTATTGCTCATCTATGTGTTTCCTTATGACAGAGTCTCTCACTGATCTAGGAGCTGGCTATTTTCACAAGTCCTAGTGATTCTTTGTTCTCTGTTCCCCACAGGACAAAGGTTACAGAAGTGCATGGCCATTCTTTCCACCACCTTTTCTGCAATGGACCCTGAGCCTTGGAAGGTGTGAAAGAGATGTTTCAGTACTGAACATTCCTCTGTCACATCTTCTCAGAACTATGGTGCCTTTTGGGTCATCCCAGTGGTCACTGCCATTTGAAAAGAGAAGCGTCTCTAACCAAAAGTGAGAGTAGCATTAATATATGGGTATGAACATTAAGTAAAGTGCTTGCAAAGTTTGATGGGCATAATATATGCATTCAGCCAGAAAAGAGCAGGCTTTATACCCCTAAGGCTCATGACGTCCCCTGTCACAGGCTTTTGATTAGGTTTTCAGTACCAGGCATGTATTCCCTCCCATAGAGCAGGTCTCCAGTCCAATTAGAGAACAGTTGGTTTTCCCCATAACAGACATGACACTATTGCACCCGTTCAGTCATTTGGCCTGTCTGGCCATACTTGAGGCTTGCAGTGTCCACTGTTTTCACCACTGATGGCTTCTGTCTCCCATAAAGCTGCATGCAGTGCAGCTTTTCCCAGCTTTCTGTCAGCTGGTCTACAGGGAGGAGGTTTTCAGCTCAGCCCCAGTTAGATTTCTTGGTGACCTTGCAGCCCAGGCATGTGGAGTCTTCAGCAAAAGGGTCTTATCATCTATTCCTGGTGGGAAACCAAGAGCCTTGGCAATGGCCTGTAATGTTTTGAGGGCATCACGGACCTCCCTGGCCAACAACTCACTGGAAGGTATCCCATCCCTGGCACTGAAATTTTTCTAGTAACAGTCTATGGCTCCTGGGTGTGCCATTATCCAAAAAAATAGGTTTCCATCTGGCTTATTCACAATATCCTGACTTTTGATTAACTCTCCCCCCACATTTCTTTTACTCAATCTCTTCCCCTGATCTTGCTTAGGCCATTCCACTCACAGTAATCTGTTTGTCTACTTACATAAATGCAGTACCATCCCCTTAAGTCCATTCCTCTCTTCCCTCCCTTATAGCCCTTTTCTAGCTTACTAGCCTCTGCTACCCATTTTTATATTCCAACTCACACACAAGTCTGAACATTTGAAACTAGGATTCACATATGAGAGAAAATATGTGAAGTTTGGCTTTCTGGGCCTGGACAACAAACACTCTTAACCCACTGAGCCATCTCCTTAACTCCAAGAATAAACATTGTTATTGCATTAAAAAAAAATACAGCAGAGGGCCTGGAGAAATGGCTTAGCGGTTAAGGCATTTGCCTGCGATGCCAAAGGATCCCGGTTTGATTCTCCAGGACCCATGTAAGCCAAATGCACAAGGGGGTGCATGCATCTGGAGCTTGTTTGCAGTGGCTAGAGACCCTGGCGTGCCCATCATCTCTCTGTCTGCCTCTCTTCTCTCTCTCTCTCTCTTTTTCTCTCCTTGCAAATAAATAAATCAAATTTTTTAAAAAATACAGCAGAAGCCATAGGTTGTTACAGAAAAATCTGAGTGCCAGAGATGGAATACTTCCCAGTAAGCTGTTGGTAAAGGAGGCTCTGAGGCCCTCAAAATAATGTAAGCTTTACCAGGGCTCTTGGTCCCACACCAGAACTAGTTGATAAGACTGTATTGCTGAAGGCACCAAAAGCTTAAGTTGCCTAACACTGAGAAATCAAGCTAGGACTGAGCTCGAAGCTTCTGCTCTGCTGACTAGCTGTCATAGTGCTAAAAAGTGCAATGCAGCCTACTGGGAAAGAAAAGTTATTAATAGTGTTTTTAAAATATTTTTATTTTTTTTTCTTTTTTTAAATTTTTAAAAAATTTTTTACTTTTAGAGAGAGACACACAGAGAGACACACAGACAGAGAGGGAGAGGAAGACAGATAGAGATGGGCACACCAGCAGTCTCTCAGCTGCTGTGAACGAAATCCAGATGTGTTCGCCCCCTTGTGGTCAAGTGAGACATTGTGCCCTTGCCTCACTTTGCATCTGGCTAAACGTGGGACCTGGAGATTGGAACCGCTGGAGATTGGAACCAGTGTTCTTAGGCTTAGGAGGCAGGCGCCTTAACCCCTAAGCCATCTCTCCAGCCCAAAATATTTTTATTTATTTATATATTTATTTATTTAAGATAGAGAGGGGCCAGTCATGGTGACACATGCCTTTAATCTCAGCACTCTGGAGGTGGAGGTAGGATTGCTGTGAGTTCAGGTCAAGCTTGAGACTACATAGGGAATTCCAGGTCAGCCTGGGCTACCACAAGACCCTCCTACCTTGAAAAACCAAAAAGAAAAAAAAAAGAATAATAGGAGAGAGGGGGCTGGAGAAATAGTTTAGCATTTAAGGTGCTTGCTGCCAAGGATAAGGACCTAGGTTTGATTTCTCACTACCCATGTAAGCCAGATGTACAAGGGGGCACATACATATGGAGTTTATTTGCAGTGGCTAGAGGCCCCAGCATACCCATTGTCTCTATCTGCTCCTCTCTCTCTCTCAAATAAATAAATAAAATACAATTTATTTTAAAGAGAGTGGGGGGCTGCAGAGATTGCTTAGTGGTTAAGGTGCTTGCCTGCAAAGCGAAAGGACCCAGGTTCAATTCCCCAGTACTCACATAAAGCCAGATGCACAAGGGGGTGCCTGTGTCTGGAGGATATCTTCACTCCTGCTAGGATGGTTATAATAGTACTCCATTGTATGGCTCTACTATATTTTGTTTGCCCTTTCAGCAGCAATGAACATTTTGGTAGTTTCTAATTTGGTTATCATGAGTGAGGTTGCCTTTGATATGCATGAATAACGTATAGCTAGTGTAAGACTTTTGTAGGCATGTTTCTTTTTTTAATTTTTTTATTTGAGAGAAACAGAGAGAGAGAGGTAGAGAGGTAAAGAGAGAGAGAGAGAATGGGTGCGCCAGCAGCCTCTCAGCCACTGTGAACGAAATCCAGACATGTGCACCCTTGTGGTCAAGTGCGGCATTGCGCCTTTGCGTCTGGCTAAACGTGGGACCTGGAGATTGGAACCAGCATTCTTAGGCTTGGCAGGCAGGCACCGTAACCACCAAGCCATCTCTCCAGCCCTGTAGACATATTTTTATTACTCTGGGTACATTCCTAGCACTTTGTGGTAGTTTGAGTTAGGTATTCCCCATAAACTCATGTGTTCTGAACGCTTAATCCTCAGCTGATCAGCTGATGGCAAGGCTTTTAGCACTATCTTGCTGGTGTTAGTTCAGCTCACTCTGCCGTTTTGGATCGGGAGGTGGATCCTTGCTGGAGGAGGTGTGTTGCTAGAAGTGTTGAGGCTTTTTTAGCACTATCTTGCTGGTGTTAGTTCAGCTCACTCTGCCGTTTTTGTTCCACCTTCTGTGGGAAGGTGATGATGTCCATTCTTTGCT
Organism: Orientallactaga sibirica; assembly: GCA_036365145.1. NCBI lineage: Eukaryota > Metazoa > Chordata > Mammalia > Rodentia > Dipodidae > Orientallactaga > Orientallactaga sibirica. The sequence continues at coordinate 4,414,318 of JAEOAD010002518.1, forward strand.
CATGTCATGTTTTCCCTTTCATCATGGAGCTTCTTCCCAAGACTGTAAGGTAAAAATAAAAATAAAAATAAACAGGGCTGGAGAGATGGCTTAGTGCTTAAGGCACTTGCCTGTGAAGCCAAAGGACCCAGGTTCAATTCCCCAGGACTCACGTAAACCAGATGCACAAGGTAACACATGCGTCTGGAGTTCATTTTCAGTGGCTAGAGGCCCTGATGTGTCTATTCTCCCCTCTCTGCATCTTTCTGTCTCTCAAATAAATAAAAATTGAAACAACAACTCTCCTCCCATCAGCTGCTTTTGGTTGGGTGCTTTTTTCTGTTTGTTTGTTTTGGTTTTTTGGTTTTTTGAGGTAGGATCTCACTGTGGCCCAGGCTGACCTGGAATCCACTCTGTAGTCTCAGGGTGGCCTCGAACTCAGAGCAATCCTCCTACTTCTACTTCCTGAGTGCTGGGATTAAAGGTGTACACCACCATGCTTGGCTTTTCTTTCTTTCTTTCTTTCTTTTTTTTTCTTTCTTTCTTTCTTTCTTTTTTCTTTTCTTTTTTTTGGCAAGGTAGGTTCTTTTTTAAAATATTTTATTTTTTATTTATTTATTTGAGAGAGAGCTACAGAAATAGGCAGGTAGAGAGAGAGAGAGAATGGGTGCGCCAGGGCCTCCTGCCACTGCAAACGAACTCCAGATGCATGCACCCCCTTGTGCATCTGGCTTACGTGGGTCCTGGAGAATCGAGCCTCAAACTGGGGTCCTTAGGCTCCATAGGCAAGCGTTTGACCGCTAAGCCATCTCTCCAGCCCCGCAAGGTAGGTTCTTACTCTAGCCCAAGCTGACCTGAAATTCACTCTGTAGTTCCAGGCTGGACTTGAACTCATAGTGACCCTCCTACCTCTGCCTCCCGAGTGCTGGGATTAAAGGTGTGTGCCACCACACTTGGCTGGTTGGGTGCTTTGTGCCAGCTACAACAGAATATTGGTACCAGAGGACTGTGTCATTGTTATAGAAACCTGACTATGGCTTTTTGTCTTTTGCAATTGACTTGCAGGTAGAATGTGGAAGCATTTGAAACCTTAGTCTAGGAGACACTTTGCAGTGCTGAAGGCAGAGTGTGATGGGCCATATTCTGGTCAGAGTTGAAAGACCTAAATGCAGAAAGAACTGTGGACTGGTCAGGCTTGGCTTGTGAGGAGAAGAAAGAGTTTTGTCCTGACTGGGCTACATGTAGTATATGTGAGAGGCTAACTGTGCTCTTCCCTTTTCCTGAGAACTTGTGCAGGGTTGAGTTTAGAAGAAATGGACTGGTGTGAGCAGATGGATGTAGCACAGAAAGAAATGAAAGTTTCGGGCTTTGAGATTAACCACCATTGAGATTGGGCCAGCTGTTCTGTACTGGGACAGCAGAAAGAATGTGGACTGTTTTGAAAGTAAGGGACCTGAATGCTAAAGGAGTATCCTGTTCTTCCAAGTTGGCTTTATTCCCCTCTGGATCAACAAATTTGGTAGCCCACCTAGTACTATGGGAGTACAACAAATGCAGGAAAGAGAGGGTCATTAGATTTGCAATGTGGTTTGTTTTTTGGAAATGGCCACTGGGCGATTTGAGGCAGGCTTTTGTGAATACCTGCATGGAGACTGAAGGAGCCATGAGAATGAGCCATGAATTGCAGTGGAGACCCCTGGAGATGCCAGAACTATTGGATGGCTGCAAAGGAGAGCTGATGGTTAGGGATGGATTATTCCCTGGGCTGTAAGCAACCCACTGGAGTGGCAGGAATGGAACTCCAGAGACTTGATCACTGGTTAGAGATGTCAGACTTGGAAATACAGGATTTGATGTTCACCCTGTTTTGCTAGAGATCTTGCATTGGTTTAGTCTTTCCTTGATATGTCCAATGCCATCTTTTGTATGTGAATGTTTACTATTTTGTAACTATTTTGTGCTGTTTTTAAATTTGCTTTTACAGGGTAATATTTAAGAGACCTTGGACTATGGGGATGTTTGAACAACATTGGGATTGATTAAAAACTATGGGGACGAGCTGGGCATGGTGCCACACACCTTTAATCCCAGCACTCGGGAGGCAGAAGAAGGAGGATTGTCATGAGTTCAAGGCCACCCTGAGAATACAGAGTGAATTCCAGGTCAGCCTGGGTTAGAGCGAGACCCTACCTCGAAAAACAAACAAACAAACAAACAAACAAACAAACAAACAAACAAACAAAACTATGGGAACTTTTAAAGCTGGACTGAATGCATTGCGTTTTACATCATGGATGGTCATCAGTTTATGGGGGCCAGGGGCGGAATGTGATTGTTTGAAGTAGATGTCTCCCATCAACTCACGTGTTCTGAATGCTTGATTCCCAGCTGATGGCAATTTGGGAGGTCAAGCCTTGCTGGGGGTGTGTTGCTGGAGGTGGGCCTTGATGCCCTACCTTGCCAGTGTTAATTCAGCTCACCTTCGTGCCACAGAAGCATTGAAGACTTGGATTCTAGTTGAAATTTCTGCAAGGGGAGGCTGGGAATTTCCGAGGGAACTGAGATATTTCCCACAGCACAACACAGCTTTTATTAGCAGAGTTCAAGAAGGTAAAGTCAGCCAGGATTAGTGGTGGTGCATGTCTTCAATCCCAAGTTCAAGGCCACCTTGAGACTACATACTGGATTTCATTTCAGCCTGGGTTAGAGAGAAACCCTACTTCGAAAAAACAAAAGAAGAAGAAGAAAAAGTAGGAGACATAAATAAGGATATTAAAACAATGTGTACTTTTTCAATGAATACAAGAATGGCCAAAGTACATGTCTTGTTTTCAGTAAATCTTCTTAGTGTGCATAGCTTATGGGAACAGCAAATGTAGATAATGGGAGCAAGTCATGCTAATGATAATTTTTTGTTTTGAACATGGAAGGATGCTGTGTGAAGCATCCTTCCTCCTGAGCTTGGTGTGCCAAGAGTCAGGGAGTTAAGTCAAGGAGAAACCACCTGTTCTCAGACCATACTGCTGCTGTTTTCTACCTGCTACAGCAGAGGTGATGTCCAGTCTCTGCTCATGTCACTTTCCCCCTGCCATCATGGAGCTTCCCCTCGAGACTATAAGCCAAAATAAGCAACTGTCCTCCCATCAGCGACTTTTGGTCAGGTACTTTGTACCAGCAACGAGAAGGTAACTATAACAGAATGAAGTAACCAAGGTCTTATCTAGGTCATGAATACATTTTTTTTCGAGGTAGGGTCTCACTCTAACCCAGGTTGACCTGGACCATTTATTTATTTATTTATTTATTTATTTATTTATTTATTTATTTATTTATTTATTTATTTATTTCAGAGCGACAGACAGAAAGAGGCAGAGAGAGAGAGAGAGAATGGGCACGCCAGGGCCTCCAGCCACTGCAAACGAACTCCAGATGCATGCACCCCCTTGTGCATCTTGATTACGTGGATCCTGGGGAAACAAGCCTCAAGATGGGGTCCTTAGGCTTCACAGGCACACGCTTAACCACTAAGCCATCTCTCCAGGCCCCTGGAATTCACTATGTAGTCTCAGGATGTACTCATGATGATCCTCCTACCTCTGCCTCCCCAGTGCTAGGGTTAAAGATGTGCACTCCCACGCCCAGCTTGACATTTTCAAGACACTCATCAAATCCTAAAAATCTAAAAATTGTGGTATAAAATGGAACCATAAAATCCTATATCCTAGACTGGCATGGTGGCACATGCCTTTAATCCCAGCACTTGGGAGGCAGAGGTAGGAGGATTGCCATGAGTTCAAGGCCACCCTGAGACTACATAATGAATTCCATGTCAGCCTGGGCTAGAGTGAGACCCTACCTCGGAAAAAAAATTCCTATATCTTGAAAGGCAGACTAAAAGGTTGAACCTTTATCAGGTCCTTAGAGAAACATCTGAATCACAGGGCCCTGAAGAGGGTATGATGAAGACTAACCTTAATCTTCTCCTGTTTCTCTCTCTGTCTCTCTCTCTCTCCCCCTCTTCTCCCTCTTTTCTCTTTCTCTTTATACTACCTATCATTTTCTTCCTTCTTTTCCCTTGGCACTGGCCTGTAACTCCCAGTACCAGCATGTGGTTAACATCCACAATGAGCTGTTGATCAGAGAGACCCACAAGGTTTCCCAAAAGAAGACAGATTTCTGTCAGAGTTCTTGATGACCCACCAAAGGTTAATGGTAAGACCCTACTGCCAAAGACACCATATGCTGTTGGAACATGGAGTGACCTGGCTGGAATCTGGAAGAGTCAGTCCCCAGACAGCTTGTCTAGTGCCAGAAGGTGCTACATGAGTGACTGGGGGAAAGTGACCAACGTCTGTCCAAGTAACTAGTGGTCTAAGCTACTCAGCAGCAAACAACCTGACGTGATGCTCACACAAGTGCAATAGTGGCACACAGCCATGGAGGGTAACCAACTGTTCTTGATTTGGCTAACGGATCTGCTCAGTGGAATGGAACCCATACCTGGAATGGGGAAACAAGTCAGAACCATATCCAAAAAATGAGCCTGCCCTCCAATATCAAGCTCCTACCAATCATGGGATACAAGAGGGCCTACACCTATGAAATTCTCCCTAAATTAATAATGGTTATCCCATTTATATGGTGCTGACTTCACTCTCTGTTGGAGAAATTGCTTCTCTTTTTCAGATGGACGCCAAACCTGAGGAGAGAATCAGCCCATTGCACCTCACCAGGGCCTCAGCTGAAACCATAGAGTAACGGGGGAAATGAGCAAGAGTGATGGTACCAACATAAGGGTGAAGGAGAGAGACACAGAGAACACTCAACTCCTACCAAACCAGATATCCAGAGACAAAGAGGCTCCTAAGACCTCATCACTGAAGTAGACCTAAAATGATCCCAACATGGCTCAGGGAAATTCAGGGAAGAGGAGGCAGAAAGATTGTTAGAGCCACAAGTTGGGACATTATGCACAGAGACATTGCCTCTTCCCCAAAACTGATGGCTACCCCCCACAATTCATGACCCACATTCCCCAATGAGGAGGGTCCCTTCGGAGGTGGGAGGACAGAGAGGAGGCTATCGATGGTACCAACATGACTGTATATACACTATGTCCATAACTAATAAAAAAAGGGAAAAATGTGGTATAGTAGGGCGTGGTGGCACATGCCTTTAATCCCAGTACTTGGGAGGCAGAGGTAGGAGGATCGCCATGAGTTCAAGGCCACCCTGAGACTACATAGTGAATTCCAGGTCAGCCTGAACTAGAGTGAGACCCTACCCCGAAAAACTAAAAGAAAAAAGTGTAAAAATTGTGGTATCATTTTAAATTCTTACCAGTAGTGTACAAAGAATCTACCACTCTTGACTCTAGCCATTCTTAATGGTGTTTGGGATATCTTATTGTGGTTTTAATTTGCATCTTTATGACTAATAATGGTGTCTTTTCTTGCTCTTATTACCTATTACTGTGTCTTCCTTGGTCAAATGACCATTCCAATATTTTTGTTTTCGTTTTTTGGATTTTTTTTTTTTTTTTTAGAGAGAGAGCCTGACATGGTGGCCCACACCTTTCTTTTTTAAAAAATATATTTTATTTATTTATTTGAGAGAGAGAAAGAGGCAGAGAAAGAGAATGGGCACTCCAGGACCTCCAGCCACTGCAAACGAACTCCAGATGCATGCACCTCCTTGTTCATCTGGCTTACATGGGTCCTGGAGAATCGAACCAGGATCCTTTGGCTTTGCAGGCAAACGCCTTACTGGCTAAGCCATCTCTCCAGTCCTCGCTTTTGGATTTTTGAGGTAGGACCTTTCTCTAGCCCAGGCTGGCCTGGAATTCACTATGTAGTCTCAGGGTGGCCTAGAACTCACAGTGATCCTCCTACATCTGCCTCATGAGTGCTGGGATTAAAGGTGTGCGCAACCACGCCTGACATTTTTCTTATTATTATATTTCTTTTTTGTGGTACTGGGGATTGATTCTATGGTCTCATGCATACTAGGCAAGTGCTCCATCATAGACCTACATCCTTATCTTCAGCCCTTTTTTTTTTTTAGATAGAGTTTCATTCTAGCCCAGACTAACCTAGAGCTCACTCTAGTTCCAGGTTGGCCTTGAACTCACAGTGATCCTCCTACCCCTGCCTCCCAAGTGCTGGGATTAAAGGTGTGCATCACCATGCCTTGTCCCTAGCCCTCACTTTTTATTTTGAGACAGTCTCATTGAATTGCCCAAGTTGGACTTGAACTTGCAATCCTCTTGCCTTACCCTCCCAAATGTGATTACAGTCCTGTACTAATAAGCCTGGCATATTTTCCTTATTGTTATTTGTTCATTTTTATTTGGGCTGGAGAGATGGCTTAGCGGTTAAGGCACTTGCCTACAAAGCCAAAGGACCTCGGTTTGATTCTCCAGGACCCACATAAGCCAGATGCACAAGGTGGCGCATACATCTGGAGTTCGTTTGCAGTGGCTGGAAGCCCTGGTGTGCCCATTTTCTCTCTCTCTTTCCTTCCTTCGTGCTCTCCAATAAGTAAAAAAAAATAATTAATTTATTTGTTTAATTGCAAACAGAGAGAAATAGAAGAGAGACAGCAAGAATGGGTGTGCCAGGGCCTTCATCCACTGCACACAAACTCCAGATGCATGCACCACTTTATGTATCTCAATTTACGTGGGTACTGGGGAGTCAAACCTGGGTCATTAGGTTTTGTAAGCAAGTATCTTAACTGCTGAGCCATCTCTTCAGTCCTGTTTATTTATTTTATTTTTTTATTTTTAATATTTAATTGATTTATTTGCAAGCAGAAAAATAGAGGGAGAAGGGCTGGAGAGATGGTGCAGTGGTTAAGGCGTTTGCGTAAAAAGTGTAATGATCCTGGTTTGATTCCTCAGTATCCACGTAAAGCCAGATGCACAAAATGGTGCATGCATCTGGAGTTTGTCTGCAGCAGCTAGAGACCCTGGCACGCCCATATTCTTTCTCTCTTACTCTCTCTTTCTCTCTTTGCTTGCAAATAAATAAATTAAAAAAAAAAAGAGCCGGATGTTGTGGCGCACGCCTTTGGTCCCAGAACTCGGGAGGCAGAGGTAGGAGAATTGCTATGAGTTCAAAGCCACCCTGAGACTACATAGTGAATTCTAGGCCAGCCTGACCTAGAGCAAGACCTTATCTCAAAAAAAAAAAGATGAAGAAGAAGAAAAGAAAAATAGAGGGAGAAGAAAGACAAAGAGAATGAGTGTGCCAGATCCTCCAGCCACTACAAACAAACTCAAGATGCATGTGCACTTTATGAATCTGGATTTATGTGAGCACTGGGGAATCAAACCTGCATTATTAGGCTTTGCAAGGAAATGTCTTAACCGCTAAGCCATCTCTCCAGCCCCTATTTTTATTTCTTTATTTGCATGTCTCTGTATGTGTGTGGGGAGGGGTGGGCGGGTTATGCCAGAGCCTCTTGCATCTGCAAACAAACACCAAGCATGCCACTTTTTGTACCTGGCTAATGTGGACAGCTTGGGAATTGAACCATCTTCCCAGACCCATTCCCTTATTTGTAAATGTGTTGTCTTCTTATTGCGCTTTTATTTTCATTCTGTTTTGTCTTTTTGCGATTGAAACTGACTCTCCTTGTATAGTCTAGACTGGCCGGGAACTTGGCCTCTGCCTCCTGAGTGCTAAGATTACAGTCATGAGCTACCACATTTGACTTTATGTTTTCTTTCAAACATTTTATATTTTGACACATATGACTGTGAACAAGTTTGGATTGTTTTTTGTGTTGTGTAGTGTGAGACAAGCCTATTCAGTTTTATTTATTTATTTATTTATTTATTTATTTATTTATTTTGGTTTTTCGAGGTAGGGTCTCACTCTGGCCCAGGCTGACCTAATATTAACTATGTAGTCTCAGGGTGGCCTTGAACTCGTGGCGATCCTCCTACCTCTGCCTCCCGAATGCTGGGATTAAAGGCATGTGCCACCACGCCCAGCTCTTATTTAGTTTTTGTATATAGAGATCCAATTACCTCAGCATCATTTGTGGAAGACTGACCTTTCCCCACTGACTTATCTTAGTGCAGTTGTCAAAATCAATTAAGTATAGCATAGGGTTTAGGTATTCCAGGTCATTAGTATTTGCATTATTTTTAGGTTCAGGTTGTGAACCTGTATAGCAAATTCAGATGAAATTTTCTTAGTGATTACACTGTATTTTTAGACCAATCCAGGGAAATTGCCATCTTAATAACTTCAAAACTTTCCAGTCCATTTATATAAGTCCTTAATTTCTCTAAGCTATGTTTAAGTTTCTAGCACACAAATGTTACACTTTTTTCTTAGGTATTTAATTCCAGTTGTGAATGCAATTGCTTTCTTTTTTTAAAAATATTTTAGGGCTGGAGACATTGCTTAGCGGTTAAGGTGCCTGCCTGCTAAGCCGAAGAACCCGGTTCCAATCTCCAGGTCCCACGTTTAGCCAGATGTAAAGTGACGCAAGGGCACAATGCCGCACTTGCCCACAAGGGGGCGCACACATCTGGATTTCGTTCACAGCAGCTGAGAGATGGCTGGTGCCCCCATCTCTATCTGTCTCCCTCTCTGTCTGTCTCTCTCTATGTCTCTCTCCAAAAATAAAATATAATAATAATAATAATTTTTAAAATATTTTAAAGGTTTATTTATTTATGGGAGAGAGAGAGGGTGGGTGTGCCAGGGCCTACAGCCACTGCAAACGAACTCCAGACACATGCACCACCTTGTGCATCTGGCTTACGTGGGAACTGGGGAGTCTAACTGTGATCCTTTGGCTTTACAGGCAAACACCTTAACTGGTAAGCCATCCCTCCAGCCCGCTTTCTTTTCTTTTCTTTTCCTTTTCCTTTTCTTTTTTTTTTTTTTTTTTTTTTTTTTTATTTTTTGTTTTTCAAGATAGGGTCTCACTCTGGCACAGGCTGACCTGGAATTCACGTTGTATTCTCAGGGTGGCATTGAACTCATGGTGATCCTCCTACCTCTGCCTCCCAAGTGCTGAGATTAAAGGCATGCGCCACCACGCCCGGCACCTCTTCCTTTCTTCCTTCCTTTCTTTCTTTCTTTCTTTCTTTCTTTCTTTCTTTCTTTTTATTGCCATTCATTCACAACATACTGTGATTGCAATTACTTTCTTTTCTTTTTTTCTTGTTCTTTGGGGTAGTGTCTTGCTCTAGCCTAGGTTGACCTGGGATTCACTATGTAGTCTCAGGGTGGCCTTGAACTCATGGTGATTCTCCTACCTCTGCCTCCCAAGTGCTGGGTTTCAAGGCGTGTGGCACTATGCCTGGCTTGTTTGTTAGTTAGTTAGTTAGTTTGTTTGTTTTGAGGTAGGGTCTCTCTCTAGCCCAAGCTGACCTGTAGTCTCTGGCTGGCCTCAAACTCATAGCGATCCTCCTATCTCTGCCTCCTGAGTCCCACATTCAGCAGAAATACATCTTTTTGATATTTGATCATATCTCCCAAAAACTTGTTAAATTCACCTATTTCAGCTGAGTGTGATGGTATACACCTTTAATCCCAGCACTCAGGAGGCAGAGATAGGAGGATCGCCATGAGTTCAAGGTCAGCCTGGTACTACGGATTTGAGTTCTAGGTCAGCCTGGGCCAGAGTGAGACTCTACCTTGTAAAAAAATATTTATTTATAGTATTTACTTTTGTGGGTTCATTAGATTAGATTCTGTGTTATCTAATTATAAATGGGGAAATGTTTGAATAGGGCTGTAGAGGTGGCTTAGTGGTTCAGGCACTTGCCTGCAAAGCCGAAGAAGCCAGGCTCGATTCCCCAGGGCCCATGTAAGCCAGATGCACAAGGTGACACATGTGTCTGGACTTCATTTATAGTGGCTGGAGGCCCTGGCACACCCATTCTCTCTCTCTCTTCATCTGCCTCTCTCTCTCTCAAATAAATAAATTTAAAACAACTCCTACCTCTGCCTCCCAAGTGCTGAGATTAAAGGCATGCGCCCACTCTTCCTTGCTTCCTTTCTTCCTTTCTTCCTTTCTTCCTTCCTTCCTTTCTTTTTCTTTCTTTCTTTCTTTCTTTCTTTCTTTCTTTCTTTCTTTTATTGCCATTCATTCACAACATACTGTGATTGCAATTACTTTCTTTCTTTTTCTTGTTCTTTGGGGTAGTGTCTTATTTTCTAGCCTAGGTTGACCTGGGATTCACTAAGTAGTCTCAGGGTGGCCTTGAACTCATAGTGATTCTCCTACCTCTGCCTCCCAAGTGCTGGGTTTCAAGGCGTTTGGCACTATGCCTGGCTTGTTTGTTAGTTAGTTAGTTAGTTTGTTTTGTTTTGAGGTAGGGTCTCTCTCTCAGCCCAAGCTGACCTGTAGTCTCTGGCTGGCCTCAAACTCATAGCGATCCTCCTATCTCTGCCTCCTGAGTCCCACATTCAGCAGAAATACATCTTTTTGATATTTGATCATATCTCCCAAAACTTGTTAAATTCACCTATTTCAGCTGAGTGTGATGGTATACACCTTTAATCCCAGCACTCAGGAGGCAGAGATAGGAGGATCGCCATGTGTTCAAGGTCAGCCTGGTACTACGGATTTGAGTTCTAGGTCAGCCTGGGCCAGAGTGAGACTCTACCTTGTAAAAAAATATTTATTTATAGTATTTACTTTTGTGGGTTCATTAGATTAGATTCTGTGTTATCTAATTATAAATGGGGAAATGTTTGAATAGGGCTGTAGAGGTGGCTTAGTGGTTCAGGCACTTGCCTGCAAAGCCGAAGAACCCAGGCTCGATTCCCCAGGGCCCATGTAAGCCAGATGCACAAGGTGACACATGTGTCTGGACTTCATTTACAGTGGCTGGAGGCCCTGGCACACCCATTCTCTCTCTCTCTTCATCTGCCTCTCTCTCTCTCTCTCAAATAAATAAATTTAAAACAATTTTTTAAATGTTTGAGTAGATACTTTACTAAAGAGGATATAAATAAGCACATAAAAAGATGTTCAGGGCTGGAGCTGAGCTGAAAGCCTCCTCCAAGTGAACCAGCTGACAGAAAGCTGGAAAAGCCAAAAAAAAAAAAAAAAGAGATGTTGGGGCTGGAGCTGAGCTGAAAGCCTCCTCCAAGTGAACCAGCTGACAGAAAGCTGGAAAAAGCTACACTGCGTGCAGTTCGATGGGAGAGAGAAAAGACCAGTGAGGATACTCAACAGTGGACACTGCAAACCTTAAATTTGGCCAGCCAGGCCAAATAAGCCAATGGGTGTAATAGTGGCATGTCTGTTATGGGGGAAATCAACTGCTCTCTAATTGGACTGGAAGCCCGCTCCATGGGAGGGAATACATCCCTGATACTGAAAACCTACAACAGGGGTAGTCATGAGCCCTAGGGGTGTAACATCTGCTGGTATCTGGCTAAATGTATATACTATGCTCACCAAACTGTCCAGTAAGCACTTCTCTTAATGTCCACACCCATATATTAATGCTATTCTCACTTTTGGTTAGAGAAGCTTCTCTTTTCAGATGGCAGTATCCCTGGGATGACTCAAAAGGCACCATGGTGCTGAGAAGAAGAGACAGAGGAGTGCTCAACACTGAAACATCTCTAACACATCTTCCAAGGCTCAGGGTCCATTGCAGAAGAGGGGGCAGAAAGAATGTAAGAGCCAAAGGAAGGGTAGGACTCCTTACAACATGCTCCTCCAGACACAAAATGGCCTGGATATCCATGATCTCACAGTGCCTGACACTACCTACACAAGACCATCATAATAGGAGGAAAAGATCATGACATCAAACTGAAAAGAGAGACTGATTGAGAGGGGGAGGGGATATGATGGAGAGTGAAGTTTCAAAGGGGAAAGTGGGGGGAGGGAGGAACTTACCATGGGATATTGTCTACAATTAAGGAAGCTGTCAATAAAAATAAATAAAATTTTTTTAAAAGACCAGCTTGGGGTATATAGTGAACACTAGGCCAGCATGGGCTACATGGCAAGACCCTGTCTCAAATAAGTGAATAAATAAATAAGCTAGACTCTTTACATCAAAAAAAGATATTCAGGGCCTAGGGAGATGATTCAACAGATAAAGGCACATGCTTATAAAGTCTCCTCACCCAGGCTTGATTCCCCAGTACCCAAGTAAAGCCAGATGCATAAAATAGCACATGCATTTAAAGTTCATTTGCAAGGGCAAGAGGCCTTAGTGTGTTCATACTTACTATTTCTCTTCTTGAAAATAAGTAAATAAAAATATTTTTTAAGCCAGGTTTGGTGGCACATGCTTTTAATCCCAGCACTCAGGAGGCAGAGGTAGGAGGATCACCGTTCGAGGCCACCCTGAGAATACAGAGTGAATTCCAGGTCAGCCTGGGCTAGAGTGAGACCCTACCTCGGAAAACCAAAAAAAAATTTTTTTAATGAAAATATAGCAAAAGGATGTTCAGGGCCAGGTGTGATGGTGCACAGCTTTAATCCCAGCCCTTGGGAGGCTAAAGAATGAAAATTGCCATGCATTTGAGGCTAGCCTGGGCTACAGAGTGAGTTCTAGGTCTGCATGGGCTAGAGTGAGACCCTGCTTCAAAAAAAAATAAGATGGGGCTGGAGAGATGCCATAGCAGTTAGGACACTTGCCTGTGAAGCCTAAGGACCCAGGTTCGATTCCTCAGGACCCAAGAAAGCCAAAATGCACAATGTGGAGCATGCATCTGGAATTTGTTTGCAGTGGCTGGAGGACCTAGCATGCCCATATTCTCTATCTGCCTCGCTCTCTCCAATAAATATGTAAATAAAATAATATTTTTAAATGCTGGGCATGGTGGTGCACACCTTTAATCCCAGCACTTGGGAGGCAGAGGTAGGAGGATCACCATGAGTTCGAGGCCACCCTGAGACTACATAGTGAATTCCAGGTCAGCCTGAGCCAGAGTGAGACCCTACCTCAAAAAACTGAAAACTAAAAATAAATTTAAAATAATATTTTAAAAATATATTTTATTTATTTGTTTATTGGAGAGAGAGAATGGGCATTCCAGGGCCTCCAGCCACTGCAAAGGAACTCTAGATGTATGTGCCTCTTTGTGCATCTGGCTTATGTTGGTCCTAGGGAATCAAGCCAGGGTCCTTTGGCTTTGCAGGCAAACGCCTTAACTGCTTAGCCATCTTCTCCAGCCCAATAAAATAATTTTTAAAAATATAAGATGGAAAGAAATTGAAGAAGACACTTGATGCCAATCTCTGGTATCTACACACATATGCACACACATACACACACCTGCACACACATCTGCACCCACACGCATACAAATATATGCACATATATGGACACACACACACACAATAACATTTATTTAATTATTTGTCAGCTGTTTAAATATATTTTCATGCTTCTTTTGGCCACTTTTGTTGTTTCCAAAAAGAAAATTGTCCTTTTCCTATTAAAAAAAAAAATGAAGGCCAGGGGAGATGGTTCAGCAGTTAAAGGTGCTTATCTGCAAAGACTGTGCCAGGTTCAATTCCCCAGTATCCATGGCAAAGCCAGACCCACAAAGTGGTTGCATATGTCTGGAGTTCATTTACAGTGATAAGAGGTCCTGGTGCACGTATTTTCTTTTTTAATTAAAAAAATATTTTTAGGGCTGGAGAGATGGCTTAGTGGTTAAGGCACTTGCCTGTGAAGCCTAAGGACCCAGGTTCGATTCTCCAGGTCCCACGTAAGCCAGATGCCCAAGTGGGTTCAGGCGTCTGGAGTTCATTTGCAGTGGCTAGAAGCCCTGGAGTGCCCGTTCTCACTCTCCCTCTCTCTCTTTCCCTCTCTCTGTCTCTAATAAATAAATAAATAAATAATCTTTAAAAATATTTTAATTATTTATTTATTTACGATAGAAAGAGGGGGAGAGAGAGAATGGGCGTGCCAGGGCCATTAGCTACTGCAAACAAACTCCAGATGCATGTGCCACCTTGTGCATCTGGCTTACATGGGTCCTGGGGAATCGAACCTGAGTCATTTGGATTTGTAGGCAAGTGCCTTAACTGCTAAGCCATCTCTCCAGCCCTCTCTCTCTCTTTTTCTTTCTTTCTCTCAAGTAATAAATAAGCTAAGCATGAGAGTATACGCCTTCAGTCCCAGCAGTCAGGAGGCTGAGGTAGGAGGATTACCATAAGTTTGAGGCTAACCTGGGCTACAGAGTGAGTTCCAGGTCAGCCAGAGCTGGAGTGAGACACTGCCTCACAAAACCAAAATAATAATAATAATAATAATAATATTTTTAAGCCAGGTATGATGGCACATGCCTTTAATCACAGCACTCGGGAGGCAGAGGTAGGATGATTGAGACTACATCGTGAATTCCAAGTCAGCCTGAACTAGAGCAAGATCCTACCTAGGAAAACCACAATTTTTTTTTAATTTGCATTACTTTTTTCCATTTTATTTATTTATCCAAGCAAAACATCACATTGGTCAGGCATGGTGGTACATTCCTTTAATCCCGGCACTTGCAAGGCTGAGGTAGGAGGATCACCACGAGTTCGAGGCCAGCCTGGGTTACAGAGTGAGTACCAGGTCAGCCTGGGCTAGAGTGAAACCCTACTTCCAAAAGAAAGGAAAGTGGGCTGAAGATATGGCTTAGCAGTTAAAGCGCTTGCCTGAAAAACCTAAGCACCCAGGTTAAATTCGACGGCACCCACATAAACCAGATGCACATGGTGGCACATGCGTTTTCAGTTCTTTTGCAGTGGCTAGAGGCCCTGGTGTGCCCATGCTCCCTGTCTCTCATTCTGTCTCTCAAATAAATAAATAAAATAGAAATACTAAAAAATATAAAGGAAGAAGCCGGGCGTGGTGGCACACGCCTTTAATCCCAGCACTCAGGAGGCAGAGGTAAGAGGACTGCAGTGAGTTTGAGGCCACCCTGAGACTACATAGTGAATTCCAGGTCAGCCTGGGCTAGAGTAAGACCCTACCTCGAAAAACCAAAAAAAAAAAAAAAAAAAGGAAGGAAATAAGCAATGGAAGATAATGGTAAGGGAAAGGGCTCTCTGCTGTGTTAGGACTACACGCGCAGGTTCACAGGTGCTCACTCTTCACTTACATGGATGTGTGTGCGCACACCCATGCACATGGAAGTTTGTCCCTCTGTGTTATCATATCATGCTGGTGAACTGATGAGGTTCATCTAATGGTCCCTTTGAGGACTTGTTCAAATTTTAGCATCCATAAGAAAGAGCCCTCTGGAGGCAGGCCCCATCCCCATATTGTCTGCTCCATGGGTCTGGGCTAGCGACTGGAAATGTGCTTTTCTAACAAAGAGCCCAGTAACGCAGATGTATCGTGTCAATGGACTGGACTCCATTTTAGAACCACTAGTCTAGTGCTAGGGTCACCAAGTAGAAGAGGACACCCCAAGGCTGACAGTGCATGTGACTAGAAATGCCCTCTTCTAGGTGATCAGGTCGGCTCCACTGAGACCAGCCTCCTCAGCCTAACCACCTAATCATACTGGACCATGGATGAGGACTCACAAAGTCCAGGTGCGGTCGAAAAGCAATTCTATGCTGATGTCTGCAGAGGGTCTGCAGTGTAAACCAAGGAAGGATTTCAAATTCTGGGGAACAAAGCTGCTACAATCCGGAGCTGCCCTCCCTCAGAGCCCACAGCAGGCAGCCTGTTTGTCTGAAGCCTTTCTACTTCCGTGACGTTTTTTTCAGACCCCAAGGGTGGGAGAAGAGAAGTTCAATGTGGGGGAATGGATGATTTTCGGCATTTCTGGGACAATACTGCCACCAAGAGTAATCTAGGGTATGTCTGAAACTATGAGGGCAAACAAGAATATCTGCAATGCTAGAAAGGAATGCCTTGCCCACAATTTCAGAAACCATGAAAAAGACTCAGAAATAAAAAAAAAAAAAAAAGATGCAAAAGCCATGAAAAAAATCCAAGCCTGAAAAAAAAAAAATCCAAGCCTGGAGCACTGGCTTGTGCATATAATCCCAGCCACTGGGCTCAGCAGGCCCAGTAGGACTGTTTGAGCCCAGAAATAAGAGGTAAGCCAGGGGCTGGAGAGATGGCTTAGCGGTTAAGGCATTTGCCTGTGAAGCCAAAGGATCCTGGTTTGATTCTCCAGGACCCACGTAAGCCAGATGTACAAAGGACACATGCATCTGGAGTTTGTTTGCATTGGCTGGAGGCCCTGGCGTACCCATTCTCTGTCTGCCTCTCTTCTATCTCTCTCTCTCTCTGCTTGCAAATAAACGAATAAAAATTTGAAAAAAAGGGGTTGGAGAGATGGCTTAGCAGTTAAGGCGCTGCCTCCTAAACCTAAGAGCGCTGGTTCCAATCTTCAGGTCCCACGTTTAGCCAGATGCAGTGACACAAGGGCGCAATGCCGCACTTGACCACGAGGGGGCGCACACATCTGGATTTCGTTCGCAGCAGCTGAGACGCCCATCTCTGTCTGTCTTTCTGTCTTCCTCTCCCTTTCTCGTCGTCTCTCAAAAAAAAAAAAAAAAAAGAGAAAGAAAAGAAGAAGAATGTCAGTGGAGGAAGAGGTAAGCCAGGACTACATAGTGAGACCTTTTTTTTTTTAAGGGTCAGTCCTGGTGGCACATGCCTTTCATCCCAGCACTTGGGAGGCCGAGGTATGAGTACAGCCATGAGTTGGAGGCCACTCTGAGACCACATAGGGAATTCCAGGTCAGCCTGGTTAGAACAAGACCCTATCTTGAAAAACCAAAAAGGGGGCTGGAGGGGGACAGGGGACTGGGGAGATTGCTCGGGTGGTTAAAGGTGCTTGTTTGCGGGCTGAGAAATGGCTTAGCGGTTAAGGCACTTTGCTGGCAACGTGTAAGGAAGGATCCAAGTTTGATTCCCAGTACCACATAAAGCCAGATGCACAAAGTGGCACGTGCACCTGGAGTTCAATTGCAGTGGCTGGAGGCCCTTGGACAGCCAATCTCTCTGACTGGCTCTCTTCTCTCTATCTCTGTCGCTGCTTGCAACTAAATAAATAAGTACTTTTTTTTTCAGTTTTTCAAGGTAGGTTCTCACGCTAGTCCAGGCTGACCTGGAACTATGTAGTCTCAGGATAGCCTTGAACTCACAGTGATCCTCCTACCTCTGCCTCCCAAGTGCTGGGATTAAAGGAGTGCACCACCACGCTGGGCTCAATTTTTATTTATTTATTTTTATTTATTTATTTATTTATTGGTTTTGAGGTAGGGTCTCACTCTAGCTCAGACTGACCTAGAATTCACTATGTAGTCTCAGGGTGGCCTTGAACTCATGGCGATCCTCCTACCTCTGCCTCCCAAGTGCTGGGATTAAAGGTGTGCGCCACCACGCCTGGCCTGGGCTCAATTTTTAAAAGGTGCTTGCTTGCAAAGCCTGCCTACCCAAGTTCAATTCCATAAACCAGATACAAAACAGTGGCATAGAGGCCCTGGCACAACACACACACAACTATATAATAAATAAATAGATTTAATTTAAACTGGGTGTGGCCTCTTTAAAAAAAAAAATATTGGGGAGCAGGCGTGGTGGCACGCCTTTAATCCCAGCACTCGGGAGGCAGAGGTAGGAGGATTGCCAAGAGTTCGAGGCCACCCTGAGACTACATAGTTAATTCCAGGTCAGCCTGGACCAGAGTGAGACCTACTCGAAAAACCAAAAAATATATATATATATTGGGGCCTGAGAGATGGTTTAGTGGTTAAGGCACTTGCCTGTAAAGTGTAAGGGTCCAGTTTTATTTCAGTACCCACATATGCTAGGTGCTCAGTGGCATGCTTCTAGAGTATGTTTTCAGCAGCTGGAGGCCTGGCATACCCACTCTACCTCTCTCTTCTATCTCTCTCTGCTTGCAAATAGATAGATAAAATATTTTTATTTATTTAGGGTTTTTTGAGGTAAGGTTTCACCCTAGGCCAGGCTGACCTGGAATTTACTATGTATTCTCAGGGTGGCCTCCAACTCACAGTGATCCTCCTACCCAACCTCCTGAGTGCTGGGATTAAAGGCGTGCGCCACCATGCCTGGCAAATAAAAATATTTTTAAAAGAAAGAAAGGCTGAGAAATGGCTTAGTGGTTAAGGCACCATGTGAAGCCTAACAACCCAGGTTTGATTCTAGAACCCATATCAGATGCACAGGGTGATGCATGCATCTGGGTTCCTGCAGTGGCTGGAGGCCCCTGGCATGCCTGTTCTCTCCCTCCCTCCCTCTCTCTCCCACGTTTTCATTCTCTTTTCAAATAAAAAAGTATTTTTTTAAAAATAGAAACAGCCAGGTTGGCACACACCTTTCATCCCAACATTTGGGAGGCTGAGGTAGGAGGATTGCAGTGATGAGCCCACCCTGAGATTACATAGCGAATTCAGGTCAGCCTGAGCTAGAGTGAGACCCTACCTAAAAAAAAAAAAGCAAAAGAAAACAAAAAGAAAAAGAAAAGGAAAGGAAGGAAGGGAAGGAATGGGAAAGAAGAAGAATGTCAGTGGAGGAAGAGGTAAGCCAGGACTACATAGTGAGACTTTTTTTTTTTAAGGGTCAGTCCTGGTGGCACATGCCTTTCATCCCAGCACTTGGGAGGCCGAGGTATGAGTACAGCCATGAGTTGGAGGCCACTCTGAGACCACATAGGGAATTCCAGGTCAGCCTGGTTAGAACAAGACCCTATCTTGAAAAACCAAAAAAGGGGGGGGGGGCTGGAGGGGGACAGGGGACTGGGGAGATTGCTCGGTGGTTAAAGGTGCTTGTTTGCGGGCTGGAGAAATGGCTTAGCGGTTAAGGCACTTTGCTGGCAACGTGTAAGGAAGGATCCAAGTTTGATTCCCCAGTACCCACATAAAGCCAGATGCACAAAGTGGCACGTGCACCTGGAGTTCAATTGCAGTGGCTGGAGGCCCTTGGACAGCCAATCTCTCTGACTGGCTCTCTTCTCTCTATCTCTGTCGCTGCTTGCAACTAAATAAATAAGTACTTTTTTTTTCAGTTTTTCAAGGTAGGTTCTCACGCTAGTCCAGGCTGACCTGGAATTAACTATGTCGTCTCAGGATAGCCTTGAACTCACAGTGATCCTCCTACCTCTGCCTCCCAAGTGCTGGGATTAAAGGAGTGCACCACCACGCTGGGCTCAATTTTTATTTATTTATTTTTATTTATTTATTTATTTATTGGTTTTTTGAGGTAGGGTCTCACTCTAGCTCAGACTGACCTAGAATTCACTATGTAGTCTCAGGGTGGCCTTGAACTCATGGCGATCCTCCTACCTCTGCCTCCCAAGTGCTGGGATTAAAGGTGTGCGCCACCACGCCTGGCCTGGGCTCAATTTTTAAAAGGTGCTTGCTTGCAAAGCCTGCCTACCCAAGTTCAATTCCCATAAACCAGATACAAAACAGTGGCATAGAGGCCCTGGCACAACACACACACAACTATATAATAAATAAATAGATTTAATTTAAACTGGGTGTGGCCTTCTTTAAAAAAAATATTGGGGGAGCCGGGCGTGGTGGCGCACGCCTTTAATCCCAGCACTCGGGAGGCAGAGGTAGGAGGATTGCCAAGAGTTCGAGGCCACCCTGAGACTACATAGTTAATTCCAGGTCAGCCTGGACCAGAGTGAGACCCTACCTCGAAAAACCAAAAATATATATATATATATTGGGGCCTGGAGAGATGGCTTAGTGGTTAAGGCACTTGCCTGTAAAGTGTAAGGGTCCAGGTTTTATTCCCCAGTACCCACATATGCTAGGTGCACATGGTGGTGCATGCTTCTAGAGTATGTTTTCAGCAGCTGGAGGCCTGGCATACCCACTCTACCTCTCTCTTCTATCTCTCTCTGCTTGCAAATAGATAGATAAAAATATTTTTATTTATTTATTTTGGGGTTTTTTGAGGTAAGGTTTCACCCTAGGCCAGGCTGACCTGGAATTTACTATGTATTCTCAGGGTGGCCTCCAACTCACAGTGATCCTCCTACTTCAACCTCCTGAGTGCTGGGATTAAAGGCGTGCGCCACCATGCCTGGCAAATAAAAATATTTTTAAAAGAAAGAAAGGCTGGAGAAATGGCTTAGTGGTTAAGGCACTTGCATGTGAAGCCTAACAACCCAGGTTTGATTCCCTAGAACCCATATCAGATGCACAGGGTGATGCATGCATCTGGAGTTCCTTTGCAGTGGCTGGAGGCCCTGGCATGCCTGTTCTCTCCCTCCCTCCCTCTCTCTCTCCCACGTTTTCATTCTCTCTTTCAAATAAAAAAAAAGTATTTTTTTTAAAAAATAGAAACTTGTGAGCCAGGTGTTGTGGCACACACCTTTCATCCCAGCATTTGGGAGGCTGAGGTAGGAGGATTGCAGTGAATTCGAGCCCACCCTGAGATTACATAGCGAATTCCAGGTCAGCCTGAGCTAGAGTGAGACCCTACCTCGAAAAAAAAGCAAAAGAAAACAAAAAGAAAAAGAAAAGGAAAGGAAGGAAGGGAAGGAATGGGAAGGTAGAGAGAAGATTCAGAAGCCAACTCAAACATTAAAGATGGACAAAGCTGAGCATGGTGGGCCATGCCTGTAATCCCAGCACTTTGGAGATTAATGGAGGATTAAATTTGAAGCCAGTTTGAGCTACATAGTGAGACTCAGTCCCAAAACCAAGACAAGACAAACAAACAAAAGGTACAATTTAAGTGGTACGAACCCAGATAAGTTCAAATTCCAGTTCTGCCACTCATTCACTGCATGACCTTGAGAAAGTTGCCAAATTTCTCTATTTTAAGTTCTACCTCTGTAAAATGGAGACAAATCTTATTGTACCTACTAAGTAAGTGCTTATGAGGATTAAGGAGTATGTGGAAAGTATTTAGAGCACATCTGCTTTCTTCAGGTTACAGAAAGTCTGCTGTTCTCCCAGAAGTGACATGGAATTAGAATGCAAGAACTACTGTTTTAAGAATTCAAGAGTGGGGGCCTGGAGAGGTGGGTTAGCTTAACTGCGCTTGCCTGTGAAGCCTGAGGACCCTGTTTGAGGTTTGATTCCCCAGGGCCCATGTAAGCCAGATGCACAAGGTGGCTCATGCATCTGGAGTTCATTTACAGTGGCTGGAGGCCTGGCGCACCCATTCTCTCTCTCTCTCTCTCTCTCTCTCTCTCTCTCTCTGCCTCTTTCTCTCTCTCAAATAAATAAATAAAAATAAAAAAGAATTCAAGAGAGGGCTGGAGAGATGCTTACAAAGCCTAAGGACCCAGGTTCGATTTCCTGAGTACCGACGTAAAGCCAGATGTACCAGGTGGTGTATTCATCTGTACTTCGTTTGTAGTGGCTGGAGGTCTGGTGTGCCCATTCTCTCTCTCGATCTCTCTGTCTCTCTCTCTCTCTCTGTCTCTGTCTCTCTCTCTCGCTATATGTATATATATGCCTCTCTCTAATAAATAAATAAAATAAAATATTAAAAAAGAATTCAAGAGAGATCATGGTTAGATGTGCAGTTCTACACTGATGCTGTCCAATTTTAGATAGTGAATTAACAGGGCTAGAAAATGAAGTACTGTTCATGTTTTCCTGCATGCTCTAAGTAAAGTTTTTGTGATCTTTATCAGCAAAAGCACAGAAACAAATTATAAGTCATTGGTGACCATTTATTCACAGCCTGCCCAATGGGTGATGGAGGCAGGAGTGAGTAATGATGTAACCAGCAATAAAGAAATGGTATGACGAGAGCCGGGCGTGGTGGTGCACACCTTTAATCCCAGCACTCGGGAGGCAGAGGTAGGAGGATTGCCATGAGTTTGATTGAGGCCACCCTGAGACTACATAGTGAATTCCAGGTCTCCCTGAGCTAGAGTGAGACCCTACCTCGAAAAACAAACAAAAAACAAAAGAAGAAGGAGGAGGAAAGAAAGATGACGAATGTGCAGAGGTAAGAAAATCTATATTTGCTTTCTTTTTTGTTTTTTTCAAGGTAGAGTCTCACTCTAGCTCAGGCTGTCTTGGCACTTAGTCTGTAGTCTTCAGGCTGGCCTCGAACTCATGGTCATCCTCCTACCTCTGCCTCCCCAGCTGAGATTAAAGGTGTGTGCCATCATGCCCAGCTATAAAAATATTTTTTTAAAAAAAAGGAAATATATGGGCTGGAGAGATGGCTTAGTGGTTAAAGCGTTTGCCTGCAAAGCCAAAGGATCCCAATTCGATTCTCTAGGACTCACGTAAGCCACATGCACCAGGGGGCTCGTGCATCTGGAGTTCGTTTGCAGTGGCTGAAGGCCCTGACATGCCCATTCTCTCTCTCTCTCCCTTTCTCTCTCTCTCTGCCTCTTTCTCTCTCTCAAATAAATAAAATATATTAAAAATAAATAAACAAATAAATAAATAAATAAAAAATTTAAAAAGGAAATATAAATGAGGCATGGTAGCGCATGACTTTAATCCCAGCACTCGGGAGGCAGAGGTAAGAGGATCACCATGAGTTAGAGACCACCCTGAGACTACATAGTGAATTCCAGGTCAGCCTGGTCTACAGAGAGACCCTACCTCAATAAAAACATTATTTTTGTGTGTATAAGAGAGAGGGAGGAAGGGAGGGGAAGAGAGAGAGAGAGAGAAGGAAAGAGTAGACACTCCACGAACTCTGCCACTATAAATGAATTCCAGATGCATATGTCACTCTGTGCATCTGGCTTTATGTGGGTACTGGGGAATTGAACCAAGGCCAGTAGGTTTTGCAAGCAAGCTCTTTTAACCACTGAGCCATTTCTCCAGCGTGATCTATATATTCTCGTACAAACATCATGAGAAGCATTTTTTTGAGGTAGGGTCTCAGTCTTACTCTAGCCTAGGCTGACCTGGAATTCATTCTGTAGTCCCAGGCTGTTCTTGAACTCATAGCGATCCTCCTACCTCTGCCCCCACCCCCCAGTGCTGGGATTAAAGGCGTGCACCACCATGCCTGGCATGAAAAGCATTATTATAGAAGGAGATGTGATGATAGCCAGGAATATAGCACATTTAATATTAAAGAAACTAGGAGCTGGGCACAGTGGTACCTGGTTGTAATTCCAGGTACTTGAGACTCTCAGGAAGGAGTGTCACTTGAGCCCAGAAGTTTTAGGACCAGTCTGGGTAACTTAGAGTCTATCTCAAAAACAGGACCTGGGCGCTGGAGAAATGGCTTAGCAGTTAAGGCCTGCAAAGCCAAAGGACCTAGGTTTGATTCCCCAGGACCCACGTAAGCCAGATGCACAAGGTGGCACATGCATCTGGAGTTCATTTGCAGTGGCTGGAGGCCCTGGTGCACCCATTCTCTCTCTCTATCTGTCTCTCTTTCTCTATGCTTCTTTCTCTCTCTTAAATAAATAAATAAATACAATTTAAAAAAAAACAGGACCTGGGGGCTGGAGAAATGGCTTAGCGGTTAAGGCACTTGCCTGCAAAGCCTAATGACCTGAGTTTGATTCCCTAGTACCCATATAAAGCTAGATGCACAAAGTGGTGCATGCATCTGGAGTTCATTTGCAGAGTCTAGAGGCCCTGGCCCTCTCTCTCTCTCCCAGGCCTGGTGGCTCACACTTTTAAATACCAGCACTCTGTAGGTCTAGGTAGGAGGCTCATTGTGACTTCAAGGTCAGCCTGAGACTACATAGTGAATTCCAGGTCAGCCTGGACTAGAGCCAGACCCTATCTCAAAACACCCAAAATAATGGGCTGGAGAAATGGTTTAGTAGTTAACACATTTGACTGAGAAACCAAAAGGACCCACGTTCGATTCCCCAGGGCCCACATAAGCCAGATGTACAAGGTAGTGCATGTGTCTGGAGTTCGTTAACAGCAGCTGAAGGCCCTGGTGCACCCATTCTCCATCTCTCTCTCTCTCTCCCCCCCCTCTTTCTCTCTCTCTCAAATAAAATAAATGAAATAAAATAAAACATTTAAAAAAACAGCTGGCCGTGGTGGCGCACACCTTTAATCCCAGCACTCTGGAGGCAGAGGTAGGAGGATCACTGTGAATTTGAGGCTAGCCTAAGACTACATAGTGAATTCCAGGTCACCCTGGACTAGAGTAAAACCCTACCTCAAAAAAACAACCAACCGAGCCGGGCATGGTGGCGCACGCCTTTAATCCCAGCACTCGGAAGGTAGAGGTATGAGGATCGCCAAGAGTTCAAGGCCACCCTGAGACTACGTAGTGAATTCCAGGTCAGCGAGTCCCTACCTCGAAAAACTAAAAAAAAAACAAAACAATAATAATAATAATAATAATAATAATAATAATATGGAAGTGGTTTCCTGGACTTGAATAAGAAAAAATGGATTATAAAGACAACAGATTCATTATGAACATTGAATGGTCAATGAACAACTATGTAAGTATCTCTTCTCTACACATTGACCTAAATTGTCATCAGTAAATCACATTAACCCATATGGAACCATGAACTTGAAGTATATTTTAAATTAAAATAGTTTATATGGACAGGGACTATGCAAAAACATATTTGTCAAGGACCCTACATACTTTATGGGAAATGTGGTAAGCAACTTCTAAAATTATCCCTTATAAACCTCATCTTGGGATGGAGAGATGGCTTAGTGGTTAAGATGCTTTCCTGAAAAGCCTAAGGACTGGGGTTCAATTCCCCAGCACCTACATAAGCCAGATGCACAAGGTGGAACATTTGTCTAGAGTTCATTTGCAGTGGCTAGAGGCCCTGGTATGCCCATTCTCTCTCTCTCTTTTGGTTTTCCTTGGTAGGGTCTCACTCTAGTTCAGGCTAACCTGAAATTCACTCGGTAGTCTCAGGTTGGCCTCGAACTCATGGCAATCCTCCTACCTCTGCCTCCCAAGTGCTGGGATTAAAGGTGTGCACCACCACGCCCAGCTTTCTCTTTCAAATAAACAAATAAATAATATATATTTTTTAAAATACCTCACCTCCTTGTATTTGTGTCCTTATAGTGTGCTCTGGAATTAACAACTCACTCTAACAAATATAATAGATGACAGAAATGATGGGATGTGCCGGGCGTGGTGGTGCACGCCTTTAATCCCAGCACTCAGGAGGCAGAGGTAGGAGGATCGCCGAGAGTTCGAGGCCACCCTGAGACTACATAGTTAATTCCAGGTCAGTCTGGACCAGAGTGAGACCCTACCTCGCAAAACCAAAAAAAAAGAAATGATGGGATGTTGTAAGGATTCATCTGGACCTGACTGCAGCCATCTTAAATCATAGCCACCATTATTGCCTCAGAGAAACCTTGGCAGTTTTCTCCGCATGCTTTCCCAGCATAAAATAAGCAAACCATTAGAATTCTTTTCTTTTCTTTTCTTTTTGTAGGTAGGGTCTCGCTCTAGCCCAGGCTGACCTGGAATTCACTACGTAGTCTCAGGCTGGCCTCAAACTCACAGCAATCCTCCTACCTCAGCCTCCTGAGTGCTTGTATTAAAGTTGTGTACCACCATGCCATTAGAATTCTATGTGCAGCTTTGTGACTGGACCCTGACAGTTTCAGCACCAGCAATATGGAAAACAATATTCCACAACATTCTACCCCTTCCTCTGGCTCTTACAATCTGTCCATCCCTTCTATAATGTTATCTGAGCCTTGGAATAAGTAATATAGATGCCCATTTAAGACTGAACATATCAGGCTGGAGAAGATGGCTTAGCGGTTAAGGCTTTTGCCTGCAAAGCTAAAGGGACCCCGGTTTGATTTCCTAGGACCCACGTAAGTCAGATGCACAAGGAGGCGTTTGCAGTGGCTGGAAGCCCTGGCATGCCCATTCCTTCTCTCACACTCACTCTCTCTTTCTTTCTCTCGAATAAATAAATAAAATATATTTTTAAAAAGACTGAACATTCAACAGTTATTTATTCTCAACACTTGTGAGTCTCCATAGTAATCATTGCCCACTGGAACGAGAAGCTTCTCTGACCAAGGCTGAGAGTAGCATTAATCTATGGGCAGAAGCATAAAGATTTATAAGACAATTGGACAGGCACAGCATATCTATTTAACACAATAACAGCAGTAGCTATCCTACTAGTGCCTCATACCAGGCATGAATTGCCCCCTGTGGAGTAGACCTTAAATATCAGAAAGCAATTGTTTACACCATCTGTTCCTTCCTCAACCATAAAGTTCCCAGTTGTGCTGCTATTGCCCCAGTGGGCACATCTTGCCTGGCATGTTGTTAGTGTAATATGCAGGATCCACAGCTGAGTGATACTATTGATGAGAATTCTCTCCCAGTCTTCTGCACAGCACTTTCTGGCATTTATAAAAGCTAGCCAGAACTGGAGAGATGGCTTAGTGGTTAAGGCACTTGCCTGCGAAGCCTAAGGACCCAGGTTTGATTCCCCAGTACCCACAAAAGCCAAATGCACATGGTGGCACATGCATCTGGAGTTTGTTTGCAGTGGCTCACCCATTCTCTTTCTCCCTCCTCTCCTCTCCTCTCCTCTCCTCTCCTCCCTCTCTCTCTCTGTAAAATAATTTTTAAAAAAAGCTATCTAGCAGGGAAGGAACTTTCAGCTCAGTTCCAACTTGATTTCTCTATGTCGAGCAAGCAAAGTGTGTGGTGTCTCACGATCTAGTCAGGCAACCACTAGCAGTGGCAACAGCCTGTATTGTTTTGGAGGGCCTCAGAGTCCTACCTGGCACAGAGAGGTAGACCACCTCCAGCTCTAGGATTTTCACTTCACAACTTTATGGTTTCTGGAGGCGGTACCATCTACCCAGGCAGGGTACCTATGTTCAAACTCATTTTTTTAAACTTTTTAAAATATTTTATTTATTTATTTATTTATTTATTTATTTATTTATTTGAGAGAGAGAGAATGGGCATGCCAGGACCTCCAGCCACTGCAAACGAACTCCAGATGCATGCGCCCCCTTGTGCATCTGGCTTATGTGGGTCCTGGAGAATCGAACAGGGATCCTTTGGCTTTGTAGGCAGATGCCTTAATTGCTAAGCCATTTCTCCATCCCCAAAGTCATTTAAAAAATTTTTGTTTGGTTTTTCTTTTTCTTTTCTTTTCTTTTTTTGGCTTTCCGAGTTGAGTTAGGGTCTCACTCTAGCTCAGGCTGACTTGGAATTCATTATGTAGTCTCAGGGTGGCCTCGAACTCATGGTGATCCTCCTACCTCTGCTGCCCAAGTGATGGGATTAAAGTCATGTGCCACCATATGTCGGAAAATAAACTTCATTTAGCAAAAACAGATGCGGAAACATTACCAGCACTGAAAATTAATAAAGTAGATATGCAGTGGGTATAGGTTTTGGCAGGTTGGGCAACCCCACTGAATGGCTTCATGAGAGAGAGGGAGTACTTGCAATGTCTTCATTTCGATTGTCTTCTGGATGGAGGTGTCATTAACTTGTCAGTGCCTATAGTTCTGACAGCTACGCATTAGGACAAAGAGAGGCTGGACGGCTGTACAGCATTTGCTCTGGTGTATGAGGGACGCCGTGTGGCTATTTATTATTTTCCGGCACATTCAGTTCTTTTACTTCATAAGAGGCATCCACAGGTACGACATCCCGTTCCTGTAGAAGTTCAAGAACTTGCTGGACACAGTCATTAACGTCACAGGAGTCTGTTTTCAGCACCAACTCTGGGGCTTCTGGCTTTTCATATTCAGAATCAATTCCAGTGAAACCTTTAATTTCCCCTGCCTGTGCTTTCCTGTAGAGCCCTTTGACATCTCTCTGCTCACAAACATGCCGAGGAGCATCAACAAACACTTCAAAAAAGGGCAAGCTTGCACCCTCGTGAATCTGCCATGCATTGCTGCGTATAAGGCGATATTAAACTAGTGATACACACTAGGCCAGCATCTGCAAACAGCTTGGCAACTTCTGCAATGCGTCGCACATTCTCCTCTCTGTCTTCAGGACTAAAGCCAAGGTTTTTATTGAGACCTTGACGGATATTGTCACCATCCAAAGTGTAGCATGGAATGCCATGGCAAACCAAGTACTCCTCCAAAGCCACGCTCACTGTGGTCTTCCCGGCTCCAGACAAGCCTGTTAGCCAAACCGTGCGACCACGAAAGCCACCTCTGGTTCCCACCACCTGACCCCTCTTGTTCCTGCTGACATGGTGGGCTTGATAGGTGACATTAGTTGCTCGCTGCATTCCCAAGGCCAAGTGATGATTTCCCGAGCTGCAGCAAAGCTCACCCTCTCAGTTCTGCGCGTTGTTGCTCAGTGTGACTTTCTTGCACAGATTCCAGGGAATCTCCATGGCTGCGGAGCGTGCGCGGCTAAGCAATGCTACGCTCCTGCTCCCGGGAGGATAGCTAGCTAGAACAGGAGGAGGAGGAGTAGGGGGAGGGAGCTCTGCCAATTTTTCCATTAGAAACTCCAGCTCAGTACAAATCTTGCCACATTTGCTTATTTGCTTTATTTATTTATTATTTGCAAGGAAAGGAAGAGAGAATGGGCATGCCAGGGCCTCTAGCCTCTGCAAAGGAATTCCAGATGCATATGCCACTTACAGCATCTGGCTTTACATGGGTATTGGGAAATTGAACCTGGGTCATTAGACTTTGCAGGCAAGTGCATTAACAGCTGAGTCATCTCTCCAGCCCCCACATTTGCTTTTCAGTGACACAGGCCCTTTCACCTGCTTTTCCTTTTTCTTTTTCTTTTTAAAATATATTTTATTTATTTATTTGAGAGAGAGACAGAAAGAGAAAGAAGAAGAAACAGAGAGAGAGAGAAAATGACTGCACCAGGGCCTCCAGTGCTGCAAACAAACTCCAGATGCATGCACACGTTGTCTTGCTGGCTTACATGGGTCCTGGGGAATTGAGCCTGGGTCCTTTGGCTTCATAGGCAAGTGCCTTAACTGCTAAACCATCTCTCCAGCCCTCATATGCCTTTTCTTTTCCTCATCCCCTCTTGATTGCTTTAGCACTTTACAACTCCAGCTTACATGCCATTTTAAATCATTCATGTCTGCAAAAGCCTCTCCTATCTTGTAGAGATGATGTTTCACCATGGGGCTTAGCAAAAGCTACTAAAGCCCCATACCAGCCCCAAAGCTCCTGCTGAATCATCACTTCATTTAAAAAAATATTTGTTTATTTGAGACAGAGAGAAAGAGGCAAACACACAGAGAGAATGGGTGTACCAGGGACTCTTACTACTGTATATGAACTTTGAATTCATTCGTCACTTTGTGCATCTGGCTTTATGTGGGTATTAGGGAATCAAAGCCAGGCTGTCAGGCTTTGAAAGAAAACACCTTTAACCATTAAGCCATCTCTTCAGCCCTCAACCACTTTCTTTTTTAATTTTTAAAAAATTTTTAGTTATATTTATTTATTAGAGACAAAGAGAAGGGGAGCGAGAGAATGAGTGCACCAGGGCCTCTAGCCACTGCAAATGAACTCCAGACATATGCACTACTTTGTGCATCTGGCTTATGTGGGACCTAGAGAATTGAACCATGGTCCTTAGGCTTTGCAGGCAAGCGCCTTGACTGCTAAGCCATCTCTCCAGTCACCCCCACACACCTTTTTAAGATAGGGTCTCACTCTAGCCCAGGCTAACCTGGAACTCACTGTAGTTCCAGCCTGGCCTCAAACTCACAGCAATCCTCCTACCTCTGCCTTCCTAGTGCTGGGATTAAAGGTGTGTGCCACCACACCAGGCTTCAACCACTTTGTTACCTCTACTCTGAATCAGTTTTATCTGACCTAGTGAACTGGGAATCAAACACTGGCTCTTATAGGCCCAGACTCCTTCAGTAATGCCTGACCTTCCTCTGCTGTCTTCCAATTACTGATATTCATGGGGACATCAGAGGGTAATAACCAAGTATCCCTAATGGCTTCTATGCATCAGCCCATTAGGGACTTGTTTCCCTCATATTGCCTCAAATTATGCAGCCTTCATCTCAAAGAAGGATGAGTAGTTATATTACTCAGGTTCTCTGTTTCCACAGCACTCAGACTGATTCCATCTACCCACATGTCCCACAGCCTCATGAACCAGGCTATAAGAGGCTCACTCATTTCTGTTTAAAAGCCTTTCCCAGGGGCTGGAGAGATGGCTCAGCCATTAAGGCACTTGCCTGCAAAGCCTAGGGCCCTACGTTTGATTCCCCAGTACCCATGTAAAGCCAGATTCACTAGGTGGTGCATGTGTCTGGAGTTCATATGGAGAGAGAGAGAATGGATATATGGATATATATACATATATATATGTATGTATATATATTTGCCTCTCTCTCAAATAAATTAATAAATAAAAAATTCATTTATTTATTTGCAAGCACGAGAGAGAGAGAGAGAGAAAGAAAGAAAGAAGAGAAACAGATAGGCAGACAGAGAATGGGCACGCCAGGGCCTCTAGCTACTGCAAATGAACTCCAGATGCATGTGCTCTTTGTGCATCTGGCTTACAAGGGTCCTAGGGAATCAAACCTGGGTCTTTTGGCTTCACAGGCAAATGCCTTAACTGCTAAGCCATTTCTCCAGCCCTAAATAAATGTTTGTTTTTGTTTTTGAGGTAGGGTTTTGCTCTAGCTCAGGCTGACCTGGAATTCACTATGAAGCCTCAGAGTTGCTCAAACTCACTGCAATCCTCCTACCTCTGCCGCCCGAGTGCTGGGATTAAAGGTGTGTGCCACCAGGTCCAGCTAAATAAAATATTTATATTATATATATTTATAATAATATATATTATGTTCTTATATTATATATTTATATATTCCAATTCAAATAGTTTGAAGGCAAAATATTCCTGATTACCATAGTTTCATGTACTGAGGATGTGAGGGTGATGTGGCTGTGACATCTGTTAAACCATTGATCGCCAGGGTTGATTCGGCTAATTTGGCTGGCTAGGTGGGCGTCCCCTTCCTCCCTCACTGCTCCATGTGCATCCCTCCTGAAGCTGCGTGCGCAGTTGAAAAGGACCAGTCTTCAGTCAAGGGTATATGATTAGCTGCACTCCCCCGCTAGAACCTCCAAACAAGCTCTCATGTACTGGACCATCATCAAAGTCCCCATCTGCACACTGTTCCATGGATTTTCCTTTGGTCTATATTAAAGATCAGTCTTGAGAGAAATCATCCATCACTTCTATCTCTTCTTCACTGTCCAATTCTTCCCATGGGTTCCAAGTTTTGGGGTCCAAGAAGGGGTGATTTAGCATAGATCGGCTCTGTATGCCCCATCCCCAGCTATAAGAAATAGCAAGCCAGGGCTTGGAGAGATCACTTAGCAGTTAAAGGTGCTTGCTTGCAAAACCTGACAACCTAGGTTCAATTCCCCGGCACACACATAAAGCCAGATGCACAAAGTGGTGCATGTGTCTGGAGTGGAAAGAAGCCCTGGCATGCCCATTTATTTCCTGTCTCCCTCTCTGTCTCTCCCAATTCAGAGGCCAGTGTAGAGGATAGTATCAACATATCTTTTCTCATTGTATTTCCTCTTTTGTGTGGGCAAGTTCTTTCTAGGCAGACATCTCAGCCTCAGTTGCGTGTCTTCTCTCTCTCTTTCACATGCTGTCCAATAAATACATAAAATATTTAAAATATTATTAAAAGCCAAGTGTAGCAGTGCACACCTTTAGTCCTAGCTAGCACTTGGGAGGCTGAGGAAGGAAGATCATTGTGAGTTCAAGCCAACCTGGGGTTATAGAGTGAGTTCTAGGTCAGCCTGGGTGACAGTGAGACCCTGCTTCAAAAAAAAAAAAAAAAAAAAAAAAAAAAACGGGCGTGGTGGCGCACGCCTTTAATCCCAGCACTAAGGAGGCAGAGGTAGGAGGATCACCGTGAGTTC
Organism: Orientallactaga sibirica; assembly: GCA_036365145.1. Classification (NCBI taxonomy): domain Eukaryota; kingdom Metazoa; phylum Chordata; class Mammalia; order Rodentia; family Dipodidae; genus Orientallactaga; species Orientallactaga sibirica. The sequence continues at coordinate 4,446,079 of JAEOAD010002518.1, forward strand.
GAGACAACCCTGAGACTACAAAGTGATTTCCAGGTCAGCCTGAGGTAGAATGAGACCCTACCTCGGGGAGGGGGGGAGGAGAAGGCGGGGTGTGGCGCGTGCCTTTAATTCTAGCACTCAGAAGGCTGAGGTAGGAGGATTACCATGAGTTTGAGGCCACCCTGAGACTACATAGTGAATTCCAGATCAGCCTGGACTATAGTGAGACCCTACCTCGAAAAAATCAAAATAAAAAAAAAGGAGAAAGCCAGGCGTGGTAGTGTACACCTTTAATCCCAGCACTCAGGAGGCAGAGTTGGGAGGATCACTGTTAGAGGCTACCCTGAGACTACATAGTTAATTCCAGGTCATCCAGGGCCAGAGACTCTACCTTGAAAAAAAAAAAGAAAGAAAAAAGGAGAGCCAGGTGTGGTGGCACACGCTTTTTATCCCAGCCTTTGGGAGGCAGAGGTAGGAGAATTGCCATGAGTTCAAGGCCACCCTGAGAGACTACATAGTGAATTCTAGGACAGCCTGGTCTAGAGTGAGACCCTACCTCGAAAAAAAAAAAAGGAGGAAAACAAAAGAAAAACGATGATATTAACGTAAGCTTTCTAGAACTTTAAAAAATTTTTATTTGCAAGGAGAGAGAGAGAGAATGAGAATGAATGGACATGTCAGGGCCTCTTGTCACTGCAAATGAACTCCAGATGCATGTGCCACTTCATGTTCATGAATCTGGCTTTACATGGGTACTGGGGAATCAGACCCAGGCCAGCAGGCTTTGCAAGAAAGCACCTTTAAGTTCTGAGCCATCTCACCAGCCTTAGAATGTTTTAAAAATAGGAAATCCCCTGAGGTTTGTGCTTTCCCTTTTTATAATATGTTGAAACTCAGAAAACACTGACCAAAGCTCTTAGGAAATATTTCAATTAAGATTTCCTTGGGCTGGGCGTGGTGGAACATGCCTTTAATCCCAACACTCAGGAGGCAGAGGTAGGAGGATCGCCATGAGTTTGAGGCCACCTTGAGACTACATAGTGAATTCCAGGTCAGCCTGGGCTAGAGAGAAACCCTACCTCAAAAAAAAAAAAAAAAGATGGGCTGGAGAAATGGCTTAGTGGTTAAGGTGTTTGCCTGCAAAGCTAAAAGAGCCTGGCTCGATTCCCCAGGACTCATGTAAGCCAGATGCACAAGGGGGCACGTGTGTCTGAAGTTCATTTGCAGTGGCTGGAGGCCCTGGTGTGCCCATTCTCTCTCTCTCTCTGCTTTTTCCTCTCTCTCTCTCTCTCAAATAAATAAAGAAAAATTAAAAAATATTTCCTTGGGCTGGAGAGATGGCTTAGTGGTTAAGGCACTTGTCTGCAAAGCCAAAGGACCCAGGTTTGATTCCCTAGAACCCACGTAAGCCGGATGCACAAGGTGGTGCATGCGTCTGAAGTTCGTTTGCAGCAGCTGACGGCTGTGGCACGCCCATTCTCTCTATCTGCCTCTCTCTCTCTCTCTCTCTCTCCCTTTCTCAAATAAATAAAGTTAAAATAAAAAGCTTTCCTGTATTTGTCAGAGCCCTGGTGCTTTGTCTGATGTATTGTGGTCTTATTAGTCATAACATCAATTATTACTGTAAATATTTACTTGGTCCCATCCTCAATTTTTTAAATTTGAGTTTAGCATTTCACCATGTATTTTTTGCATGTGTGAATATGTGTGTGGGCTCATGTGCATTTACATATGGAGGCCAGTGGTTGATATCAGGTGTCATCTACCTTATTTTTTGAAACAGGATCTCTCACTGAACCCAGAGCTCACTAATTTGACCAGACTAGCTAGTTAGCAAGCTCTAGGGATCCTCCTGCCTCTGGCTCCCCAGTGCTGGGATTACAGACATGCATTACCACACTCAGCATCTTTTAAAAAATATTTATTTTATTTAATTATGTAAGGTGGGAGGTGCATGTGCCATAGCACATGTGTGGAGGTCAGAGGACAACTCCAAGGTGTCCCATCCTCCACCTTCTTTGAGACAGGGTCCCTTGGCACTGCGAATGAACTGCCAGATTGCAAACAAATATCAGAAAAGGGAGCCGGGCGTGGTGGTGCACGCCTTTAATCCCAGCACTTGGGAGGCAGAGGTAGGAGGATCGCCATGAGTTCAAGGCCACCCTGAGAGTACAGAGTGAATTCCAGGTCAGCCTGAGCTAGAGTGAGACCCTACCTCAAAAAAAAAAATATCAGACAAGCTGGCCTTTCTCCTGGCTCTGCATCCCATTGCTCTTTGGGATCGCAAATGCATGTGCCACTTTGTATCTGGATTTACATTGGTGTTGGGGAATTAGAACCTGGCCTGGCAGGCTTTGCAAGCAAGCACTTTTAACCACTGAGTCATGCCCATGGAATCTGAACTAAGATCCTCATGCTTGGTTGGCATACAGCCCTAAATCTAGATTTTTTAAAATATTTTTATTTATTTATTTATTTGCAAGCAGAGAGAGAGAGAGAAGAGAGGCAGACAGAGAGAGAATGGGCATGCCAGGGCCTCTAGCCACTGCAAATGAACTCCAGATGCAGGTGCCCTTTGTGCATCTGGCTTACATGGGTCCTGGATAATCGAACTGGGATCCTTTGGCTTAGCAGGCAAATGCCTTAACCACTAAGCCATTTCTCCAGTCCTAGATTTTTTTTTAGGCCAGTGGTTCTAAGTGCATATCAGGTTTACTCATAATGTTTTATTTATTTATTTATTTTGTTTTTGTTTTTTTTTGTATTTTGAGGTGGAGTCTCACTCTAGTCCAGGCTGACCTGGAATTCACTATGTGGTCTGAGGGTGGCCTTGAACTCACAGCGATCCTCCTACCTCTGCCTCCCAAGTGCTGGGATTAAAGGCGTGAGCCACCATACCTGGCTTATAATGCTTTATTTATTTTTTGGTTGTTTTTTGAGGTAGGGTCTCACTCTAGCCCGGGTTTACCTGGAACTCACTCTGTAGTTTCAGGCTGGCCTCAAACTCACAGCATTTCTCCTACCTGTGACTCCCAAGTGCTGGGATTAAAGGCATGAACCACCACACCTGGCTTTTTTTTTTTTTGTCTTGATGTCTACTTCTTTTTTTTTTTTTTTTTTTTTTTTTTTTTTTTTTATTTTTATTTTTTTTTTTGGAGAGACACACAGAGAGAGAGAGAGAGAGAGAGAGAGAGAGAGAGAGAAGACAGAGATGGGCACGCGACCAGTGTCTCAGCTGCTGAGAAAGAAATCCAGATGTGTGCGCCCCCTTGTGGTCAAGTGCGGCATTGCATCCTTGCGTCACTTTGCAGCTGGCTAAACGTGGGACTTGGAGATTGGAACCGCTGGAGACTGGAACCAGCGTTCTTAGGCTTAGGAGGCAGGCGCCTTAACCCCTAAGCCATCTCTCCAGCCCTTATTTTGCTTTTTAAAAAATCATTATTTTTTATTGATACCTTCTGTACTTACATACTAAAAACATATGATATTTCCCTCCCCTCCCCCATTCCACTTTAGAACTCCAATCTCCATCATACCCCCTCCCTCTCTCCATTAGTCTCTCTTTTAATTTGATGTCATCATCTTTTTCTTCTATTTTGAGGGTCTTGCGCTGGCTATTTTTTTTAAGGCAGAGTCTCATTCTATCTCAGGCTGACCTTGAACTCACTCTGTAGTCCAGATTATCCTTAAACTCATGGCAATCACTCTACTTTAGCCTTCCAAGTGCTGGGATTATAGGTATGCACCAACATGCCCATTTTACCTTTAAAAAAATGTATACTGTTTTATCAAGATACAGATTTTTTTAATTTTATTTATTTATTTATTTATTTATTTTATTTGCAACAGACAGAGAAAGAGGCAGAGAGAAAGAGAGAGAGAGAGAGAATGGGAGCACCAGAGCCTCTAGCCACTGCAAATGAACTCCAGAGGCATGTGCCACCTTGTGGATCTGGCTTACGTGGGTACTGGGGAATCGAGCCTCGAACCAGGGTCCTTAGGCTTCACAGGCAAGCACTTAACCACTAAGCCATCTCTCCAGCCCAAGATACAGATTTTAGAATCTACTCCAGACTTAACTGAATCTCTGTCATTTTTTCAGTTCTGAGGATGGCAAGCACACTATCACTGAGTTACACCCTCAGCCCTATCTGATATTTTTGGCATAGAAAATGTATGCTATGTCTCAGGATTATCATATATTGTGATTGTTCCTTGGGATGGAGAGATGCCTTAGTTGGTAAAATTCTTGCCTTATAAGCATAAGGACCTCAGTTCAATACCCAGAACCCACGTAACAAAGATGTGGGTGACGCTGGGGAGTGGCTCAGTTGGTAAAGTGCTTACCTAGCATGTATGAAGCCCTGGGTTCAATCCCCAGCACCAGATAAACTTGGTGTGGTGGTGCACATCTATAATCCTAGCACTCAGGAGGTGGAGGCCGAAAAATCATTTGTTCGAAAATCAGTAGTTCAATACGCTTGCTTGTAAGCCTGTTGACCCATGTAATGCAGGAGGCAAAGTGGTGCACAGGCCTGTAATCCTAATAGTTGGGCACATCCTTGAATTCAGACTAAAGGGGCAACTGTGGCAAAGTCATTACCAAAGACCCTGGTTTAACTTTGGACCACAGAAAAAGGTATGGAGACAATTGAGTAAATATCTGGGTCTGTCAAGAGGGGAATAGACTCAGAGCCTGTGTTCATGTTCACTTGTGTTCATGCTCCAGGGGCACTGATGTGAGAAGTGATAACAACTAGCCATGAATGGTGGTTCATGCCCGTCATCTCAGTACTCAAGTGGTGGAGGCATGATGATCACTATGCATTCAAAACCAGCCTAGGATACAGTGTGAGACTCTTTCAATAAAGGGCTGGAGAAATGGCTTAGTGGTTAAGGCATCTGTGAACCCCCAGGACCCATGTAAGCCAGATGCACAAGGGGCACATGCGTCTGGAGTTCGTTTGCAGTGGCTAGAGGCCCTGGCATGCCCATTCTCTCTGTCTGTCTCTCTTCTATCTCTCTCTGCTTGCAAATAAATAAATAAAATTTAGAAGGGGGGGTTGGAGAGATGGCTCAGCAGTGAAGGTGCTTGCCAGCAAAGCCAAAGGACCCAGTTTCAATTCTCCAGTACTCATGTAAAGCCAGATGCCCAAGGTGATACACACATCTGGAGTTCGTTTGCAGTGGCTAGAGGCTCTGGCATGCTCATTCTCTCTATTGGATCACTCTCTCTCTCTCTCTCCCTCTCAAATAAAAAGGACAAAATAAAAATAAATAAAAAGGAAAAAGAGGTAATAGTAACTGTACAAGTTCAACAACAAACCTTTAGGGCAATGGTGATGAAAGAATAATTCACTACAAGACCAGACCACAGTGGATCTAGCAGAGAACTGGGTTTGAGAAGAGACCCGGAGGGGAGGGAGTTTAGAAAGGTCAAATTGTCATGTTAGCCAACTAGTCCAGATCTCTCTGAATATGAAAGAGTAAACAAATCCTAGCTAAGAATCACACAGATCAGAGAGAAAGGACAGTAGAAAAACTGATTAGGAACAAAGATGATATTGAAGGTGATATGACTTTAAAAGAGAACCCTAGTTTATCCAGGAATGGTGGTGCACAGCTTTAATCCCAGCACTCAAGAGGCAGAGATAGGAGAATTTCTGTAAGTTTGAGGTCACCCAGAGACTATACAGTGAATTTCAGATCAGCCTGGGCTACAGCGAGACCCTACCTGGAAAAAAACAGAAAGAAAGAGGGAGAAAGAGAGAGAACCCTAGTTTGAGCCTAGGTTAGGCAGGATACTGATGATGTTGACCAGACTTAAGGTTTAACAGTTAAAAATGACCTAGGTTCAAAGCCAAACCAAATGGCCTAAGCTCATAAGGAACTGAAGGATGGATAGTTTAAAAAGAATACTACCAGATACTACCAGTTGTCCTGGTGCCTCCTGAGCTTGAGAGGCACTGGCAGGAGGATTAGGAATTCAAGGCCAGCTTCAGTTCCATAGAGTCTGAAGCCAGCCTGGCTATAAGAGACACTGTCCCTAAAAACCAAGAAAAAGTCCAAGCATGACCAGTGTGGAATTCTTGGATGAAGAATTAAGAGATCTGGGTTAAAGGCCATACAAAAGGAACAGTGATGATTAACAAGACCTCTTTATTTTTAACTTTTTATTTTGTTTCTTGCTGCTGCAAATGAACTTCAGCTGCATGCACCACTTTGTGTTTCTGGCTTTACATGGGTACTGGAGAGTCAAACCTTGGTCCATCAGGCTTTTCAAGCAAGTGCCTTTAACCACTGAGCAATCTCCCCAGCCCAAGACCTTTATTTTTTAAAATATTTTAATTATTTTTTAAGAGAAAGAAGGGAGACAAAGAGAAAGAATGGGCACACCAGGGCCTCTAACCACTGCAAACGAACTCAGACACATGCACCACCTTGTGCATCTGGTTTTATGTGGACACTGGGGATTAAACCTGGGTCCTTAGGCTTTATGGGCAAGCACCTTAACCAGTGAGCCATCTCTCTAGCCCTTTTTTTTTTAGCCCTGTTTTTTTAAAAAAATATTTTTATTTGAGAGAGAGAGATAGACACAGAGAGAATGGGCAGGCCAGCACCTCCAGCCACTGCGAATGAACTCCAGATGCATGTGTCACTTTGTGCATCTGGATTTATGTGAGCACTGGGGAAATGAACCCTGGTTGTTAGGCTTTGCAGGCAAGTGCCTTAACTGCTGAGCCATCTCTCCAGGCCTTGTTTTGTTGTTGTTGTTTTTTCTCATTTGTTTGTTTTTTGAGGTAGGGTCTCACTCTAGTCCAGGCTGACCTGGAATTCACTATGTAGTCTCAGGGTGGCCTTGAACTCAGGCTGGGATTAAAGGTGTGTGCCACCATACCCAGCTTTGTTTTGTTTGGTTTTTGGTTTTGTGAGGTAGGGTCTCACTCTGGTCCAGGCTGACCTGGAATTAACTATGTAGTCTCAGGGTGGCCTTGAACTCACGACAATCCTCCTACCTCTGCCTCCCAAGTGCTGGGATTAAAGGCATGCGCCACAACACCTGGCTTGTTTTGTTTTTGAGACAGAGTCTCACACTATAACCCAGGCTGACCTGGAACTTATTATGTATATCAGGCCAGCCTCAAACTTGCAACAGTCCTCCTACTTCATCCTCCCAAGTGATTGGATGACTTGTGCAAGCCCTCATGTCCAGCTTCAAGATCCCTATTTTACTGAAATTTTATTTATTTATTTATTTATTTGGTTTTTTGAGGTAGGGTCTTGTTCTAGCCCAGGCTGACCTGGAATTCACTCTGTAGTCTCAGGGTGGCCTTGAACTCATGGCGATCCTCCCACCTCTGACTCCTGAGTACTGGGATTAAAGGCATGCGCCACCACGCCCAGCTAGGAAATATTTTATTTTTTGAAAATATTTTGATTTATGAGGAGACAGAGAAAGAATGAGGCTGGAGAGATGGCTTAGTGGTTAAACGCTTGCCTATGAAGCCTGAGGACCCCGGTTCGAGGCTTGATTCTCCAGGACCCACGTAAGCCAGATGCACAAGGGAGTGCATGCATCTGATCTGGAGTTCGTTTGCAGTTGCTGGAGGCCCTGGCGCACCCATTCTCTCTCTCTCTCTCTCTCTCTCTCTCTACCTGCCTATTTCTGTATATCTCTCTCTCAAATAAATAAATAAATAATAAAATATTTAAAAAAGTGCTAGGGCTTCTTGCTGCTGCAAATGAACTCCACACGCCAATTCACGCAGCCAGCTATACATAGGTACTGGGGAATTGAACACTGGCTGACAAGCTTTGCAGGCAAGTGCCTTTAACTGCTGCCATCTCCCTAGCCTTAAACTTTAAATATTCATAAATTTAAAAATTTTTTTGAGGGCTGGAGAGATGGCTTAGTGGTTAAGGCACCTGCCTGCTAAGCCTAAGAACGCCCATTCGATTTTCCAGGTCCCACATTTAGCCAGATGCAAAGTGACACAAGGGTGCAATGCTGCACTTGCCCACAAGGGGGCGCACATGTCTGGAGTTCGTTCACAGTGGCTGAGAGGCCACTGGCGTACCCATTCTCTATCTCTCTCAAAAAAATTGACATATATATAGATACACAATTAAAAAATAACAGAGAAAAGATCCTTGCAAAATCGAATAAGCCTGTAATCCTACACTCAAGAGTCTGAGACAGGAGAATCACTGACTTTGAACCAACCTACACTAAATAGAAAAGTAGGGAGTGGAGAGATGGTTCGGAGGTTAAGGCGCTTGTCTGCAAAGTCTGACAACCCTGGTTTAACTCTCCAATACCCACGTAAAGCCAGATGCACAGTAGTGCATGCATCTGGAGTTCATTTGCAGTAGCTAGAGGCTCTGGTGCACACATCCTTTCTCTGATTCTTTTCTTTCTCTACCGTCAAATATAAAAGTAGATAAATACCATACATTTGGTACAATCAGGATATCTGATACAACCTACCTATTCTTTACTGCTTTTGTTTTTCAGACCAAGACCCCCCCATTTTTTTTGTTTTTTTTTTTTTTTGAGGTAGGGTCTTGCTTTAGCACAGGCTGACCTGGAATTCACTATGTAGTCTCAGGGTGACCTCGAACTCATGGTGATCCTCCTATCTCTGCCTCCCGAGTGCTGGGATTAAAGGTGTGTGCCACCACACCCAGCTTCCAGGACCCTTATTTTGTTTTTTGTTTGTTTGTTTTGTTTTTGGAGTTAGGGTATCACTCTAGGCCAGGCTGACCTGGAATTCACTATGTAGTCTCAGGCTGGCCCCAGACTCACAGTGATCCTCCTACATCTGCTTCCTGAGTGCTGGGATTAAAGGCATGTGGCACCACACTGGCTTTTTTTTTTATTTTATTTTTAGTTAGTCTCACTTTATGTAGTTCAGGCTGACCTGGAACTCTGTAGTGCAGGCTGGCCTCAAACTCACCTCTGCTTCCTAAGTGCTGGGATTAAAGGCATATGCTATCACACCCAGCAAGACTTTTATTTTATTTTAAAATATTTATTTGGGCTGGAGAGATGGCTTAGTGGTTAAGGTGCTTGCCTGCAAAGCCAAAAGACCTCCGTTCAGTTCTCCAGGACCCATGTAAGGCAGATACACAAGGTGGTGCATGCATCTGGAGTTCGTTTGCAGTGGCTGAAAGCCCTGGTGCGCCCATTCTCTCTCTTTCTCTCAACCTCATTCCCCCTCTCAAATAAATAAATCAATTAAATATTAAAAAACAAAAATAAATATTTATTTACTTGCAAGCAGAGAGAGAGAGAGAGAATGGGTGCGCCAGGGCCTCTAGCCACTGCAAAAGAACTCCAGATGCATGTACCTCTTTGTGCATCTGGCTTTATGTGGGCACTGGGAAATTGAACCAGAGTGTTAGGCTACACAGGTAAGTACCTTAACCACTAAGGCATCTCTCTAGCTCAAGACCCTTATTTTAAAGGCAAAATAGAAGGATGTACATAGAGCAATTTTCAATAGAAGTGGTCAAACCAGAGAGGTGGGAAATCTTTGAATAGTTCAAAATCAGATTAGAGAACCTTGATATTGGGTTAACAGAAATTGCAATTCATGGTCAGACCAGAGGGCAAAGACTGGAGCAACAGTTTAGAGGGTCAAGACTGAGGGCATCAGTGGTGGAAGAGTTTACCTTTGGGTTTTAGTTGGAGGGTCCTGTCATGATTTATTAGTTAAGAAATGTTTTGTGAAGCCGGGCGTGGTGGCGCAGGCCTTTAATCCCAGCACTCGGGAGGCAGAGGTAGGAGGATTGCTGAGAGTTCAAGGCCACCCTGAGACTACATAGTTAGTTCCAGGTCAGCCTGGGCCAGAGTGAGACCCCACCTCGAAAAACCAAAAAAAAAAAAAAAGAAAAGAAAAGAAAAGAAAGAAAGAAAGAAAAAGTTTGATGAGAATTTAGATCAAATGGGGTTTTATTGGAGTCAAAGCTAACAGAGTCTGATTTGAGATCAGATCAGAAATGTCTTGATACTGCCAGAGTTCATAAAGGCCCAGAGGGCCAGTGGTGATGGGATATTAACCTGTGGCCCATATTCAAGGTTGGACCAAAGGATAGTCAGCTGGAATTTCAGTTTCAAATAAGACCAAAAGAGCACTGATGGTGAAATAATTTGATTAGAACAAGTTGAAGCAACCGTGGAATAGTTAACAGGAACAAGGAATGATCTGGTGCTTGCCAAGAGGAATTGATGCTGCATGTGCGACCAGTGCCTGAGGTTCAAGATCAGATCTGAAGTTATAGAAGAACAGAAAATATAGGCCAGGATATGAAATAAGATCTGAGAAGTATACACAGTGAGGCAGAGTAGTTTACCAAGGCCACTGAGACTAGTTTGTCAAGTTTACTTGGTGCCAAAGAAGCACCAAGTATGGAAAAATTAACAGAGGCTCAAGTTCAGGTTTCAGATTACCGAACTGATCATGAGTGAACCAAGGGTCTGGCAAAAATTATATAGTGGAACACCAGAGTCCCAAGTTGGAGTTTAGGATGACACCAGTAGAAGGGTTAAAGAAAACTAAGGCTCAGAGTAAATGCAGAGGTCCTGCTGGTAGAGGCATTTAACAGAGGACTAGGGTTCAGGAGGGACCAGATAGATACTGATGGTCGTAGAGCTTAAAGTGTCTCATCAGGCTTAGTGACACCTGTCTATAATCCTATCATGCAAGAAGCTGAGGTAGAAGGATCACTGTAAGTTTGAGGGCAACCTGGGCTACATAGAGACTTGGTCTCAAAGTTGCTAGTCTTGAGGCCACACTAGAGAGACACTGGTGGAGCAAACAGTAAGAAATCTCTGGGGGGGGCAAGTGTAGTTCGGTGGTACAGCTATTGTCTAGGATGTTCTGACTCTATCCCCAGAACAAACCAAAACCAAATGTCCAGATCTGAGGTGAGAACAGAGTCAGTGATGATAGAATAGTTAACAAGGCCTGAGCATAACTTTAGATCACATGGACATTCATGGTCCAACTCTTACTATAGAGGTATAAATTGGAAATACCATATGTGCATAAGAGCGCTGATGGTAAAATAACTATGCTAGAGTCCCCAATTCAAGGGCAGGACTGAAGTTTTTAAGGGCAGAATAATCAACAGAAGTCCATATTCAATTCAGATCAGGAGACAATTGCTAGGGGAATGTTATGTAGAATCTTGAGTTTGAGATTTGACTGGTTGTAGACTGGTGTAGGAATACTTAACAAAGACTCAGCTTCAGGCTCAGAACAGGGGCCCTTGAGGGTGGAGCAGTTGACATAACACACAGGGTCAGATTTAGACAAAGGGTATGGGCCAGTTAACAAAGACCTGGATTGGAGAGGAAATGAGAATGGCATTGATGGAATAGTTAACAGAGTTCCAGATCTGATGTTAAACCAGAGGCACAGTGATGATGGACAAGTTATCAGAGGCCCAAGCTTGACCAATCACATTAGTTTTTATTCTTTCTTATTTGTTCAGTATTTTTTTTCCTTGGGTTGAGTCAAGAAAAGTATTATCAAGGTGAATTTAAAGTAGAATATCAACTCTACCACTTCAAAAAGTTCACAAGGAGGAAACCCCCCAAAATCATGCAAAACAATATTCATGATAAATCATCTGGAATCCAATCTCAATAAAGAACATGGAGAGTATGAAAAGAAGAAAGTTAGAGAAAACAGAGGTTCCTCATAATTACCTTGCCATCTACAGACCTTGGTTGAAACTGAGTCTCTATTGGTGTTGCAGACTGTACAGAAGAGTCAACATGCAGGTCTGAACTGAGATCTCCTTAAAGATTGCCCCTTACCTAGTACTGCAAACCTTTGCTAGATCTTTCGGCTGTACTAGTACAACCATGAATACAATCAGATGCTGACTTTCCTGAGTCCTCCTTGGAAATCATGGGACCTGCAGCTGGATTAGGAATGCTAGTACACACACGCACAATCTTTACCACATGACCAGTCCAGCTCACTGATACCCTTATGTCATCACTCTACCTAAGGTCATCTGATGGAAGTACTGGCCAGAAATGCTTTGGGCTACAAGTGACCACACTATTACACAACAGAATGAATAAACAGAAAATCCATTTCTTCCCTCAGAGACTGCTGGTGTTAGTTCCACATTTCAACAACATTGGGTACCAGGTTGGAATCTCTTGTGACTCTGGTCTGACCTGAGATCCCAAGATGTTAACCACAGTTCAAACTGATGTACATGGGACAGCATAAGGAACTGGAGTGAAGCAGCTGTGGCAAAAACCCCTCACATTTCTGGTAACTTTGAAATTTTCCGGGGGTTCTGACCACTGACCAGGATTTATAGATTTATCCCCTTGCCAGTATCCAAGAGACCTGTCCTCACTTGGGCTCTCTTCCAGTAGTGAACGTTACTGTTTGTTCTCTGAGTTGTTGCTTCATGGCCGAGATTTGGATCCTGGTGGATATGGGAGGAGACAAGGGTGGTCTTAAAGACTTCACATTGCCTCCGCCCCGTAGCAGAATCCCTAGCTCAGCCTCAGGGTCCATGGCTTGTCCCCATGTTAGCCTGGCACTCCAAGAACTCAACACCTTTGCTGCCTGCTTGTGGGAAACCCAACACAGACCAGTCAGTGTGTGACCTCACTCAGACAGGAGCTTCCGTGTTTGGGAGTTTTGCAGGCCAGTATGATGAAAACCTGGGGTAGAACCCAACATTCCCCACCCAATTTCTCCACTGCTGCCAGACCACACCCCCTGCTCTCTCAGGGAAAACAAAAGCCAGCATCCTCACCACAGCCCCAACCTCACCTGTCATACTTTGTCCAGCCACACTCTAGCATAGGCAATGATTCTTCAGGCACATCCCAGTCTCGGTGCCTTTACACTTGCTTTTTCTGTCGAGTATGTTCTACTGACACACTGACTTCCCTCATTTCACTAAGAATTTTAAAGTGTCACCCTGTCTAAAATATTTTTCCGATGACATTACCAAGAGCCACCCCCTGTCCACTCCTGGAATTCTATTTGCTTTTCTCCCTTTACTTTTCTTCACACCACTCATCTTTCGCTAGCCCTATTACACACAGATGCTCCTTGATGCATGCCATGGTCATGTCCCAATAAACTCATTTTAAGTTGAAACTATCCTAAGTTGAAAATGTACTTCACATACCCTACCAAACACCTTAGCTTAGCCTCGCCTACTTTAAATATGCTGAGAACACTAACATTAGGCCTACAGGTGGTCAAACTTATCTAACAGAAGTCTATTTTATATAACAAAGTGTTCACTAGCTAATGTATTTATTAAATATCTTATGAGAAGTGGAAAAACAAGACTGGTATAGGGTATGCTTCTGCACCGTCAGAAAGTCAAAAAGTTGTCAAGTTGAAAATTTTTCAGGTGAATTCTGAGTCAGGGCAGGTGCACCTTTGTCTAGTGTGTGCTTGCTTCCACTAGGATGCAAGTCCACAAGAGCAAGGATTTCTCAGTTGAGGTCATAGAACCGTTTCTGGCACGCAGCGGGTGCTCAATACTGTCTGTTAAGTGCATGACTATGTCAAACACTGCGGTACAGCAGATATTCAGTAAGTGCTTGGTGAATGGATGAACACATTACTGCATGAATAAGATACCCCCCCCTTGCACTGTAGGCCCCAGAGCTCCCCTGGTGCCTCTTCCTGGGAGTTGGCCCTCAACACAACCATAAAAACTTTATTTACAACACAAGCCTAGGGTGGAGGGAAAAGGGACAGTGGGTAGTGCAGGGCTGGCAAGATTCTACTTTTGCTCCCTTCTCCAGACGATGACCATGCCACTGGCGTCACTGGAGGCCAGCAGACTCTCGTCGCAGTTGAAGCTGACATCAAGCACAGGTGCGCTATGGCCCTGCAGCTTGTTGACAGCAGCCTTGGCCGCTCGCTCCACATCAAAGAAGTGCACGCACATATCCTCACTGCCTGTCACTGTTTGGATGAAAGAGAGAGGCCATCAGGAAGCTACTGGGCTGCCCTGAGTGTGATGTCCTTGAGAAAGCTGAGGTACATAGTCCCCACAGGGCTTGGAATGGTCTGAGGAAGAACATCCGTAGACAGGAGGTCATCTGCCTCTTTTGGTCCTATGGGTAGTATGTGAGGTCTCAGGGCTGTTTTTCAGGCTATGAAATTTCCAAGGTGTTTGGGGTTCTACATTAAAAATCATGAGAGCTTTGAGTCTTGGCATGAAGCTGTAAGGACATAACAGATCACAAGGCCCAGGGCATCTTGGTATCAGGGTGTTGTAATGTCTGAACCAGGATGGCAGAAGCCCTGTTCTCTGGCCCTCCCCAGCTCTCCAGGCTCCCTGACCCTCTGGAACTCACCTACACAGGCCCCCTGGCGGAACGACATGAGAGGGCAGAAGATGCTACGCACAGGGTGTGAACTCTGTTCAATGGGAAAGCTTCTCTTCAGCTGTAGCGTCCCTTCATTGTCCACCACCCTGAGAACACAAGAGAGATGGTCAAGGTGCAACCTCAGTCTCAGGAGGTAACCAGTGGTGGGCCAGTCTATGTTCTCACCCCTGTACCAGAGTGATTTCCAAGGCTCATGAAATTCAATTTTTACATTTTTTGATACAGACTGTCACCATGGAGTTTAGGCTGCCTCTGAACTGATGGATTCAAATGATCCTCCTGCCTCAGCCCTTGGAGTGCTGGCAGTACAGGTATGTATCACTATGCCCAACTTCAGGCCTAACTTTTTGCTGAGAGCTGCATTGGGATAACATAGCAAAGAGGAGTGGGGAGAGTGAATTCTGAAAAAGTAGAAGAAAAAATGAGGACTATGAGAATAGCTTAGTGATGGTGTGTGATTAGCATGCACAAGACCCTGGTTCAATTCCTGGCACTAAATAACAGAATGAATGAATGAATAAATAAGGGAAATAAGCCTCTGCTCTAAGAGAGGGAGGGCTGGTCATTTTTTTTTTATTTGAGAGAGACAGAAACAGACAGGAAGAGGCAGAGAGAATGGGTGCACCAGCAGCCTCTAAGCCACTGTGAACGAACTCCAGACACGTGCATCCCCTTGTGGGCAAGCGTGGCATTGTGCCCTTGCATCGCTTTTTACATCTGCCTAAACATGGAATCTGGAGAATCGAACGGGCATTCTTAGGCTTGGCAGGCAGGCACCTTAATGGCTAAGCCATCTATTCAGCCCTGGTCATTTTTAATTGCAGTGTTGGGGGTGGAACTCAGGGCTTCATATATATCATACTAGGCAAATGATGTACTACTCAGCTACATCTTTAGCTCTTGATCTATTTTATATTTCAGTTTGCTTACTGTAAAGTGGAGACATAGTAACAGTATCATCTATGGTTCTACCTCCCTGAATACACCTGATCTCGTCTGATAGTAACAGTATCTACTTCACAGGCTACTTTGAGGATTAAACAGAAAGTGCTTTGAACAGGACCTGGCACAGCAATTACCGTACAGGTGTGCATTCCTGCTATCACTATTTATGTTGCTATTGTCACTATCATACATTGTGCACTATGCACACTGTGGGCCATGTTTTGTCATACTGTGTTCTTGCTATTATCTTTTTTGTGGTGTTAAGGATGGAACCTAGGGCATTGTGCCTGTTAGGCAAATACTCCACCACTGAGACATACCCCAGACCTATCATCATATTATGAGGCCAGACCCCTACCCTTGGTAAGATTAATCTGATGGAGGATTTGGGATTCTGTTCCATTCTGATGGAGGAGGCAGGCCCTCCCTGCCCAAGTAGTCCTGACCAGGGAGAGACCCACCTATAGAGCAGCAGCTTATTGAGGCAAGCATTGATAAGCAGCGAAGGGTCCCGAGCCTCACGGCTGACCCAGGACCGGGCAGAGATGCTGGTCACAGGGCTGCCCTCATGTACCACCAACCGCTTGGCTTTGGTCAGCTTCCCTGTAGCAGTGGAGGCAAAGGTAAGGAAATGGGCTGAATCTTGGGAGGACAAGAAGGAGGACAATGAGACACAGGTCTGTGGCCTACCTACCTGTGGCCATGTCAAAGAGAAAGGAGAAGACACTGCCGCGGTCATCACCTGCCCAGAGTAGCCGGCCAGGAGCATCAAAGGACAGAGCGAGGACGCGGCCTGTCAGCTTGCTGGAGCCACCCTTCACTTTCTTGCCTGTGGAGATGTTCATGACATGCACATTGTGCTTGGCATTCCCTACCTGTGGGTGGAACACACACACCATCATCCTTGCCCAACCAGTCCCTCCTTGAGTTTGACCACAATAGTGATGTGGCAGGCACAGCAGAAGGTAACCCAGCCATACATTTCCCTAGGTACTAGTCTTTCTTGCAATATGCCCAGAGTAGGACAGCTGCTCATAGGACTGAATGGGTCTCAGAGCCAAAATGCTGCCCCTTGGCCAGTCTAAAAACCACACAACTCTCCTGGCCCTATAATAACAACTTTACAGTTTTCCTCTACACACTGACTGCCCCTTCCCAAAGACTATGGGGCTACTGCCACTGAAATAAGAAAGAACCCCAAGCACTGCTCACTCTTGGCCTGTTGCCTGTACTTCAACTCCCTGCCCCCAGACCACGCCAGACTTCTCAGGTTCTTCCTCTGGCCTCTGACCAGTCTGAGCACAGTGGGGCTACCAGATAGACTAGATGAGCTTTCAGCCTCAGCTTCCTGCTCCCCAGGGGAAGCCCCTACAGATGTAAGACTTTAGCCAATAGGACCAAAGGGATCCCATGGCAATGGCCCTGTTCTGGTCTGGGTTTCCTAGAGTTTACTACAGCTATGCCATCCCAGACCAAGAACTGCATTTCCTGCTCTCTGGCCACAGTAAGACTGCTGTGATGGGTGGGACTAGACGATCTTAGACTTTATACTCTGGTGCCCTGAGACAGCCCTCCAGACCCGGCATGCCCGCCTTTGGTGAGCGGGTGCCCTGAAGCCTGACCACAGTAAGGTTGTTGTTCACGGGCTGGAAGGTGCAGCACAGTAGTTCAGCGCCATCAGGGTCAGGGATTTCCCGGATGCAGCGGCCGTCCTCGGAGGCCCAGATACGCATGGTGGCATCGAGGGAGGTGGACACGAGGATGTCATTGGAGAGGGACCAGGCGAAGTCGGAGACACCACGGGTGTGACCCCGCAGCACACGGAGCACAGTGGGTGGGGCAGGCACCAGCTGGCACAAGGAGATGCTGCCGTCCAGTGAGCAGCAAGCCAGGCGGTGCCGGTCATCATTGGCGAAGCGCACCCTTGGGACTGCAAATACCAAGGAGCCATTTGTAGGAGTCAGCACACTCCTGAACACAAGGAATGCTGGCCTCAACAAAGGGCTTTCCTAGGCTGACAAAGGCAGTTGGGACCTCATAAGGCCCTCTGCCAAAATGGTCTCTAAATTTCAGCAGGTCCTTTGTTAATTTTAAGTCTCCTGCAATTCAGAAAAGCTCCTAGTCTTTTAATATGTACTTTTACAATCACCAAGATCTCAGCCGTTTGCAAAACATTTGACATGGGGCAACCCATTCTCTCCTAAGCAAGGGAGTTATCATCAGCAACGGCTTTCAAGTCTTCCAAGAGACTCACGCAGCCTGCTGCAAAGGCTGTCTTGAGCTTCCAAGGCCCTTACAGCATATGAAGAGCCTATAAACTGTGACTTTGCAGAAGGCTCGTGAGTTTGCTAAAGGTTCTATGGGTGGTAATTCCTCCTTCTGAGGCATAATGCCAGAGGCCTTGCATTCTGCAAAATGACACACGGGGAGTTGTTTGAACAAATGTTGGTGATGGGACCCACCACCCACTAGCTCACCTGCCTCGTCCACGTGCTGGTCAAAAACATGGTACATGCCCGCAAAGGCATAGTTCTCACTCAGCGACGTGTCCCCAGCCATGGCCCGACTTGCCTCTGCCACCGATGTAGGCACAACACTGCCGGGAGGCCTGGGCCCCAACAGGAAGTAGGGGGTGACAGGAGGTAGGTGTTCAGACCGCCATGCCTCAGTGTCCCTCTCCTCCTGCGCCTCCACCCCTTGGCTACCTATGGTATATACCTGTCCTCATAGACTGCACGGTTCATCTGTGCTTGCAGCTGGTAGGAGCCCCGGCTAACAGAACGGCGGTGCCCTCGGGCCCCCAGGGCTCGAGGATCATCCTCAAAGTCCTGCAAACAGAGAAAGTCAGGGTTGGCGCATGCCTGTAATCCCAGCAATTGAGAAACTGATGCAGAAGGAAAATGAGATCAAAACCAGCCAGGGCTACATAGTGAGACCTTGCCTCAAACAGAAATAAATAAATAAATAAATAAATAAATAAATAAAAGGAAAAAAAGCCCCTAAGGAGCATCAAAGTCTGTAAACTTCAAAATATAAGCAGAACCTGATCCCTTCTTACCATAAGTGGCACTTGCCACCACCATCACTGCTTGCCTGCACTGCTGCCAGTGGCTTTCTCACTAGTATCCCTGCTTCTGTCTTTGCCATGCTCAGTACATCCCTAGTACATGTTATCTGCAAGAAGAATGCATAGTCTTTCCCCGGAAAACTACTCAAATCAGTCTCACGTTTCCTTCAAGTCTTAGTTGTCACCTCTTCAGAGTGGACTTTTTCTTATCACCCCCATCAACAAAGCTTCCATCGCTCACACTAGTCTCCTTTTTAACTTTTTTTTTTTGCTGTGCTAGAGATGGAATGCTAGGCCTTGTACATGCCAGGCAAGTGCTCTAGCACTAAACTACATCCCTGTGGCAAACATTAGTCCTTCTTTTGTCCCCCAAGTCCTCTTTGTTTCTATCTTGGCATTTGTTTTTTTTTTTTTTTTTTTTTTTTTTTTTGAGATAGGGTCTCGCTCTAGCCCAGGCTGACCTGGAATTCACTATGTAGTTTCAGGCTGGCCTTGAACTCACAGCAATCCTCCTACCTCTGCCTCCCAAGTGCTGGGACTAAAGACATGTGCCACCACTCCCGGCTCTATCTTGGCATTTTTTTTTACTGTATCATGTAAGTATCATGATATAGTTGTTTGGACAAATGTTTGGTGATGGGACCCACCATCCACTAGCTCACCTGCTATTGATTAATCTGGCTTGCTATATGCTTATCTTATTTACTGACTGTTTATCATGTTGTCTGTTTATTGACTTAGTAGATGTATTATTTTGTTGTCCTCTACTGACCCTGGAACAGTGCTTTGTACATCACAGGTGCTTGACAAAAGGCTGTGGTGACTATGGAGGCAGGCTAGATGCATGGTAGGTGGTGCAGCCAGGACCTCACCTCCATTCGGTCAAGGGTAGTGCGGCTGCTGCGGATAATGCTGTTGCTATAGGCACGAGCACTGCCTGGCTCAGAGAGTGGTCCGTATCGTTGGCCCAATAGCTGGCCCCGTAGCCTCAGGTATTGCCTACGCAGTGCTGGGGGGTGCCCAGCCTTGGCATTCTCCCGCAGCAGCTGGCTGCGCCGGCGGATATACTGGGTCCGAAACTGTGGAAACGTTGGTGTGCGGTAGGCGTTGTACCTGTTGGGGTCCAGGAGGCAGGGCAGGCAGCAGGCACAGGACAGAGGGAATCAATCAGCTTGGGCACAGGACAGAGCAATGAGGTGTGTGGCAGTGATTGGGGTCAGAGTGGTAAGAGTGATCAATAGTGGTAAGGGAGGATTCTTCCTGGTGCTGTGATGGGGTGATTCTGCAATAATAATGGCTATGATGATAAGATCAGAATGGGGACAAAAGGATCTGTCTGTAGCTCTGATGGGGTCCGTATGGAGTGACTGAGTCAGTACCAACTGTAACAGATCTGTCTAGCATGGTGACAGAAGTCAGACTGGCATGGCACAGCAATGGAGGATAGGATCTAGGGTCAGGCAATGGTGAAGGTTAGCGCAGAGTGGCAATGGGATCATATTGGGATAGTGATATCAAGGAAAGTTGGAAGAGGGGGAAGGCAATGAGGGGCTAGGAAAACACCAGCCTGAGCTCCAGTACCCACGCCCAAGGACAGTCTCTTTCAGCAAGCCCACATCTAACCAACCGCATTTTCCCAGCAGGCTCTTTGGAACCCTCTACTGCCAGCCCACTTCACGGCGGGCGTGCCCCCCACACCATGCTACTGCGCATGCTCACCTCCAGCATGCCCACGCAGCCGCACAAGACAAGTTCTCCTCCGCCCAGCCTCACTTAACACCATTGATCATGCACCACAGTAAGTTCTGCTCCCATGGGCTCCGACCCCACGCCTCACCTCGCGTCCACTGCTAAGACTTGCTGCCACACCGCGGCCATTCCCTGGTCTCCTCCTTTGGCGTGTCTCCCCGCGGGAGCCTGCAGGGCAAGGGCTTGGAATGTCAGCGTCCCAAGCGAAGGGATCTAGTTTCGTCCCATCCACCAGGCGAAAGTCGCCATAGACACAGAGTCTCTCCGTGCAGGGGAGGTGGCGAAATCCCAGTGGGCTTTAAGAATGATCATCACCTCAGCCCTGCCTTTCCTGGGCAGCGCCGGCCAGGCTGACTCACAGAAGCAATTCAGAACTGACCCCGCCCTCCCAGGTTGCCATAGCAACGCCCCTCCCCCGCTTAGCAAGCCTTGGTTTTTATTCTCCACGCATCTACACCCCTCCTCCGCCCTCCGCCTTCCCTTTTCTGGTCCTAGAGCATAGCCCAGGACCGAGGGCCACCTCCGGCTCTTGAGGCCCCCGGGGCGGCCCTGAGACCAGTGTCTCGCGTTCCTTCTCTCTTCTCTCTCAAGCTCCAGGCAATATGGCCGCGTATAACCAGAAAGAGCTGCGGAGCACTGAGCGAATCGATAGGAACCGCTCCCTGGGCGTGGGAGCTTCGCAGGCGCACTACGGGACAGTAGTTTCGGGCTGTAGGACTGAGGCTCCACCCCTTAAGTTCTACCCATTCCCTCATTGCACTTCTTGTATGTACAGGGATAATGTACTAGGGTTGCAAGAACAGGGGTGAACCAGTCATTTGCTTAAAAATCAGAAACATGACTTTAATATTAAAGGGGTTTAGTTAAGAGTAAATGACCGAGCGTGGTGGCGCACACCTTCAGTCACAGCACTAGGGAGGAGCGGTAGGAGGATCCCTATGAGTTCGAGGCCAGCCCGGGACTACAGAGTGAGTGTCAGGTCAGCCTGGAATAGAGTGAGGCCCTACCTTGAAAAGAACACACAAAAATATATCAGAGCTGGGCCGGGCGTGGTGGCTCACGCCTTTAATCCCAGCACTCGGGAGGCAGAGGTAGGAGGATCACGTGAGTTCTAAGGCCACCCTGAGACTACATAGTTAATTCCAGGTCAGCCTGGGCCAGAGTGAAACCCTACCTCGAAAAACCAAAAAAAAAAAAAAAAAAAAAATATATATATCAGAGCTGGGTGTGATGGTGCCCACTTTTAATCACAGGACTCAGGAGGCAGAAAGGTAGGAGGATTGCTGTGAGTTCGAGGTCAGCCTGTCACTACAAAGTGAGTGCAAAGTCAGCCTGGGCTAGAGTGAGACCCTACCTCGAAAACAAACAATAACAACAAAAATAGATCACAGTGAATGTAACATGATTGCTAAAGAATAAACTATTTCTCTATGTAAACATGTAAACTTAGCTAGGCACATGCCTTTCATCCCAGCCTCAGGAGGCTGAGGTAGAAGGATCACTGTGAGTTTGAGGCCAGCCTGAGACTGCATACTGAATTCCAGGGCCACCTGGGCTAGAATGAAACCTACCATTAAAAAAATAAATATAGGGCTGGAGAGATGGCTTAGCGGTTAAGGCGCCTGCCTGCTAAGCCTAAGAACCCGGTTCCAATCTCCAGGTCCCACGTTTAGCCAGATGCAAAGCAATGCAAGGGCACAATGCCGCACTTGCCCACAATGGGGCACACACATCTGGAGTTCGTTCACAGCAGCTGAGAGACTGCTGGCGCGCCCATCTCTATCTGTCTTCCTCTCTCTCTCTCTTTCTCTCTCTCTGTGTCTCTCTCCAAAAATAAAAATAAAATAAAATAAAAATAGGGCCTGGAGAGATGGCTTAGCTGTTTGTTAAGCACTTGCCAGTGAAGCCTAAGGACCCTGGTTCAAGGCTCAATTCCCCAGGACCCACATAAGCCAGATGTACAAGGTGGCACATGTATCTGGAGTTTGTTTGCAGTGGTTGGAGGCCCTGGCGTGCCCATTCTCTTTCTCTGTCTGTCACTCACTCTCAAATAAACAAAATAAATAAATAAATAAATAAATAAATAAATAACAATGTAACTTTAACAAGCCCACTAGTATTTGTTGGACAAAGTACAGGGCACTGTTCAACAGGATTTTTTTGTTTTGTTTTTTGAGGTAGGGTCTCACTCTAGTCCAGGCTGACCTGGAATTCACTATGTAGTCCCAGAGTAGCCTTGAACTCACAGTGATCCTCCTACCTCTGCCTCCTGAGTGCTGGGAATAAAGGTGTGCACCACATTACCCAGCATATATTCAAGATGTTTTAATCTGCTTAATCTTTTTTTTTAATGGTACAGGGGATTGAATCCAGGACCTCACACATGCTAGGCAAATACTTTATTACTAAGAGCTAATCTCCTAATCTCTCCTTTTTTTTCTTTTTTTAAATTTTTTAATTATTTTTATTTATTTTTGGAGACACAGAGAGGGACAGAGAGGGAGAGGGAGACGGATAGAGATGGGCGCACCAGCAGTCTCTCAGCTGCTGTGAACGAAATTCAGATGTGTGCATCCCTTGTGGTCAAGTGTGGCATTGAGCCCTTGCGTCACTTTGCATCTGGCTAAACGTGGGACCTGGAGATTGGAACCGGGTTCTTAGGCTTAGCAGGCAGGCGCCTTAACCGCTAAGCCATCTCTCCAGCCCTCTCCTTTTTTTTCTGACAAGGTCTCCTGAAGCCCAGGCTGGCCATTAATTCACTCTGTAGCCAAGGATGACATTTAAATCCTGAATCCCCTTTTCCCACTTTCCAAATGCTGAGATTACATGTGTATACCACCATTCTGTCTCCTAGTACCTATTTTTATTTATTTAGTTTTTTAATTTATTTGCAAGGAGAGAGAGAGAGAGAGAGAGAGAGAGAGAGGAGACAGAAAGAGGGAGAATGGGCATGCCAAGGCCTCTATCCACTGCAAACAAACTCCAGATGCCTGCACCCCCTTTTGCATCTGGCTTACGTGGGTATTGGGGAATCGAACCTGGGTCCTTTGGCTTCACAGACAAGCGCATTAACCATTAAGCCATCTCTCCAGCCCCCTATTCTATTTATGTTTATTTTTAAATTTATTTTTGTTATTTATTTATTTGAGAGAGAAAGATAAATAGGCAGGTGGAGAGAGAGAGAATGGGTGTGTGAGGGCCTCCAGGCACTGCAAATGAACTCCAGATGCGTGCACCCCCTTGTGCATCTGGCTTATGTGGGTCCTGGAGAATTGAACCTTGAACCAGGGTCTTTCGGCTTCACAGGCAAGCATTTAACCACTAAGCCATCTCTCCAGCCCTCCCTATTTTTATTGTTTGAGACTGGCTCTTGCTAAGTTACTCAGGCTGGCCTGGACCTGTGATTCTCATGCCTCAACCCCCCTCCCAGGAAGCTGGACTTACAAGCATGCACCACCATACCCAGACAATTAATAGGGAACTGATTAATGAGGAAACTTAAAGCCCTAAGGAGTTAAGAAGATATTTTATACCCTCATCTCTGACTAATATTGTAGTTTCATGGTCTCTTTTTACAATAAAGGATGCTGAGATCAATGTTTCTCACACCTATACTCTCTAGACAAAGCCCTATCCCTCGTCACACCACTCTGTTTCAAAGAAACAAAGGACAATCTTGGGTGGTATCCTCAGGTACACTTGAGAGAGTGCCTTACTGAACTAGAGCTTCAAGGATCCACCTGTCTCTGCCTGTCCAGCCCTGGGATTATAGACATGTACCACCATGCTCACCATTTATGTGGGTACCTCGGTCTCATGCTTGCAAGACAAGTGTTTTACAGACACAGCTATCTTTCCCAGTCCCAGATTCCAGCTTCTTACACTTTGGGTCATGATCTCATATGGTGTCACATAAGTGAATATGGGGGTTGGAAACAATCTGGCAACAGTAAAGGGTTTCTTGAGGCTATACCTCAGTTGGTAGAGTGCTCGCTTTGCAAGCATGAGGTCTTGGGTTCAATCCCTAGCACTGCAAAGCAAACAAAAAAGCAGTGAAAGGTTTCTGAACATGGAATGATCAAAAAATTAATCCTGAGCCGTGCGTGGTGGCGCACGCCTTTAATCCCCGCACTTGGGAGGCAGAGGTAGAAGGATCACCCAGTTCGAGGCCACCCTGAGACTACATAGTGAATTCCAGGTCAGCCTAAGCCAGGGTGAGACCCTACCTCGAAAAAACAACAACCAAAAAATAATCCTGGAGGGATGGTTTAGCAGTTAAGGCCTGCAAAGTGAAAGGACCCAGGTTCAGTTCCCCAGGACCCACATTAGCCAGGTGCACAAGCGGGTGCATGCATCTCTGGAGTTTGCAGTGGCTAGAGGCCCCAGCACACCCATTCTCTCTCTCTGCCTCTTTCTCTGTCAAATAAATAAATTTTAAAAAATTAAAAATATATAATCCAGGGCTGCAGAGATGGTATAGCAGTTAAGGCATTTGCTTGCAAAGCCAAAGGATCCCGGTTTGATTCTCCAGGACCCACATAAGCCAGATGCACAAGGGGGTGTATGCATCTGGAGTTCGTTTGCAGTGGCTGAAGGCCCTGGTGTGCACCCGTCCTCTCTCTCTCTCCTCTCTTTCTTAAATAAATAAAATATTTTTAAAAATAATTCAAACCTGGCACGGTGACACACGGTTTTAATCCGAGCACTTGGGAACAGAGGTAGGAGGATAATTGTGAGTTCAAGGCCACCGTGAGTAAGGACCCTGGTTCAAGGCTCAATTCCCCAGGACCCACATAAGCCAGATGTACAAGGTGGCACATGTATCTGGAGTTTGTTTGCAGTGGTTGGAGGCCCTGGCGTGCCCATTCTCTTTCTCTGTCTGTCACTCACTCTCAAATAAACAAAATAAATAAATAAATAAATAAATAAATAAATAAATAACAATGTAACTTTAACAAGCCCACTAGTATTTGTTGGACAAAGTACAGGGCACTGTTCAACAGGATTTTTTTGTTTTGTTTTTTGAGGTAGGGTCTCACTCTGGTCCAGGCTGACCTGGAATTCACTATGTAGTCCCAGAGTAGCCTTGAACTCACAGTGATCCTCCTACCTCTGCCTCCTGAGTGCTGGGAATAAAGGTGTGCACCACATTACCCAGCATATATTCAAGATGTTTTAATCTGCTTAATCTTTTTTTTTAATGGTACAGGGGATTGAATCCAGGACCTCACACATGCTAGGCAAATACTTTATTACTAAGAGCTAATCTCCTAATCTCTCCTTTTTTTTTCTTTTTTTAAATTTTTTTATTATTTTTATTTATTTTTGGAGACACAGAGAGGGACAGAGAGGGAGAGGGAGACGGATAGAGATGGGCGCACCAGCAGTCTCTCAGCTGCTGTGAACGAAATTCAGATGTGTGCACCCCTTGTGGTCAAGTGCGGCATTGAGCCCTTGCGTCACTTTGCATCTGGCTAAACGTGGGACCTGGAGATTGGAACCGGGTTCTTAGGCTTAGCAGGCAGGCGCCTTAACCGCTAAGCCATCTCTCCAGCCCTCTCCTTTTTTTTCTGACAAGGTCTCCTGAAGCCCAGGCTGGCCATTAATTCACTCTGTAGCCAAGGATGACATTTAAATCCTGAATCCCCTTTTCCCACTTTCCAAATGCTGAGATTACATGTGTATACCACCATTCTGTCTCCTAGTACCTATTTTTATTTATTTAGTTTTTTAATTTATTTGCAAGGAGAGAGAGAGAGAGAGAGAGAGAGAGAGAGAGAGGAGACAGAAAGAGGGAGAATGGGCATGCCAAGGCCTCTATCCACTGCAAACAAACTCCAGATGCCTGCACCCCTTTTGCATCTGGCTTACGTGGGTATTGGGGAATCGAACCTGGGTCCTTTGGCTTCACAGACAAGCGCATTAACCATTAAGCCATCTCTCCAGCCCCTATTCTATTTATGTTTATTTTTAAATTTATTTTTGTTATTTATTTATTTGAGAGAGAAAGATAAATAGGCAGGTGGAGAGAGAGAGAATGGGTGTGTGAGGGCCTCCAGGCACTGCAAATGAACTCCAGATGCGTGCACCCCCTTGTGCATCTGGCTTATGTGGGTCCTGGAGAATTGAACCTTGAACCAGGGTCTTTCGGCTTCACACAGGCAAGCATTTAACCACTAAGCCATCTCTCCAGCCCTCCTATTTTTTTATTGTTTGAGACTGGCTCTTGCTAAGTTACTCAGGCTGGCCTGGACCTGTGATTCTCATGCCTCAACCCCTCCCAGGAAGCTGGACTTACAAGCATGCACCACCATACCCAGACAATTAATAGGGAACTGATTAATGAGGAAACTTAAAGCCCTAAGGAGTTAAGAAGATATTTTATACCCTCATCTCTGACTAATATTGTAGTTTCATGGTCTCTTTTACAATAAAGGATGCTGAGATCAATGTTTTCTCACACCTATACTCTCTAGACAAAGCCCTATCCCTCGTCACACCACTCTGTTTCAAAGAAACAAAGGACAATCTTGGGTGGTATCCTCAGGTACACTTGAGAGAGTGCCTTACTGAACTAGAGCTTCAAGGATCCACCTGTCTCTGCCTGTCCAGCCCTGGGATTATAGACATGTACCACCATGCTCACCATTTATGTGGGTATTCTCGGTCTCATGCTTGCAAGACAAGTGTTTTACAGACACAGCTATCTTTCCCAGTCCCAGATTCCAGCTTCTTACACTTTGGGTCATGATCTCATATGGTGTCACATAAGTGAAACAATCTGGCAACAGTAAAGGGTTTCTTGGGGCTATACCTCAGTTGGTAGAGTGCTCGCTTTGCAAGCATGAGGTCTTGGGTTCAATCCCTAGCACTGCAAAGCAAACAAAAAAGCAGTGAAAGGTTTCTGAACATGGAATGATCAAAAAATTAATCCTGAGCCGTGCGTGGTGGCGCACGCCTTTAATCCCCGCACTTGGGAGGCAGAGGTAGGAGGATCACCCAGTTCGAGGCCACCCTGAGACTACATAGTGAATTCCAGGTCAGCCTAAGCCAGGGTGAGACCCTACCTCGAAAAAACAACAACAACAAAAATAATCCTGGAGGGATGGTTTAGCAGTTAAGGCCTGCAAAGTGAAAGGACCCAGGTTCAATTCCCCAGGACCCACATTAGCCAGGTGCACAAGCGGGTGCACGCGTCTCTGGAGTTTGCAGTGGCTAGAGGCCCTGGCACACCCGTTCTCTCTCTCTGCCTCTTTCTCTGTCAAATAAATAAATTTAAAAAAATTAAAAATATATAATCCAGGGCTGCAGAGATGGTATAGCGGTTAAGGCATTTGCTTGCAAAGCCAAAGGATCCCGGTTTGATTCTCCAGGACCCACATAAGCCAGATGCACAAGGGGGTGCATGCATCTGGAGTTCGATTGCAGTGGCTGAAGGCCCTGGTGTGCACCCATCCTCTCTCTCTCTCCTTTCTTAAATAAATAAAATATTTAAAAAAATAATTCAAACCTGGCATGGTGACACACGGTTTTAATCCGAGCACTTGGGAACAGAGGTAGGAGGATAATTGTGAGTTCAAGGCCACCGTGAGAGTGAATCCCAGGTGAATTTGGGCTAAAGAAAGACCCTACCTCAAAATAACAACAACAGCCGGGCATGGTGGCGCACGCCTTTAATCCCAGCACTCGGGAGGCAGAGGTAGGAGGATCGCCGAGAGTTCGAGGCCACCCTGAGACGACATAGTGAATTCCAGGTCAGCCTGGACCAGAGTGAGACCTTACCTCGCAAAACCAAAAAAAAAATAAAAATAAAAATAACAACAAAAAAAAAACCGGATGTGGTAGTGCATGTCTTTAATCCCAGCACTCAGGAAGCAGAGGTAGGAGGATGGGAGAATCACTGTGAGTTCGAGGCCACCCTGAGAATACATAGTGAATTCCAGGTCAACCTGAGCTAGAGTGAGACCCTGCCTTGAAAAACCAAAAAAAAAAAAAAAGAAAAGAAAGAAAGAAAGAAAGGAAGGAAAAAAAAATGGGCCAGGTGTGGTGCACGCCTTTAATCCCAGCACTTGGGAAGCAGAGGTAGGAGGATCGCTTTGAGTTCAAGGCCACCCTGAGACTACATAGTGAGTTCCAGGTCAGCCTGAGAGTGAGACCCTACCTTAAAAAGCCTAAAAAAGGGGGGGTGGCTGGGAAAACGGCTTAGCAGTTAAGGCGTTTGCCTGTGAAGCCTGAGGACCCCAGTTTGATTCCCCAGGACCCACATAAGCCAGATGCACAAGGGGGCCCATGTGTCTGGAGTTCGTTTGCAGTGTCTGGAGGACCTGGCATGCCTGTTCTCTCATTTACTCTGCCTCTGGCTCTTTCTCTCTCTCAAATAAATAATAAAATATTTTTAAATTAATTCAAGATCAAATGAATAATGAATCCAGGGTGTTTCTGGTGGTACTTACCTGTGTTGCATTGCACAATTTCAATGTGGCCATAATGCTCAATACACAACACATATATTTTGCACAGCCTATGTCACCATGCCATGCAACACCAGTGAATGCTGTCTGAAATACTTTGGCTCAGATTTGAGTCCCTTGTATGTTATGAATTATAGTGGATTTTTTGTTGTTGTTTTTTTTGTTTTTTGAGGTAGGGTCTTGCTCTAGCTCAGGCTGACCTGGATTTCACTATGTAGTCTCAGGATGGCCTTGAACTCACAGCAATCCACCTACCTCTGCTTCCCAAGTGCTGAGATTAAAGAGGTGTGCCACCACACAAACCCCCCTTTTTTGGGGTTTTTCGAGGAAGGGTTTCACTCTAGCCCAGGCTGACCTGAAATTCACGATGTAGTCTCAGGGTGCACCACCATGCCCAGCACACCGGCTTGTGTTTTTTTTTTACATATATACAAAGTTCTCTGTTCTTATACAAACAATAGTTTTTGCAAGATAAAAACTTTTATTATTACTGTCATTCCTTAGCATGCATACTATTTAAGTAT
This sequence comes from Orientallactaga sibirica, assembly GCA_036365145.1. NCBI lineage: Eukaryota > Metazoa > Chordata > Mammalia > Rodentia > Dipodidae > Orientallactaga > Orientallactaga sibirica. The sequence goes on from JAEOAD010002518.1 coordinate 4,475,212, forward strand.
ATCTGTGGATTGTTTTGTGTTAGGGTGTTTAATTTTTAAAAATTGCTGTTTGAGGCTGGAGAGATGGCTCAGCAGTTAAGATGCTTGCTTGCAAAGCCTAAGGACTGGGTTCAGTTCGCCAGTACCCACATAAAGCCAGATGCACAAGGTGGTGCATGCATCTGGAGTTCATTTGCAGTGGCAAGAGGCTTTGGCATGCCTATTTTCTCTCGCTGTCTCTCTCATCCTCCAACTCTATCTCTCAAATAAATAAATAAAAATAAAGTATTTTTTAAATTGCAGTTTGAATTGCTGACATGAGTTTCATAAAAAATGAATTTTGAAAAAATCATCAGTTTGGGGGGCTGGAGAGATGGCTTAGAGGTTAAGGCCCTTGCCTGAAAAGCCTAACGACCCAGGTTAGATTCCCTAGTACTCATGTAAAGCCAGATGCACAAAGTAGTGCATACATCTGGAGTTCGTTTGCAGTGGCCCTGGCACACCCATTCTCTCTCTCTATCTCTGTCTGCTTGCAAATAAATAAAAATATATTTAAAAATGAATTTTGGGGCCGGAGAGATGGCTTAGTGCTTAAGGCACTTGCTTGCGAAGCCTAAGAACCCAGGTTCAATTCTCTAGGTCCCATATAAGCAAGATGCACATGGTGGCACATGCGTCTGGAGTTTGTTTGCAATGGCTAGAGGCCCTGGCACACCCACTATCTCTCCCCCCCGTCTCAAATAACAAATAAACAAGCAAATAAATAAAAATATATCTTTAAAAATGAATTTTGATTTGGGAATACGATAGAATTTCCAACTTTTAAAAAATATATATTTTATTTATTTATTTGAGAGAAAGAGAGGGAGAGAGAGAAATGGGCATGCTAGGGCCTCCAGTCTCTGCAAATGAACTCCAGATGCATGCACCCCTTGTGCATCTACCTTATGTGGGTCTTGGAAAATCAAACCGGAATCCTTTGCCCTTGCAGGCAAATGCATTAACCACTAAGCCATCTCTCCAGCCCTGTTAAATTTTTATTTATTTATGAGAGAGAATGGGTACACCAGGGCCTTATGCTGCTGCAAACAAACTCAAGACACAACGTTGTACATCTGGCTTTATGTGGGTACTGGGGACTCAACCTGAGCCATCAGTCTCTGCAAACAAATGCCTTTAACCATTGAGCCATTTCTCCAGTCCTCCCACCCCACTTTTTTTTTTTTTTTTTTTTTTTTTGTTTTCGAGGTAGGGTCTCACTCTAGCCCAGGCTGACCTGCAATTCACTGTAGTTTCAGGGTGGCCTCGAACTCATGGCGATCCTCCTACCTCTGCCTCCCAAGTGCTGGGATTAAAGGCATGTGCCACCACGCCCGGCTTCCACCCCACTTTTTTTTTGTGGTAGGGTTTCACTCTGGTCCAGGCTGACCTGGAATTAACTATGTAGTCTCAGGGTAGCCTCAAACTCACGGCAATCCTCCTACCTTTGCCTCCCAAGTGCTGGGATTAAAGGCATGTGCCACCATGCCCGGCTCCACCCCACTTTTAAAATATTTTATTTATTATTTATTTGAGAGAACGAAAGAGGCGGGGGGGTCACACCAAGGCTTCCAGCCACTGCAAACAAACTCCAGATGTATGCGCCCCCTTGTGCATCTGGCTTACATGGGTCCTAGAGAATCGAACGGGGATCCTTTGGCTTTGCAGGCAAACGCCTTAACCACTAAGCCATCTCTCCAGTCCCCACTTTTTTTGAAGTAGGGTCTTGCTGTAGCCCAAGCTAATATGGAACTTACTCTGTAGCCAAGGCTGGCCTTAATCTCACAATGGTCCTCCTACCTCTTCTCTCTTAAGTGCTGGGATTAAAGGCATGCGCCATCTCACCCAGCATCCAACAATTTCTGAAATGAACTAAACTACTGTAATTGGTACTATGTAATTATCTGTAGTGTTTTCTGCATTGACAACTATAAAATCAAAGTATCAATCAACTCTGAAAAACAGTGAAGATATAATCTAAGTCCTGTAGTATCAAATATATAGCCAAAATTTAATTATGCAAAAATTAAGATATACATCAATCTCATCTGTATACAAATTTTATTATTAATGATTCAATTATATTTTATGCCAAAGAATTGTTCTAAAATAAATTTCTAGACATGGAGAGATGGCTTAGCAATTAAGGCACTTGCCTACAAAGCCAAAGGACCCAGGTTCGATTCCCCAGGACCCACATAAACCAGACGCACAAGTTGTTCAAATCATTTGGAGTTTGTTTGCAGTGGCTAGAAGCCCTGGTGTGCCCATTCTCTCCCTCTCTTGCTCTCAAATAAATAAATAAATAAAAATTAAAACAAAAATAAATTTCTAGCTGGACATGGTGGCACATGCCTTTATTCCCAGCACTTGGGAGGCAGAGATAGGAGGATTGCTGTGAATTTGAGACCACACTGAGACTATATAGTGAATTCCAGATCAGCCTAGGCTAGAGTAACACCCTACCTCAAAAACCTAAACATAGGGCTGGAGAGATGGCTTAGCAGTTAAGGCATTTGCCTGAAAAGCCAAAGGCCCCAGGTTTGATTCCCCAGGACCCACATAAGCCAGGTGCACAAGGGGCAAATGCATCTGAAGTTCGTTTGCAGTGGCTACAGGCCCTGGTGTGCCCATTCTCTCTCTCCTTTTTTCTTCTCTTCTCTCTCTCCTTGCAAATAAATAAATACATTTTTTAAAGACTTAAAAAAACTAAACATAAAAATAAAAAATAAAACAAATGAAACTTAAAACAAATTTCTTGGGACTGGAAAGATTGTTTAGTGGTTAAGGTGCTTGCCTATAAAGCCTAAGGACCAAGGTTTCATTCCCCAGTACCCACATAAAGACAGATGCAGAAGGTGTCACATGCATCTGGAGTTCATTTGCATTGGCTAGAGGCCCTGGAACACCTATTCTCGCTCAATCTCCCTCTCTCTGCCTTTCTCTCTCGCACTCAAATAAATAAAACATTTTTTATTTTATTTTGAGAGAGAGAGAATGAGCATGACAGGGCCTCTAGCCACTGCAAATGAACTCCAGACACATGTGCCACCTTGTGTGCACCTGGCTTACATGGGTACTGGGGACTCAAACCTGGGTCCTTAAGTTTCACAGGCAAGCACCTTAACCATTAAGCCATCACTCCAGCCCAATAAAATAATTATTATTCTTTTCTTTTATTTTTTTGAGGTAGAGTTTCACTCTAGTCCAGACTGACCTGGAATTCACTATGTAGTCTCAGGGTGGCCTTGAACTTATGGTGATCCTCCTACCTCTGCCTCCCATGTGCTGGGATTAAAGGCATGTACCACCATGCCCAGCTTCAATAAAATATTTTTTAAAAGCCTATCAAGGGCTCAGGAAGTGGCTTATTGGTTAAGGTGGTTGCCTGCAAAGCCTAAAGACCCTGGTTCAATTCCCCAGGACACATGTAAGCCAGATGCACAAGGGGGCGCATGTGTTTGGAGTTCATCTGCAGTGGCTGAAGGCCCTGGTGTGCCCATTCTCTCTCTCTCTCTACCTGCCTATTTCCCTATCTCTCAAATAAATAAAAAATAAAATATTTTTTTAAAAGCCTATCAAGATGTATACCACCATGTACATCTGGCTTACATGGAACCTGGAGAATTGAACCTGGGTCCTTAGGTTTCACAGGCATATGCCTTAACCACTGAGCAATCTCTCCAGCATTTTTTTAAATTTTTATTTATTTATTTATTTATTTTTGGTTTTTCGAGGTAGGGTCTCACTCTGGTCCAGGCTGACCTTGAATTAACTATGTAGTCTCAGGGTGGCCTTGAACTCACGGCGATCCTCCTACCTCTGCCTCCCGAGTGCTGGGATTAAAGGCGTGCACCACCACGCCCGGCTGTTCATTTTTATTTATTTATTTTTTTTGGTTTTTCGATGTAGGGTTTCACTCTGGTCCAGGCTGTCCTGGAATTAACTATGTAGTCTCAGGGTGGCCTCGAACTCGCGGCGATCCTCCTACCTCTGCCTCCCGAGTGCTGGGATTAAAGGCATGCGCCACCACGCCCGGCTTGCTTTTTTTTTTTTTTTTTTTTTTTTTTTTTGAGATAGGGTCTTGCTCTAGCCCAAGCTGGCTTGGAATTCACTATGTAGTCTCAGGTTGGCCTCAAACTCATGACGATCCTCCTACCTCTGCCTCCTGAATGCTAGTGCATGTGCCACCACTCCTGGATCATTTTTTAAAGTTTTTATATATTTATTTTCAGAGAGAAAGACGCATCTAGAGATAGAATGGGCAGATCAGGGCTTCTAGCCACTGCAAATGAACTCCAAACGCATGTGCCCCTTGTGTATCCGGCTTAAGTGATGTTGCAGTCAGGTTCACATTGCTGACAGAAAACACCTGACCAGAGCAGCTGTGGGACAAAAGGGTTTATTTTGGCTTACAGACTTGAGGGGAAGCTCCATGATGGCAGGGGAGGATGATGGCATAAACAGAGGGTGGACATCACCTCCTGGACAACATCAGATCGACAACAGCAACAGGAGAGTGTGCCAAACACTGGCAAGAGGAAGCTGGCTATAATACCCTTAAGCCCACCCCCAAAAATACACAGCCTCCAGGAGGCTTGTTAAAAAATATTTTATTTTTATTTATTTGAGACAGAGAGAGGGAGAGAGAGAGAATGGGCACACAAGGGCCTCTAGCCACTGCAAATGAACTCCAGATGCATGCGCCACCATATACATCTGGCTTATGTGGGACCTGGAGAATCGTTCCTGGGTCCATTAGGCTTTGCAGGCATGTGCCTTAACTGCTAAGCCATCTCTCCAGCCCCTCCAGGAGGCTTTAATTCCAAAATTGCCACCAGCTGAGGACATGACATTCACAACACATAAGTTTATGGGGGACACCTGAATCAAACCACCACATGTGGGTACTGGAGAATAGAAACGGGTTCCTTAGGCTTTGCAGGTAAATGCCTTAACTACTAAGCCATCTCTCCAGCTCTTTTTTTTTTTTTTGTCTTTTCAAGGTAGGGTCTCACTCTAGTCCAGGCTGACCTGTAATTCACTATGTAGTCTCAGGGTGACCTTGAACTCACAGTGATCTTCCTACCTCTGCCTCGAGTGCTGGGATTAAAGGCATGTGCCACCACATCCAGCTCAAATAAAATATTTAAAAAATATATTTAAAAGGCTGGAGAAATGGCTTAGCAGTTAAGGTGTTTGCCTGCGGAGCCAAAATTCCCAGTTCGATTCTCCAGGACCCATGTAAGACAGATGCACAAGGGGCACATGCATCTGGAGTTCATTTGCAGTGGCTAGAGGCCCTGGCATGTCCATTCTCTGTGTCTGCCTCTATTTTCTCTCTCTCTCTCTCTCTGCTTGCAAATAAATAAATTTAAAAATTAAAAATAAATAAATTTCCTTATGGTTTCTTATGAGTAAATGTTTTTCTATACCTGTATTGTATACTTCTATAGCTAGGGTTGTTTAAAATTTTCGGGCAAAGCTGGACATGGTGGTGCACGCCTTTAATCCCAGCACTTGGGAGGCAGAGGTAGGAAGACTCCCATGAATACAAAGCCACCCTGAGACTACATAGTGAGTTCCAGGTCAGCCTGGGCTACAGTGAGACCCTACCTCAAAAAAACAACAACAAAAAAATTTTCTTGGGCAAAACAAAGTTGAGAGGAGAAAAAGTTTAAGAAGTGATCGATTTGATAACACAATGTAATGACAGGATTAGATAAGAATTAATCATTAATGCACAAAGTGTTTATACCAGTTAGTATGTGACTATTTGCTACTATTTCAAGAAGCAATATAATTTATTTCACAAGACAGTATAACTTGGCCATGAGGAGAGGCTCTGCCAATTCTGAGCTATGTGATCTCAGGCAAGTCACATAACCTGTTTGTGACTCAGTCTCTTCATCTGAAAAAACCTGTCTTCTAGGGTTATTATGAGAAGTAGATGAGTTACTACTTGTAATACTTTGACTAACATCTGGAACAGAGAAATATTCACTAAATTCAACTATTGTTCTTTCTTTTCAAGGTAGGGTCTCACTCTAGGCTGCCCTGGAACTCACAACTCACTCTTTAGTCCCAAGTTGTTCTAGAGTTCACGGTGATCCTCCTACCTCAGCGTCTGGAGTGTGGAATTAAAGGCATGTACCACCACACTCGGCTAATTTTTATTTATTCACTGTGTGTGTGTGTGTGTGTGTGTGTGTGTGTGTGTATTTGTGTGTGTACACATACTTGGGCCGATATGTATGAGCATGCCAGCGTTTCTTGCTGTTGTAAATGAACACCAGAATATCAGATGCAAGCACCTTAACTGCTAAGCCACCTCTCCAACCCCATATTAGTTTTAATAAGCTGATGAAAGAAGGCACTTTCAGTTTTGGGGGAGCTTAGAACATGCAAATTTATCTTCACGAGTGGCAAGTTAGTGGGTGATGGAAAGGGAAGTCTCGTAGGCATATTGTAACCAAAAGCAACTCCTGGGGGTTTTGAGTAACTTTTGGTTACAATCATGATCTATACAAGAAGCTCAAGCCAATGGGGACTTTAAGCCTCATTCATTCTGACAAGATCCAGGGCAATTTTAATGCCAGAGGGATGGTAGGATAGTTCCCAGCAGGCTGGAGAGATAGCCTAGCAGTTAAGGCACTTCCCTGTGAAGCCTAAGGACCCAGGTTTGATTCCCCAGTACCCACGTAAGTCAGATGCACAAGGTGGCACATGCATCTGGAGTTTGTTTGCAGTGGCTGGAGGCCCTAGCATGCCCATTCTCTCTCTCAAGTAAATAAAATATTAACAAAAGAAGAAACAGGTGGCTCAGAGCTCTTTGAAGATAATGCTCATTATTACAATATTGACTGCACTGGTGGAAAGGCCAAATCTCTGCCACATTCATTCTTTCTTGATATGTTCTTTTCTATTTGGCTTCCAGAGTTTAGAAACACAAAGGAAAACACTGGACTACACTGGCTATGTGCTTTACATGACTACCACTGGCTAAAATCTCGCAAACTTCAGTGGAACATTATTTGAAGGAAAGCCTAGGTGCCTGGGGTGCAAGCCAGGTAGTGAAATGTGAGGAGCTGAAAAATCATTCATGACTTTTTTCTCTAAATGGTTCAAGTGGGAAATAGGGCATGAAGTCATAAGTTAAATGCCACCATGTCCTGATGGAAAATACTTGCCTCTGAAGCAGAAGTTTTTACAAACTCAAAAGTTTTCATAGTGATAATTCTCCATGGCCCAAGTTAGAAACAAGATTCCTTCAGTTGAGAAAAGCCTCAAGGGACCACTCAAGTGGTTTCCAGCAGGCAGAAATAGCAAGCCAGCTTTCTGGAAAAAATTGCTTCAGTTCCTTCTGGGTGTCAGGCACCAAGGAAACAGCAGTAACTCTGATAAAATAAGAAATTGCATAAATTAGTACTTAATATAGAAAATACTATTTAGTGATGTTGAATTAGTAGGTAGAAATGGGGGTATAGCTCAGTAGTAGGGGCCCTGGACTAACTAAAAGGGAGAAGGGGAGGGACAGGGGCAGTCTTAATTCAACTTGCCCAGTGAGTGATTCAGACCGATTGTGAGCCTGGGACAGAAGCAGCCCTGGGCTATTAATCATGGGTGATTATAGCCTAAATGAGTACAGCCCTTGTTTTTGTTTGTTTGTTTGTTTGTTTTTTCAGGGTTTAAAAAATATTTTATTTATTTATTTGAGAGAGAGAGAGTGAGTGAAAATGGGTGTGCCAGGGCCTCCAGCCACTGCAAACTAACTCCAGACGCATGTGCCCCCTTGTGCATCTGGCTTATGTGGATCCTGGAGAATTGAACTGGGATCTTTTGGCTTTGTAGGCAAATGCCTTAACTGCTAAGCCATCTCTCCAGCCCCAATTTCAGGGTTTTTCTTGTTGCTGTTTTTTGAGGTAGGGTCTCACTCTAGCTCAGGCTGATCTGGAATTCACTATGTAGTCTCAGGGTTGCCTCTCACAGCGATCCTACTTCTGCCTCCTGAGTGCTGGGATTAAAGGTGTGTACCACCATGCCCAGCTTTTTTATTTTGTTGGTTTGTTTTTCAAAGTAGGGTCTCACTCTAGTCCAGGCTGATCTGGAATTCATTCTGTAGTCTCAGGGTGGCCTCAGACTCACAGCAATCCTACCTCTACCTCCCGAGTACTGAGATTAAAGGTGTGCACCACCATGCCCAGCTAGCCCATGATATTTTTTTCTGATAATAGATTGAACTCTCTCATGATATTTTTTTAAGACATGGTCTCAGTATGGAGCTCTGGCTACCTGGAAATTGCTGTGTAGACCAGGCTGGTCTCCAATTTGTAGAGATGCTCCTGCCTCCCAATTTTTTTTTTGTTTTTTTGTTTTTTGAGGCAGGGTCTCACTCTAGCTCAGGCTGACCTGGAATTCACTATGTAGTCTCAGGGTGGCCTTGAACTCACGGCGATCCTCCTACCTCTGCCTCCCGAGTGCTGGGATTAAAGGTGTGTGCCACCACGGCCAGCTGTAATTGTTTGTTTGTTTGTTTTTTTTTTTTTGAGAGAGGCAGAGAGGGAGGGAGGAAGACAGATAAGACAGATAGAGATGGGCGCGCCAGCAGCCTCTCAGCTGCTGCAAACGAAATCCATATGCGTGCACCCCCTTGTGGTCAAGTGCGGCATTGCGCCCTTTGCATCTGGCTAAACATGGGACATGGAGATTGGAACTGCTGGAGATTGGAACCGGAGTTCTTAGGCTTAGGAGACAGGCGCCTTAACCGCTAAGCCATCTCTAGCCCTGTAATTGTATTTTTTTAACTATTATTTTTTTTGACAACTTCTATACTTACATACAAAAAACACATGATATTTCCCTCCCCTCCCCCATTCCACTTCAGAACTCCAATCTCCATCATATCCCCTCCCTCTCTCCATTAGTCTCTTTTAATTTGATGCCATCATCTTTTTCTTCTATTTTTGTAATTGTATTTTTAAAATTAATTTATTATTTATTTATTTGAGAGAGCAAAAGAGGCAGAAATAATGGGCGCACCAGGACCTTCAGCCACTGCAAACGAACTCCCAAACGCATGTGCCACCTTTGTGCATCTGGCTTACATGGGTCCTGGAGAATTGAACCTGAGTCCTTTCGCTTTTCAGGCAACTACCCTAACCGCTAAGCCATCTCTCCAGCCCTTATTTCATTTTTTGAGGTAAGATCTTGTTCTAGACTAGGCTGACCTGGAATTCACAATGTAGTCTCAGGGTGTCCTCGAACTCACAGCTATCCTCCTCCCTCTGCCTCCTGAGTGCTTGGATTAAAAGGCATGTGCCACCATGCCTGGCCAATATACATAATTTTTACTTATTGAGAGAGATGAAAATGTGTGCACTAATGCCTCCAGCCACTGCAAATTAACTCCAGATGCATACACCACCATCTGGCCTATGCGGGTTCTGCGGAGTTGAACCTGAGGCCTTAGGTTTCACAGGCAAGTGCCTTAATTGCTAAGCCATCTCTCCAGCCCAATAAATAAAAATATTTTTTTAATAATTTTTTTTTGGTTTTTCGAGGTAGGGTCTCACTCTGGCCCAGGCTGACCTGGAATTAACTATGCAGTCTCAAGGTGGCCTTGAACTCATGGTAATCCTCCTACCTCTGCCTCCCGAGTGCTGGGATTAAAGCGTGCACCACCACACCCAGCTAATAAGTATATTTATTAAAAGAGGGCAGGAGAGGGCTGGGGAGATGGCTTAGCAGTTAAGGTGCTTGCCTACAAAGCCAAAGGACCCAGATTCGATTCCTCAGAACTCACATAAACCAGATGTACAAAGTGATGCATGCGACTGGAGTTTGTTCGCAGCAGCTAGAGGCCCTGACATACCCATTTTCTCCCTCTCTCTTTCTCTTCCCATCTCTCAAATAAATAAATAAAAACTTTAAAAAAGGGCAGGAGAGATGGCTCAGGGTTTAAGGTGCTTGCCTGCAAAGCCTAATCACATGGGTTCGATTCCCCAGTACCCATGTAAAGCACAAAGTGCACAAAGTGGCAAGATGCATCTGGATTTTTCTTGCAGCAGCTGGAGACTCTGGCATGCCCATTATCTCTCTTTCTCCTTGCAAAAAAATATTTAAAAAAGAGGGCTGTAGAGATGGCTCAGAGGTTAAAGGCACTGGCTTGAAAAAGTCTGACAGCTCTAGTGCTGTGGCACATGTGTCTGGAGATCATTTGCAGTGGCAGGAGGCCCTGGTGCACCCAAGTTTTCTGTCTCATTCCGTCTCTCTCAAATATTTATAAAACCAAAGGGGCCTGGAGAGATGGCTCAGTGGTTAAGGTGCTTGCCTGCAAAGTCTAAGGAACCAGGTTCAATTTCCCAGTATCCCCTGCAAAGCCAGATGCACAAGGAAGCACATGTGTCTGGAGTTCATTTCTTGCAGTGGCTAGAGGCCCTGGATTACCCATTCTCTTCCTCTTTCTCTCAAATAAACAAATTATCTTTTAAAAATGAGGGATGGAGAGATGCCTTAGCAGTTAAGGTGCTTGCCTGTAAAGCCAAAGGACCCAGGTTTGATTTCCCAGGAACAACGTAAGCCAGATACACATGGCACATGTGTCTGAGTTTGCTTGCAGTGGCCCTCGTGCCCCATCTCTCTCAACCCCTGTTTGCAAATAAGAAAAAAATTAAATAGCCAGGTGAAAACTGGTGGTGCATGCTTTTAATCCTAACACTTGTGAGGCAGAGATAGGGTGATCTCCATGAGTTTGAGGCCACCCTGAGACTACATAGTGAATTCCAGGTCAGCCTGAGCTAGAGTGAAACCCTACCTCAAAAACAAAACAAAACAAAACAAAAAAAAAAGCCAGGTGAGCCAGGTGTGGTGGTGCACACCTTTAATCCCAGCACTGGGAGGCAGAGGTAGGTGCATCATCAGGAATTCAAGGCCACCCTGAAACTACAGAGTTAATTCCAGGTCAGCCTTGGCTAGAGACCCTACCTCAAAAAAAAAAATAAAAATAAGCCAGGCGTGGTGGTGCATGCCTTTAATCCCAGCACTCGAGAGGCAGAGGTAGGAGGATCACTGTGAGTTCAAGGCCACCCTGAGACTACATAGTGAATTCCAGGTCAGCCTGGGCTAGAGTGAGACCCTATCTCGAATCCCACCCCCCCAAAAAAAATTCTAGGTGTGGATGATGTAAGACACTCTCTCTTTGCCACATTTACCGCGAGAATGAAGACCATTCTCAGCAACCAGACTGTGGGCATCCCAGAAAATGTTGACATCACTCTGAAGGGATGCAGTTATGAAAAGCCCCAGAAGAACCCTCTGGAGGGACTTCAACCACATCAATGTAGAACTGAGTCTCCTGGGAAAGAAAAAAAAAAGGCTACAAATTGACAAATGGTGGGGAAATAGAAAGGAACTGGCTACTGTTCATACTATCTGTAGCCATGTCCAGGAACGCGATCAAGAGGTCCGTGTATGCTCACTTCCATCAACATCATTATTCAGGAAAATGGGTCTCTTGTCGAAACAGGAAATTTCTTGGGTGAAAAATGTAACTGCAGAGCTCAGATGAGAACAGATGTTGCCTATTCTGTATCTCAGGCCCAGAAAGACGAGTTAATCTTTGAAGGAAATGACGGTGAACTTGTTTCAAATTTGGCTGCTTTGATTCAACAAGCCACCACAATTAAAAACAAGGTTATCTAGCCGGGCGTGGTGGCGCGCATGCCTTTAATCCCAGCACTGGGGAGGCAGAAGTAGGAGGTAGGAGGATCGTGGTGAGTTCAAGGCCACAGTGAGACTATATAGTGAATTCCAGGTCAGCCCAGATAAGACAGATAGAGATGGGCGCGCCAGCAGCCTCTCAGCTGCTGCAAACGAAATCCATATGCGTGCACCCCCTTGTGGTCAAGTGCGGCATTGCGCCCTTTGCATCTGGCTAAACATGGGACATGGAGATTGGAACTGCTGGAGATTGGAACCGGAGTTCTTAGGCTTAGGAGACAGGCGCCTTAACCGCTAAGCCATCTCTAGCCCTGTAATTGTATTTTTTTAACTATTATTTTTTTTGACAACTTCTATACTTACATACAAAAAACACATGATATTTCCCTCCCCTCCCCCATTCCACTTCAGAACTCCAATCTCCATCATATCCCCTCCCTCTCTCCATTAGTCTCTTTTAATTTGATGCCATCATCTTTTTCTTCTATTTTTGTAATTGTATTTTTAAAATTAATTTATTATTTATTTATTTGAGAGAGCAAAAGAGGCAGAAATAATGGGCGCACCAGGACCTTCAGCCACTGCAAACGAACTCCAAACGCATGTGCCACCTTGTGCATCTGGCTTACATGGGTCCTGGAGAATTGAACCTGAGTCCTTTCGCTTTTCAGGCAACTACCCTAACCGCTAAGCCATCTCTCCAGCCCTTATTTCATTTTTTGAGGTAAGATCTTGTTCTAGACTAGGCTGACCTGGAATTCACAATGTAGTCTCAGGGTGTCCTCGAACTCACAGCTATCCTCCTCCCTCTGCCTCCTGAGTGCTTGGATTAAAAAGGCATGTGCCACCATGCCTGGCCAATATACATAATTTTTACTTATTGAGAGAGATGAAAATGTGTGCACTAATGCCTCCAGCCACTGCAAATTAACTCCAGATGCATACACCACCATCTGGCCTATGCGGGTTCTGCGGAGTTGAACCTGAGGCCTTAGGTTTCACAGGCAAGTGCCTTAATTGCTAAGCCATCTCTCCAGCCCAATAAATAAAAATATTTTTTAATAATTTTTTTTTGGTTTTTCGAGGTAGGGTCTCACTCTGGCCCAGGCTGACCTGGAATTAACTATGCAGTCTCAAGGTGGCCTTGAACTCATGGTAATCCTCCTACCTCTGCCTCCCGAGTGCTGGGATTAAAGGCGTGCACCACCACACCCAGCTAATAAGTATATTTATTAAAAGAGGGCAGGAGAGGGCTGGGGAGATGGCTTAGCAGTTAAGGTGCTTGCCTACAAAGCCAAAGGACCCAGATTCGATTCCTCAGAACTCACATAAACCAGATGTACAAAGTGATGCATGCGACTGGAGTTTGTTCGCAGCAGCTAGAGGCCCTGACATACCCATTTTCTCCCTCTCTCTCTTTCTCTTCCCATCTCTCAAATAAATAAATAAAAACTTTAAAAAAAGGGCAGGAGAGATGGCTCAGGGTTTAAGGTGCTTGCCTGCAAAGCCTAATCACATGGGTTCGATTCCCCAGTACCCATGTAAAGCACAAAGTGCACAAAGTGGCGCATGCATCTGGATTTTTCTTGCAGCAGCTGGAGACTCTGGCATGCCCATTATCTCTCTCTTTCTCCTTGCAAAAAAAATATTTAAAAAAGAGGGCTGTAGAGATGGCTCAGAGGTTAAAGGCACTGGCTTGAAAAATCTGACAGCTCTAGTGCTGTGGCACATGTGTCTGGAGATCATTTGCAGTGGCAGGAGGCCCTGGTGCACCCAAGTTTTCTGTCTCATTCCGTCTCTCTCAAATATTTATAAAAACCAAAGGGGCCTGGAGAGATGGCTCAGTGGTTAAGGTGCTTGCCTGCAAAGTCTAAGGAACCAGGTTCAATTTCCCAGTATCCCCGTAAAGCCAGATGCACAAGGAAGCACATGTGTCTGGAGTTCATTTCTTGCAGTGGCTAGAGGCCCTGGATTACCCATTCTCTTCCTCTTTCTCTCAAATAAACAAATTATCTTTTAAAAATGAGGGATGGAGAGATGCCTTAGCAGTTAAGGTGCTTGCCTGTAAAGCCAAAGGACCCAGGTTTGATTTCCCAGGAACAACGTAAGCCAGATACACATGGCACATGTGTCTGGAGTTTGCTTGCAGTGGCCCTCGTGCCCCCATTCTCTCTCAACTCCCTGTTTGCAAATAAGAAAAAAAAAATTAAATAGCCAGGTGAAAACTGGTGGTGCATGCTTTTAATCCTAACACTTGTGAGGCAGAGATAGGGTGATCTCCATGAGTTTGAGGCCACCCTGAGACTACATAGTGAATTCCAGGTCAGCCTGAGCTAGAGTGAAACCCTACCTCAAAAAACAAAACAAAACAAAACAAAACAAAAAAGCCAGGTGAGCCAGGTGTGGTGGTGCACACCTTTAATCCCAGCACTGGGGAGGCAGAGGTAGGTGCATCACTGTGAATTCAAGGCCACCCTGAAACTACAGAGTTAATTCCAGGTCAGCCTTGGCTAGAGACCCTACCTCAAAAAAAAATAAAAATAAGCCAGGCGTGGTGGTGCATGCCTTTAATCCCAGCACTCGAGAGGCAGAGGTAGGAGGATCACTGTGAGTTCAAGGCCACCCTGAGACTACATAGTGAATTCCAGGTCAGCCTGGGCTAGAGTGAGACCCTATCTCGAATCCCACCCCCCCAAAAAAATTCTAGGTGTGGATGATGTAAGACACTCTCTCTTTGCCACATTTACCGCGAGAATGAAGACCATTCTCAGCAACCAGACTGTGGGCATCCCAGAAAATGTTGACATCACTCTGAAGGGATGCAGTTATGAAAAGCCCCAGAAGAACCCTCTGGAGGGACTTCACATCAATGTAGAACTGAGTCTCCTGGGAAAAAAAAAAAAAAAAAGGCTACAAATTGACAAATGGTGGGAAATAGAAAGGAACTGGCTACTGTTCATACTATCTGTAGCCATGTCCAGGAACGCGATCAAGAGGTCCGTGTATGCTCACTTCCATCAACATCATTATTCAGGAAAATGGGTCTCTTGTCGAAACAGGAAATTTCTTGGGTGAAAAATGTAACTGCAGAGCTCAGATGAGAACAGATGTTGCCTATTCTGTATCTCAGGCCCAGAAAGACGAGTTAATCTTTGAAGGAAATGACGGTGAACTTGTTTCAAATTTGGCTGCTTTGATTCAACAAGCCACCACAATTAAAAACAAGGTTATCTAGCCGGGCGTGGTGGCGCGCATGCCTTTAATCCCAGCACTGGGGAGGCAGAAGTAGGAGGTAGGAGGATCTCGGTGAGTTCAAGGCCAGTGAGACTATATAGTGAATTCCAGGTCAGCCTGGTCTAGAGCGAGACCCTACCTCAAAAAAAAAAAAAAAAAAAAAACACCAAGGTTATCTGAGCTGGGCATGAAGGTGCATGCCTTTAATCCTAGCATTTGGAAGGCAGAAGTGGGATGATCACCATGAACTGGAGGCCACCCTGACACTACATAGTGAGTTCAAGGTCAGCCTGGGCTACAGTGAGACCTTGCCTCAAAAATCAAAAAAAGTGGGGTGGGGGATGGGAGGGTCTGGAGAGATGGCTTAGCAGTTAAGGCGCGTGCCTGCAAAGTCCAACCCAGGTTTGATTCCCCAATGTTGACATAAAGCCAGATGCATAAGGTGATGCATGCCTCTGGAGTTTATAGTGGCTAGAGGCCCTGGCATGCCCATTCTCTATCTGCCTTTCTCAAATAAATAATTTTAAAATTAAAAAAAAAAAAAGTAGGAAAAGTATGTTTGCAAAATTGTATGATTTTTTGTTTTAGAACTCACTCTGTAGCTCCAAACTGACCCCAAACTCACAGTGATCGCCCCTACCTCAGTCAGCTGAGTGCTACAATTAAAGGTGTGCACCACCATGCCTGGATAATTATATGATCTTTAGTTTTTTTTCGAGGTAGGGTCTCACTCTGGCTCAGGCTGACCTGGAATCCACTATGTAGTCTCAGGGTGGCCTCAAACTCACTGCGATCCTCCTACCTCTGCCTCCCGAGTGCTGGGATTAAAGGCGTGTGCCACCACGCCCAGCTTGATCTTTTGTTTTTGAGGTAGGGTCTTACTCTAACCCAGGCTGAGCTGGCACTCACTCTGTAGTCTCAGGATAGCCTTGAACCCACTGTGATCCTATCACCTCTGGTGTGAGCCTCCACACCCAGCTGCCATGGTCTTTTATGTGGAGTCTACATTATTTTGTAAACCAGTTCAAAAGAGCTTATAGGAACATTAAAGATGAAGAGCTGGAGAGATGGCTCAGTGTTTAAGGTGCTTGCCTGCAAAGCCTAAGAACTCAGGTTCAATTTTCCAGTACCCACATAAAGCCAGATGCTCAAAGTGGCACATGCATCTGGAGTTCATTGGCAGTGGCAAAAAGCCCTGGCATGCCCATTTGCTCTCTCTTTCTCAAATAACTAACTACATAAATAAATTATATTAAAAAAGATGAAGTTAAAATAACCATGTTTCAGAGCAGGGCACACAACTGTAACACCAGCACTTGGGGGATGGAGGCAGGAGAACCAGTCATCTTGTGCTGTCTCAACAAATTTGAGCTGAGATGGCTCAGTGATTAAAGGTTCTTGTTCTGCCACCCTGCTGACCATAGTTTGAATCCTCAGCACCCACATAAAGCTGGATATAAAGTGGAGCAGCCTGTGTCAGTAGGAGACAGCTCACAGACAAGCTAGTATGGCCTTTCCAGCAGCAAATATAAACCTTGTCTCAAGATGGAAGAAAAGGCCCAACACCCCAGGGTGCCCTCTGACCTTCACATGAACATACACATTTGTTGTTTTCAAGGTAGGATATCACTGTAGCCCAGGCTGACCTGGAATTCACTCTGTAGTCCCAGTCTATCCTCAAACTCACAGCGACCCTTCTACCTCTGCCCTGCAAGTGCTGGGATTACTGAGGTTTTTTGTTTTGTTTTTAACAGATTTTAAAGCTTCAGGTGGGAATATACTTCAGTGATGTATAAGTTGCCTAGCATACCAGATGCATACTTTATTCCCAGTACTGGGAAGCAGAGGTCGGACTGCTGTGAGCTTGAGGTGAGCCTGAGACTACAGCATTCCAGGTCAGCCTGGGATAGAGACCCTACTTCAAAAAACCACACATACACACAAAAAAAAATATTAATCTCGGGCTGGAGAGATGGCTCTATGGTTAAGGCACTTACCTGCAAAGCCTAACAACTCAGATTTGATTCCCCAGGACCCATGTAACCCAGATGCACATGGTGGTACATGTGTCTGGAGTTCATTTGTAGCAGCTGAAGGCCCTGGTGCACCCATTCTCTCTCAAATAAAAAATAAATAAATAAAAAGAATAGTGAAGAGCCGAGCATGGTGGCACACGCCTTTAATCCCAGCACTCGGGAGGCAGAGGTAGGAGGATCGCCGAGAGTTCGAGGCCACCCTGAGACTACAGTTAATTCCAGGTCAGCCTGGACCAGTGTGAGACCCTACCTCGCAAAACCCCCCAAAAAAAAAAGAATAGTGAAGAGACTGATGTTGGGTGTGGTGGTACATGCCTTTAATCCTAGCACTTGGGAGGCAGAGGTAGGAGGATCACTGTGAGTTCAAGGCCACCCTGAGACTACATAGTAAATTCCAGGTCATCTGGGGCTAGTCTGAGACCCAACCTTGACAAAAAAACCCAAATTAAAAAATTGTGAGCTTTATGCAAGTAGGGCAGGACTTAAGGGCCTGAAAAGGGCATCTTAATTTGTTTTTGATCCTGAAAAAGGACTTACAGAATGGAAAGGTTTTAGGCTCACGGTACAGTTCAGTGCTTCCTGGGCCTGGAGAGATGGCTTAGTGGTTAAGTGTTTACCTGTGAAACCTAAGGACCTTGGTTCGAGGCTTGACTCCCCAGGACCCAGGTAAGCCAGATGCACCTGGGGAGGAGGGTGGGTGGCGCATGCATCTGGAGTTTGTTTGCAGTGTCTGGAGGCCCTGGTGCACCACCCATTCTCTATCTGCCTCTTTCTCTGTCTGTCACTCTCAAATAAATAAATAAAATGCAAACAAAAAAAACGTTTAAAAAAAGAGTGCTTCCTTACTAGCAGGTAGAAGGCCCATGGGTTTGATTCTCAGGTTTAAAAAAAGACATTGTGGCCCACTCCTTTAGTCCTTGCACTCAGGTGGCAGAGGTAGGAGGATCACTGTGAATTTAAGGTCACCGTGAGACTATATAGTGAATTCCAGGTCAGCCTGGGGTACTTACTGTGAGACCCTACCTCAAAAAACAAACAAAACCAAAAACAACAAAAGACTCACAGAGGGCTTGAAATAGTCAGTGCAGACTAACAAGCATTTCTAAAAAGCATTTCATATTCTGGAAGACAGGGATGTCAGAGCATGCTTAGCAAGGTTCTGAGCTCATTGCTAGCATTAAACTTAAAATTTTAGAGCAGGGACTGTATCAAAAAACTGCTGGGGCCCTCCTTTCCTCTTTGCATTCAACAACAGATAGGTCTCCCACAGCTAAATTATTACAATACTGGGATGAAGAGAATTGCTCAAATGTCAAAGGAGCTTGCTTTCAAAGCTTGCTGGCCTAGTTCAATTCCCCAGCACTCATGTAAAGCTGGACACAAAAAAAATGGCATATGCATCTGATATTGGTAGGGGTAAGAGACTCTGGCGCACCCATACACACAACATACAAATGAAAATATTTAAAAAATTTTTATTACAATAAACTTCCTGTCATCTGGAAAGCAGAACAAATTGGTAACAGTTACACAAGTCTGAGGCTATTTTGTGGTCTTTATTGATCATACCTAGGCAATCCTTTTGTTGCAAGTCATTTTGTAGATGTTCATAGACTCCTACCTCAGATGAAACTCGGATAAGAGGTACTATTTTCCTCCCACCACCTTAGCTCCCCAAAGGCCCAGCATAGGATGATTCCTCAGACCAAGTACCCACCTGGTGGGGTTAGCCACAGTGCCCTATAACCTGGGCCTGGCTCAGTGAGGCAGAAGTCTGAGAAGTTCCTGAGTCTTCATTCCACCTGCCAAAGCAAATTCATGACCATTTGGGTGGGAGAAAGAAGGGACCTTGGGGCCCATGCCTAGCTAGTCGAGAGACTTTGGTGACAGACCTTCAGGACTGAGACTCAATATAGGTCTCCCGTGTCTCATGAATGAAGAAAGCAGTTTAGAATATATTCCAGTCTGTAACACAGGGGTATTTGGCTGTCAGATTAAAACCATAAAACTCACTTTTTCTGTTCCAAACTGGAACCGATGGGTAACACCCATGGAGCCCCAAGAGACAGACACTAGAACTGTGACTTTATAAAGGTAGAACTGAGAAACAGGCCAATTAAAGATTAGAAGGGCCATCACTGCCTTCCTATTCAAGACCCAATGCCATCAAGACTAAATCCCTATGACTGAGAGATTTACTAAACTGTCCTCAGTGGTTTTATATCCATATTCAAGTCACTTAAACCTCCACAAACTGAAATACCCATGAGAATAAGGAAAGCAGAGATTAAGTGACTCACCAAAGGTTAGCTGGGGAAGTAGCAGAACCTGTATCTGAATTCTGCAATTTAAATCTAATCTTAAGCCTAGAACCCTGTTTCAAATCAAGTTTCTCACAGATACACAAATAATCTTGTGAGGAGGATGTTTGCCTCACACTCAAGAAAAGCCCAGGAAAGTCAAATCCAAGTACAACACTGACTGGAAAGGAAAAAGAAAATATCTCAGAAAACCCAACTCTAGCCACAAGGGAATTAATTTTATCTGCATCCACAGCACCTCCTATCTCTATGTATAACCACAAACCAATTCCAAATGTGACCCAACGTTGTAACTTGAGGTGTAAACCTTTTTGGCAGTCCCTGCCCATCCCAAATTTTTCAGGCTTTCCTCTTGACTTGCCTTGATTTTTCATTCATAAAACTGGGTCGAGAGTAAGGAAAAAGCATTATCAGTATCAATTTGTATTCAGATATCATCTTTTAATTAGCTCCATGAAGGACATCCTAAACACTACATGAGACACAACAGAATATTTTTTCTTCCAGTATTAAAAAATGACAGTCACAAACATTTTAAAGAAGGTCTCCTATACAATCAGTGTGGTGATTTGGAATAAAAAACATCTCTAAGTAATCTTGTTCTCGATGCAGACTGCTTACAGGTACATTCAGAAATTACTTTCTGGCCATAATAAACATTGTGTACAAGTTTTACAAATGTTCCTAGGTACATATTAATTTTAAAAACATCAGTCTGTCCATATTTTTTTGTCAGAATAATCCCAAAAATTCTGGCAAAAGGGCAAATATTGGGATTCTAGAAATATCTCAGAATTTGTCTTCAAATGAGAAAAAATGTGTAAAGAAAACATGGAGCTTTCTAAAAGGTCTTTAACAAGCTACCTTGGGAGCTCAATTCAAAAATAGAAGATGTACTAAAACAGATGTTTCAACGCAGCTCCAAAAATCTTTATAAATACAGCAATTTGGAAGGACGATCCTGGATCAGAAGTGTTATTCCTTGTGTATCTGAGAATAGTAAGAAGGGGTAGAATTGTGATGTCAGGAAGAAACAGGCTGACAATATGCTCACCTCCCAAAGTTGATAAAGATGCTGGACAGTATAAACAACTATTTCCACCATCTCCCACACACAGTAGGTCTTTAGAACATCCCACAAGACAACTAGCCCTGACATGCAGCTGACAGCAAGAGAAGCCAAACAGTGGTATATGATGGGCTGGCTGGGTAAGGTAAAACAGCAGCAGAAACAGAGCAGTGTGGCCAGAAAAAAAAAAAAAAAAAAAAGCTAAGAGAAACACAGGGTTTGATGGGCAGATGCCAGCTCATTGCCAATTTTCAGGGCTCACCTACATTATGTGTGCATGTCTCATCTCAGTTGTCATAATTGTCTCTGTAATTTCCTCCTGAGTAGCGGTCATAACCACCCTGGCTTCTGGGAAAAAGTGCAATTGTTTTACAGGAATGTATTCTATATCATAGGCAGTAAATTTTAAAGTATTTATGTCAAATTGCATATGTACAATATAATGTAGAAAAATCCAATTTTATAGCATAAGCTACTATTAACAGCAGGCTGTTAAGCTCTTAAGAACAGCAGCAGGATCAAAATACTCTAACCTTTCAGGTACCCACCTGCCGCTGTAGTCTCTGGACCGTCCATATCCATATCCATATCCTCCAGGTCGACTGTCATACCTGCCACTTCCATAGCCCTGGTCCCCACCACCTACAGCAGACAAATACTTAAATAGAAGTTGTCCAGATCCCTCCCTCACCCCACAACCAAACTTACCATAGCGCTTACCTCTAGAGTAGCTGCGACCTCGCCCATGGGCCCCAAAGGCACCCCCTCTGGTGCCCCGGGCAGACTTGCCTGCATGGTCCACACGGATCTGACGCCCATCCAGGGACTAGTTATGGGGAGGAGACACAAGGAGGATGGGTTTGCAGTCAGTCAGGGGAGTGGTGAGAGAGGAATGGGCATGGGCAGGTAAGCAAGAGCCCAGAAATTCCTGCTGGGCACCAGGTTCTGGGTGCCATGCTCCAGAACAAGCTCCTTTGACCACAATGGCTTCACCAGGAGCTATAGAATCCCACAAAATGACCTGAATCCACCGTGTTCCCCTGCCACTACTTACATCTTGACTGAACTCAGGCTGAGTTCTCCTCCCCACTCCTCTAAGCTGCCCGACTATTAGGGCTAGACAACTCTCTTGGTTTGAGGCTTCAGAGTCCATCCCAGAAGACTCACGAGGTCCTCTCCGGGCCAGGCCCACAGGTCTGCAGACTCTACTACCTAAGCCCAGGGCAGGTCAACCATCCACAGGTGGCTTCTCGGCCTCATGCAGGACCAGTCGTCGCCTCCCAGGCAGCACGGCTCTGTCTGCCGCTGCCCTCCACCCCCTAGAACAGAAGGCAGTCATGCTCCTGTGAGTGGACACTGCGGGGCTTCATGGCCACGCTGCCCCTGGCAGACACAGAGGGAAAAACAGAAAGAAAGGAGAATGTGGCAGATAGGGAGAGGGCCCCTCTGCAGGTAGGAGACCTCACCTCTCCATTCATGGCTCTCATAGCATCTGAGGCATGCTCTGGGTTGGTAAAGGTGATGAAGCCAAAACCCCGGGATCGCTGAGTCTCCCGGTCCTTGACAACAACCACTAGAAAACGTAAAAGAAATGTAGATCAGTCAGCACCAGAAAGAGTTAAGTAGAAAGGAGTAGTCTGAAAAGGCAAACAGTAAGTAGAAGAGCCAAGCATGGTGGTGCACATCTAAAACACCACTAATCCTGTATCCTAATGGTTTCTTCTCAGCCTGTCTTGCCTTAGGCATAGATAAACAAAGGAAGATGAGAACTTCAAGTCCTGACTTTTCTCTAATAACATTCCATGATTTGCAATTTTACTGCCCCCCCCCCATACATTGTGGGTCTGGTCCAGATCTCACCCTCAGAAATAGGCCCAAAGCTGCTGAAGTGGTCTTCAAGCGCCTGTTCATCGGTATTGAAGTTGAGCCCTCCCACGAACAGCTTTCCTTCTTCAGAAGACATGGCAGGGAACTGAAGTCCTATAGAGAGTATGTGTTGTAAAAACAGTGAATGTGGGCGGAGGGGAAGATGTCAGAGATGTGAGAATGGGAGATTATGAGAAACACATTAAATGACAGGAGCTCACAAGACTGAAAAGGCGGGAATCAGCAGTGCTGGTTGCATACAGCCGCCATTTGAGGGCCACTACCGCGCATGCCCACAACATCCCCTGCCACCACGCCCGTCATTTTGTATCACCGCGCAGGCCCAGAACAGCCTTGCGTTACCTCTTTGCCCGCACAAGATGGCGGTGGTCACGTGGGAAAAGGGGGGCAGCAAAAATCGGTTGTCGCGTGGTCCCTGCCGACAGCAAGATTGCCCGTCCTCCCGGAACTCCTTGCATTCGGATGCAGCGCGCCAGCCTCCCACCAACCGAGATTTGACCTCCGAGCAAGGGACTCGCCCACCCCGGGAAGCGCAAGCCAACGTGTCAGCGACCGCTACTCTCCCGATTCACGTTGCCCGCTAGCGGCTGATAAGACGCAAGGGAGTGAGGTGAGGAGCAGCCGCTCTACACAACACACATTGCTTACCTGGAAATTAAAAAGGGAAACGGCCAGAGAAGCGGCAAGCTCTGAGGAGCAAGGAGAACAGGGAGGCTGCGGCGCGGGAAGACGCCTGATAAAGCAGACACGTCACAGAACGTCCCCAAGCGCGCGCCGGCGTGCGTGCTCATTGGCTGAGGCTAGCGTGGAGGGAGAGGAGGAGGGAGAGGAAGGGATGGCTCAGCGAAGCCAGCCACGATCTGAATACGCTTCCGGGAATCGAGCCGACCTTTATGTGATTGGTGCACCCTAATCTAATCCCTCTGCCAACTGAGCCATTGGCTTCACTTCCTCGTATGAAACGTATTATGTCCTTTTCCCTTCCTGATGTCATTTTCGCTGCCCTTGACGTCATTTCCCTTATTGGGTATGAGATCCTCACTATAGCAGTAGATCCCTGCTCGGTAAACTATTTTACTCTTGATGTCATCCTTCTTTACCTTCAGGTCCTCTAACCTCACATCCTCCAAAGTCTTGATGTATTACCCTTTACAGTCCTTGATGTCCCACTCTCTTTTTTCCTTCCTTTCCTTTCCTTTCCTTTCCTTTCCTTTCCTTTCCTTTCTCCTTTCCTTTCCTTTCCTTTCTCCTTTTCTTTTCTTTCCTTTCCTTTCCTTTCCTTTCCTTTCCTTTCCTTTCTTTCTTTTGTTTTTTTCAAGGTAGGTCTCACTCTAGCCCAGACTGACCTGGAGCTCATTCTGCAGTCCCAGTCTGCCCTCGAACTCATGGCCAGCCACCTACCTCTGCCTCCTCAGTGCTGGGATCAAAGGCGTGGATGTACCACCATGCCCAGCTCCTGTATTTCTTTTGTATATTTTTATTATTTGAAAGGAGAGAGGGAGAGAGAGAATGGGCACATCAGGGCCACTGTAAACAAACTCCGGATGCACATACCACTTTGTGCATCTGGCTTTGCTTGGATACTAGGGAACTGAGCCCAGACTGTCAGACTTTGCAAGCAAGTGCCTTTAACTGCTGAGCCATTTCTAAAGTCCCTTTTATATGTACTATGTATTTATTTTCAAGGTGAGAGAGCACATGTGCATGCTAGGGCCAGTTGCCACTGCAGATGAACTGCAGACACATGTGCCACTTCGTGCATCTGGCTTTACATGGGCACTAGAGAATCGAACCAGGAATGGCAGGCTTTGATAGCAAGCATTTTTAACAGCTGAGCCATATCTCCAGCCCCCAAACCCTATAATTCTGAGTGCCTCTCCCCCCTGACTGCTTCATTTTCTCTTCTGTGCCCCACATCTGGCTACTTGTCATGGGTCCCTCTTCCTTACTGTCATCCTTCTCACTGCTCACTTCAGCTTTCATCCTTATCTGACTTCCCCCTTATGTTTCTTCTTCATTTTCCCGATCAGATTTCCTGAGATGTCTACTGCAAAGCAGGATGTGTCCTGTTTTCAAAGGGTGTAAATCCAATTCCACAGATAGAATTTTGCTGTCACTCTGTTTAGCTGAGCTCTTGATCCACAGAATGGACTTTTACAATACACAATGAAACCAAAGCAAGTAGCATCTGAGCCCACTGCCTACAATTTGGTCTTTTCCAGCCTTCAGTGCCTAATACTAATTTGTTTGCCTTCAGAGACTACATTTTTTTTAATTTTTAATTTTTAAACTCTTCTCTCAAATAATTTTATTTATTTGAGAGAGAGATAGAAAGAGGGAGAGAGCTGGGCGTGGTGGTGCATGCCTTTAATCCCAGCACTTGGGAGGCAGAGGTAGGAGGATCGCCGAGAGTTCCAGGCCACCCTGAGACTACATAGTGAATTCCAGGTCAGTCTGAACTAGAGTGAAACCCTACCTCGGAAAAAACAGGGAGAGAGAGAAAGAGAATGGGCACGCAAACTCCACATCCATGCGCTGCCTTGTGCATCTGGATTTTGTGGGTCCTGGGGAATCGAACCTGGGTCCTTTGGCTTCGCAGGCAAATGCCTTAACTGCTAAGCCATCTCTCCAGCTCCCAGAGACTACATTTTATACCATAGAATGTTTGTCCAGCCAGTGTTCCCCTACTTCACCACCATCCCCAATATAAACTAGAGACTTATTAACCTTCAGCTGCTACTCATCTATTTTCCTGTTGGGCTAATTCCCCTATTTCTCTTCTGAATTTTCACGGATTCATCCCAACCTAATTATTAACTCTTTAGGTGTTGAAAATTATACATGTACATTCTCACTCTGACATTTGTGTTATTTTGTCTTTAGTTGAATAAATACATTGAAGTATTTAATTTTGACATAATACCTTTTCCCTCAATGGTTTATACCATTTTGGTGGGGGGATGACAGGGTCTCATTATGTATGTCAGGCTGGCCTCTGACTCTTGAAACTCCTGAAACTCCTGCCTCCATCACCCCGACTGGTCTGCACTGTTTTCTTTGCTTTCTTTTCTTTTCTCTTTTCTTTTCTTTTCTTTTCTTTTCTTTTCTTTTCTTTCTTCTCTTCTCTTCTCTTCTCTTCTCTTCTCTTCTTTTCTTTCTTTCTTTCTTTCTTTTTTTTTTTTTTTGATTTTGAGGTAGGGTTTCGCTCTAGCTCAGTCTGACCTGGATTTCATTATGGAGTCTCAGGGTGGCCTTGAACTCATAGTGATCCTCCTACATATGCCTTCGGAGTTCTGGGATTAAAGGCATGTGCCACCATGCCCAGCTGGTCTGTACTTCTAAACAAGTCCCTTTTCCCTAAGCTTCAAAGACACGCTCCTATGGCTTATTCTATTAACTTTTAAAAATATTTTATTGGGGGCTGGAGAGATGGCTTAGTGGTTAAGGCGCCTGCCTCCTAAGCCTAAGAACACTGGTTCCAATCTCCAGGTTCTACGTTTAACCAGATGCAAAGTGACGCAAGGGTGCAATGCCACACTTGACCACAAGGGGGGCGCACGCATCTGGATTTCCTTCATAGCAGCTGCGAGGCTACTGGCACGCCCATCTCTATCTGTCTTCCTCTCCTTCTCTGTCTTTCTCTGTGTCGCTCTCAAAAAAAAAAATCTTAAAAAAATATTTTATTGGGCTGGAGTAATGGCTTAGTGGTTATGGCACTTGCCTGCAAAGCCGAAGGACCCAGGTTTGACACCCCAGTACCCACAGAAACCAGATGCACAAGGTGATGCATGCATCTGGAATTTGCAGTGGCTAAAGGCTCTGGTGTGCTCATTTTCTCTCTCTCTCTCTCTCTCTCTCCCTATTTGACTCTGTCTCTCTCCTAAATAAGTATTTTTAAAAAATTTTAAAAACCTGGTGTGGTGGCACATGCCTTTATCCTAGCATTCACGAGGCTGAGGTAGGAGGATTGCAGTGATTTTGAGGCCACCCTGAGACTACGTAGAGAATTCCAGGTCAGCCTGGGCTAGAATGAAACCCTACCTTAAAAATTAAAAAAAAATAAAAATTTAATGCTTTATTCATTTGAAAGAGGCATATATATATATGTATGTATGTATGTGTGTATATATATATATGGGTGTGTGTGTGTGTGTGTTTGGAGAGAGAGAGAGAGAGAGAGAGAGAGAGAGAGAGAATGGATGGGCCAGAGCCTCTAGCCATTGCATACGAACTCTAGATGCATGCAGCACCTTGTGCATCTGGCTTATGTGAGTACTGGGTATTTGAACCCAGGTTGTTAGACTTTTCAGGCAAACGCCTTAATCCCTGAGTATCTCTCCAGCCCCTCTATTAACTTTTTAAAAAAATATTTTTATTTATTTATTTGATAGAGAGAGAGGAGAGAGAGAGAGAGGGAGAGAAAGGGTGTGCCAGGGCCTCCAGCCACTGCAAACCAACTCCAGACATGTGCGCCCCCTTGTGCATCTGGCTATCGTGGGTCCTGGAGAATCGAACTGGGTTCTTTGCCTTTGCAGGCAAATGCCTTAACCACTAAACCATCCCTCCAGCCCCCCCTATTAACTTTTTTTGTTGTTGTTGTTTTGAGGTAGGGTCTCACTCTAGCCCAGGCTGACCTGGAATTAACTATGTAGTCTCAGGGTGGCCTCGAACTCATGGCCATCCTCCTACCTCTGCCTCCCAAGTGCTGGGATTAAAGGTGTGCGCCACCATGCCTGGCTCTATTAACTTTTTAGTCCTGCTTTTAGATTAAGGTCTTTAATCCTTGTATGTACTATGAGAACAAAGTCAAATTTTAGCTGGTAGGGGGTGTAGTTCAGTGGTAGAGTGCTTTCCTAGCATGTGCAATTCCCTCTGTTTGAACACCAGCAGAGAGTGGAGGATGGAGAGAGCTGTGCTGTGTTTTACCATGTCATTGAGCCAGATGTCCTGTCATCCTCAGGAGACACAGGAAGATGGTGATTTTGAAACCAGTGTGGGTTACAATAGCAAGTCCCTGGTCAGCTTGAGCTACATAGTGAGACCTTGTATTCAAACAAGGAAGCAAGAGGTGGGTAATTGACTCAGTGGACAAATAACTTGCTCTGCAAGTGTGATATCTTACAAATAAATAAATAAAAATTTTAAAAAAATGAGTGTAAGCTGGGTATAGTAGTGAACAGCTTTAATCCCAGCACTTGGGAGGCAAAGGTAGGAGGATTACTGTGAGTTTGAGGTCATCCTGAGACCATATAGTGAATTCCAGGTCAACCTGGGCTAGAGCAATACCCTATCTTGAAAAATACACACACACACACATTGAATATATAGACTTGAGAATAAATGACATCTTACTTGTAGAAATTTTAAAATACACCTATACTGATACCTCTGCCATCAAGACTTGGAGCCTGAGCCAAGTGTGGTGTCCCTCACCTATAATCCCAGTGCATGGAAGGCTGAAACAGGTGGACTGCAGCAAGTTTGAGGCCAACCCTGGGCTACATAGTGACATTCTGTCTCAAAGAAGGAAGAGGAGCCAGGTGTAGTGGCACATGCCTTTAATCTCAGCACTCAAGAGGCAGAGGCAGGAGGATGGCTGTGAGTTTGAGGTTGTTCTGAGACTACATAGTGAATTCCAGGTCAGCCTGGGCTAGAGCAAGACCCTACCTTGAAAAAAAAAAAAACAAGAAGAAGAAGAAGGAAGAGGAGGATGGGAAGAGGAGGAAGAAAAAGGAGAAAGAAGGGATGGAGAGATGCTTAGTGGTTAAGGCACCTGCCTGCCAAGCCTAAGAACACCTGTTCAATTCTCCAGGTGCCACGTTTAGCCAGATGCAAAAAGTGACACAAGGGCGCAATGCCACACTTGCCCACAAAGGGGCGCACGCATCTGGAGTTCATTCACAGCTGCTGAGAGGCCACTGGTGTGCCTTTTCTCTCTCTGCCTCTTCCTCTCTGTCTCTGTCTGAAATTTTAAAAAGGAGAAAGAAGAAGAGAAGAAAGGAGGAGGAGGAAAAGATGAAGAGTTGGCACCTTAGCTGGGCATGATGGTTTATACCTGTAATCTCAGTATTTGGGAGACTGAGTTAGGAGCATTTTGCGTTCAAGACCAGCCTAGGATAGCCATATAGCAAGATTCTCTAAAAACAAAAACCACAAGCCAGGCATGGTGGCACACACCTTTAATCCCAGCACTCGGGAGGCAGAGGTAGGAGGATCACTGAGTTCAAGGCCAGCCTGAGACTACATAGTGAATTCCAGGACAGCCTGGGCTAGAGTGAGACCCTACCTCGCAAAACCAAAATAAACAAGCAAACAAATAAATAATAAAATAAAATTAAAAACAGAAACCAGGTGGGCATGTTGGTGCTTGCATGCCTTTAATCCCAGCACTTGGAATGCAGAGATAGGAGTATCACCGTGAGTTCGAGTCCATTCTGGGACTACAGAGTGCCAGATCAGCCTGAGCTAGAGTGAGACTTGAGTATTCTCTCAAGCCTCCTTAGCTGTCATGCTTGCACAATAAGTGTTCTTAACCACTGAGCAATCTCTCCAGCCCAACACACAGTGTTTTTTCTGTTCCCCAGCACTTAGTTTTTCTTTTAATTAAAAAAAAAATATTTATTTATTTGCTAGCAGAGACAGAGAGAGACAGAGAGAGGATGGGCACGCCAGGGCCTCTAGCCACTGCAAACAAACTCCAGATGCATGTTCTCCTTCTGCATCTGGATTACGTGGGTCCTGGGGAATTGAACCTGGGTCCTTTGGCTTTGCAGGCAAACACCTTAACTGTTAAGCCATCTCTCCAGCCCTAGTTTTTATTTTATTTTCTTTATTTGAGAGAAAGAATGGGTGCCCAGTTTTAAATATATATATTGGGGGGGGGTTCCGAGGTAGGGTTTCACTCTAGCTCAGGCTGACCTGGAACTCACTATGTAGTCTCAGGGTGGCCTCGAACTCACGGCAATCCTTCTACCTCTGCCTCCCAAGTGCTGGGATTAAAGATGTGTGCCACCACGCCCAGCCTTAAATACATTTTTAAAAATATTTTGTTTATGGGCTGGAGAGATGGCTTAGCAGTTAATGATCTTGCCAGTAAAGCCAAAGGACCCAGCTTCAATTCCCCAGTACCCACTTAAAGCCAGATGCACAAGGTAGCACATACATCTGCAGTTCATTTGCAGTAGCTAGAGGCCCTGATGCACTCATTCTCTTTCTTCCCCTCCCTCCCTCTCTCTCTTTATAAAGCAAATATTTATTTGAGAGAGAGGAAGATACAGAGAGAATGGGTATGCCAGGGCCTCTAGCCACCGCAAATAAACTCCAGACGCATGTACCACCTTGTGCATCTGGCTTTACAAGGGTAAAGAGGAATCGAACCCAGGCTATCAGACAAGAGCCTTTAACCACTGATATATCTCTCTAACCCCAACACTCGGTTTTAAACGTACAAAATGAGGCAGAAGTGATAGCATGTCACTTTTAAGACTCAGACATAAAAGGTACTTTGGTTTACTGTTCTCCCACAGACCGCACACTGTGGAATATTTATTGGTATGTCACAAGCAGGCCTATCGAGGGGACCAGGCAGCAAGGGACTGAGGTATCCTGTCAACAGCTGTTTGATCAGGGCTTTTTAGAATTGGGTCCAGGTCTTCAGATAATTAGTTTAGGCTGACAACCTTACAACAATCCTATGAACCACTCAGCTAAGCCATTCCCCAAATCCTTTTCTTTTTGGTATTTTTTTTTAATCGAGGTAGGGTCTCACTCTAGCCTGGGCTGACCAGGAATTCACTATGTAGTCTCAGGATGGCCTCAACCTCATGGTGATCCTCCTACCTCTGCCTCCCGAGTGTTGGGACTAAAGGCATGCATCACCATGACAGGTTGCCAAATCTTGATCCTCCAAAACCATGGGAGATGTTTATTGTCTTGTTTCTTCAATTAAAAAAAAAGAATTATTAGAGAGAAGGAGAGAATGGGTGCACTAGGGCCTCTGGCCACTGCAAACAAACTCCAGATGCATGTGCCACCATGTGCATCTGGCTTACATGGGTTCTGGGGAATTGAACCTGGGTCCTTAGGCTTTGCAGGCAAGCACCTTAACTGCTACACCATCTCTCCAGCCCATCTTTTTTTTTTCTTTTTGTCTTGAGACAGGGTCTCATTAAATAAATAGCCCAACTTTGGGGTCCCTGCTCAGCCTCCCAAGTGCTAGAACAACATGTGGTGCATCATCATGCCTGGCTATGTTTATTGTTTTAAGCTAGTACTTTTTGTGGTAATTTGTTACCAATAAGTAACTAATACATCACCAAAATCTTCCTGACAAAGAGCACAAAATGTCTTCCCTTTATTCATATCATCTATTTCTTTTGTGAAATTTTTATTTATTATGTATGTCAGTGTCCGAGTGTAGGCGTGCCACAGTGCACATATTTTGATTGGTCTGTGTCTTCCATCTTGGTTGCGGCAGTTTTTCATTGCTCTTGCTCTTTTCACAAGCTTCCTGGAGATTTTCCTGTGGCCACCTCCCTTCTTACTATATGTGCACTGGGACGCAGGTTCGATTCCCCAGGACCCACCTAAGCTAGATGCACAAGATGGCGCATGTGTCTGGAGTTCATTTGCAGCGGCTGGAGGCCCTGTGCACCCATTCTCTCTCCCTCTCTCAAATAAATGTATTTTTTAAAAGAGTTAATTTGAAGCTGGGTGTGGTGGCACATGCCTTTTCAGCACTAGAAAGGCTGAGGTAGAAGGATCACTGTATGTTTCAGGCCAGCCTGAGCTACAGCGTGAGTTCCAAGCTTGAAGTGAGACCCTGAAGGGAATAGACTCATGAGTCCTCAACCTCTCCCTGAGGATTATAGGCAGTTTATTGTTGCAGATGTCCGGAGAGACATTTTATTCAGTGGCATAGCCATTGGTAAGTTAATCGTGCTCCTGTAGGCAACCCTTATTAGACTTATTGAGTCACCAAAAAAAAAAAAGAAAAAAAGACATGAAAGGGCTGGAGAGATGAAGGCTCTTGCCTGCAAAGCCTAAGGACCTGGGTTTGATTCCCCAGTACTTATGTAAAGCCAGATGCACAAAGTGGTACATGCTTCTGGAGTTCATTCTCAGTGCCAACTCTCTCTCTCTGCTTGCAAATAAATAAACAAAAAAATTTAAAAAAAAACAGAAGAAAACATCTAAACAATATGAAAGGGGACTAGTGGAGTGGTTGGGAAGAGGAAGGGAATCAGTGGAGGGAGGACAAGAGGGTAATGGGGTGAATATGATTAAAATATATACATGTATTAAAATGTTGGGTGGAGTCTGGGTGTGGTGGCACATGCCTTTAATCCCAGCACTGGGGAGGAGGATCACCATGAGTTTGAGGCCACCCTGAGACTACATAGTGAATTCCAGGTCAGCCTGAGCTAAACCTCGAAAAACAAAAAATGTTGGGTGGGAGATATGGCTTAGCAGTTCAGGCACTTACCTGCAAAGCCAAAGGATCCAGGTTCAATTCCCTAGGACCCATGTGCCAGAGTCTCTAGCCACTGCAAACAAACTCTAGATGCATGTGCCACCATGTGCATCTGGCTTAAGTGGGACCTGGAGAGTTGAACCTGGGTCCTTAGGCTTCGCAGGCATGTGCCTTAACCGCTAAGCCATCTCTCCAGCCCAAAAGTTAATTTATATATATATTTTTCAAGGCAGAGTCTCACTGTAGCCCAGTCTGTCCAGAACTCACTCTGTAGCCCCAGGCTGGCCTTGAACTCATGGCAATACTCCTACCTCAGCATCACAAGTACTGGGATTATTTATTTATTTATTTGCAAGGAGGCAGGGAGAGAGAGAGAGAGAGAGAGAGAGAGAGAGAGAATATGTATGTGTATGGGCATGGCAGGACCTCTTGCCACTGCATACAAACAAACTTCAGATGCATGCACCACCTTGTGCATCCAGCTCTATGTGGGTACTGGGAAATCAAACCCAGGGGTCAAGCTTTGCAAGCAAGGACTTTAACCACTGAGCCCTCTCCAGTCCCTAATTGTTTAACTTATTTTTTTTTATTAAAAACATACTTTGGAGGCTAGAGAGATGGCTTAGCAGGCGTCTGCCTGCAAAGTCAAAGGACCCAAGTTTGATTCCCCAGGACCCATGTAAGCCAGATGCACAAGGGGGCACATGTGTCTGGAGTTTTTTTTGCAGTGGCTGGAGGCCCTGGCATGCCCATTCTTTCTCTCTCTTTATTGCTCTCTTTCAAATAAATAAATAAATAAATAAATAAATAAATAAATAAATAAATATTTTTAAAAAGAACATACTTTGTATGGATACATCATGTGTTGATACCGTCTTTTCCCTCCTCCCTACCCCCACTCTCCATGGGGTTTATGCATTGTGGGAGCAGCAGTCAGTTATTGTGGGGAGGTAATGTCTCTGGGCTCATGACATCCCAACCTGTGGCTTTTACAATCTTTCCACTCCCTATATAACTTTTAATATAGATTTTTAAAATTTTTATTTATTTATTTGAGAGAGAAAGATACAGGTGAGACAGAATGGATGTCCAGGGCCTCTAGCCTCTGCAAACTTCAGATGCATGTGCCACCTTGTGCATCTGCTTACGTAGGTACTCGAGAATAGAACCTGGGTCCTTAGGCTTTGCAGGCAATCATCTTAACTGCTAATCCATCTCTCCAGCCCATTTTTGGTTTCTTGAGACAGTCTCACTATATATTCTAGACTGGCCTGGAATTATGTAAATCAGGCTCTCCACAATCACCATCCTCCTGCCTGGTATTACAGGTGTGCACCATCATGCACAGCTCTTTCGTTTCATGTGGAATTTCACTGTGTTACTCAAGCTGGTCTCAAACTCCTGATTCTTCTAACTCAGCCTCTGGAGAGCTGGAACTACAGATCACTGTGACTTGAATGATTTTTTTCTCGTTTAAGATAGGGTTTCATATAACCCAGGCTGACCTCAATATCACAGCAATCTCCTGCCTTTCTCAGGTACTGTGATACTGTGATTACTGGTTTGCACCAACAAATCCAGCCAACTTCATGGTTTGAATACTTAAATCTCTCTCCTTCCCTCCCTTTCACTCTCATTCTTTCTCTCAGGTCTTTTTTATGTAGTTCCAGGTCAGCCTGGGCCAGAGTAAGACTCTGACACACACAAAATATATGCTACACCTCAAAAACAAACCAGAGCCAGGTGTAGTGGTGTACTCTCTTAGTCTTAGCACTTGGGAGCCTGAGGTAGGAAGATTGCTATGAGTTTGAGGCCAACCTGAAGCTACAGAGTGAGATGTAGGGTCAGCCTGGGCTAGTGAGACCCCTTATTGAGGTAGGCCTCGATTAAAACAAAAATAAAAATCAAGGCTGGAGAGATGGCTCAGCAGTTAAGTGTGTTTCCTGTGTAAGCATGAGGGCCTGAAGGGGATCTGAGACCAACAGAGTTCCAATCTCTAGATCACACATAAAACCTGGGCATGGGACTGGAGAGATGGTCTAGTGGTTAAGGCATGTTTGCCTGCAAAGCCTAAGATGCCAGGTTCGATTCCCCATTACCCATGTAAGCCAGATGCACAGGGTGGCGCATGCATCTGGAATTTATTTGCAGTGTCTGGAGGCCCTGGAGCGCCCATTCTCTATCTGCCTCTTCCTTTCTCTCTCAAATAAATAAATAAATAATAAAAATTAAAAAAGAAAAAAGAAACCTAGGCATGGCCATGTGCACCTGTAACCCCAATCCCACAGGAGAGCAGGGACCTGAGAATTCTTGGAGCCCTGTAAGTTCCAGAATCAGTAAAGAGACTGCAACTCAAAACAAGACTGGAGGCTAGGGAGATGGCTCTGCTGAGAAGTTGCTTGTTGCCAAGTATGCTGGCCCAAGTACCCATATAAAGTCAGATGCACAAAGTGGTGCATGCATCTGGAATTTGTTTGCAGCAGCAAGAGGCCCTAGTGCATCCATGTTCTCTTTCTACCTTGTAAGTAAATGAATATTAAATAACTAAACCAAGACCAGGTGGAAGAGCTATGGCGCTGGACACTCAACGTTTAGCTCCGATCATCATAGGTGAGCCCCCCACCACTACCACAGTTGAGAGTATGGAGAGCCACACCACGCCACACACAGCCAAAAATAAAAATAAGGGCTAGAGAGATGGCTCAGCAGCTGAGGTGCTTGCCTGCAAAGCCTAAGGACCCAGGTTCCATTTCCCAGTTCCTATGTAAGCCAGATTCACAAGGTAGCATTTGCACTTGGATTTTGTTTGCAGTGGCTGGAGACTCTGGAGCACCCATTCTCTCTATCTCCCTCTTCCTCTCTCTCCCTCTCAAATGAATAAAATACCTTAAAAATAAAAGGAAATAAAAGCAAACCACCCAGTTAAGCTACTCTAGATTCCTACCCTCAGAAACTGAGAAATAATAATTCCCTGTTTAAAGCTGCTAAAAATTTAAAAAAATATTTTATTTTTATTTATTTATTTACTTGACAGAGAGGGAGACAGAGAGAGAATGGGCACGCCAGGGCCTCCAGCCACTGCAAACAAACTCCAGACACGTGTGCCCCATTGTGCAACTGGCTAACATGGGTCCTTTGGCTTTGCAGGCAAACGCCTTAACCACTAAGCCATCCCTCCAGCCCTTAAGCTGCTTAATTTAGGAGTGACCTGTTATACAGCCATAGATAGCTGATACATCCAGTCTATTTTCCGCTGGTTCCACTGCCCCCCTCATCTAGTTATTTTGTTTATGAGGTCATATTTAAGTCATCAGCTATTCTAGCTGGCAAAATGCATTGAGGAAAAGCTAAGGTCAGACTCTAATTGCTTACATCCCTGGAGTTTGAGGAGTAGAGAGAGGTGTAAGGGATGAGCCAGAGGCTGGATGTACTTAATCACCACAGAATTAGTCACTTCTCAGCTCTGTTCTCACAACATCTGCCCAAGTGAGGGTCTTATTTAAAAATCTTCAGAGGTAGCCGGGCGTGGTGGCGCACGCCTTTAATCCCAGCACTCGGGAGGCAGAGGTAGGAGGATCGCCAAGAGTTCGAGGCCACCCTGAGACTACATAGTTAATTCCAGGTCAGCCTGGACCAGAGTGAGACCCTACCTCGCAAAAAAAAAAAAAAAAAAAAAAAAAAAAAAAAATCTTCAGAGGAAAGCCACTTTAGGGGGAGGTAGCCTCCTCAGAGTAACCCTGCAGCCCTGACTGATGGCCCCTGGCTGTCCATTTCTTCTCCCAGCAGGACAGTTACTGCCTCTGTACTAGTCTCCCTCCCCCAACACCTATACTTGGAGCTGGGATTATTTCTGCAGTGAGGTAGCGCAGGCAGCCTTTTCCAAGGCAACATGGGGAAGAGGCAAGGCCCATAATTTACATCTCCATTTCCCTAATCTACCCTCTGTTTGCTGCCTCCAAGTCATATTCCCCTCAAAACAGACACTAGTTCAAGACTGCCTTCTAGGGCTGGAGAAATGGCATAGTGGTTAAGGCTCTTGCCTGTGAAGCCTAAGGGCCTAGGTTCGATTCTCTAGTACCCACATAAGCCAGATGCACAGGGTGGCACATGCATCTGGTGTTTGTTTGCAGTGGCTGGAGGCCCTGGCACACCCATCCTCTCTCAAATAAATAAAAAAAATATTTTTTAAGCCGGGTGTGGTGGCACATACCTTTAATCCCAGCACTCAGGAGGAAGAGGTAGGAGGATTGTCATGAGTTCAAGGCCACCCTGAGACTACATAGTGAATTCCAGGTCAGCCTGAGCTAGAGTGAGACCCTACCTTGTAAAAACAAAACAAAAAAAAATTTTTTTAAGACTGCCTTCTACTTCCCCATTGGCCTCAGAGCCATGCTACGCTTTCTGGAGTCTATGTTTCCCCCTATGGTTTCTCCAATGGTGGTTTCAGCAGCTTCTATTGTCTGCCATCCTGGCAGGGACCAGAAAGTCCAAGTATCCCAGAAGAACAAGTTTCTGTCTTATAGGACACCTAAGGATTGACACTCAAAGGTCCCAAGCCACCATACACAGAATTGAACTGTCTGGCCCATCAAATATCAGAGCTCATTAATCACAGAACATATCCCATAGGATATCATCAGGTTGCTGACAAAAGGGGCACTTGCAGACCGCAGAGGGCCCTATATTCCCATACTGTGGATGGGACCTATGGAGTCCAGTCTCCTTGTTCATAGTATGGTCTTGGGAGACCCAGTGTTTGAACAACTGGATACAGGATAGCCCTGCCCTGTTCCAAGTGACCAATCCCTCTCCTCCAATGCTGGAAGATGATGAGAACCTTTTTAGGGTCATCTGCAGTTGCTTTTCCATCATCAGTTTTACATGGCAATCTAGGGGAAGATAGGTGAGATGTTTGCCCTGATGCCCTCTCATCTCTGGTCACATAGCATAATGCAATCACTTCTAGTCAGACCTGGCTTGGCTAGGTCGCAACCTGGGGACCCATTAATTCATCCATCACCTGCCACATCCTTATTACAGGACAGTTCCCAACCTGTGAGAAAACTTACCTTTTGATAAGTGGCAAAAAGAGTAGGCTTTTTTTTTTCTTTTGAGATAGACTCTTACTATGTAGCCCAGGTTGGCCTTGAACTTGTGGTCTTCCTGCCTTAGCCTCCCAAGTAGCTGGGAATGTAGGTATTGGTGGATACCACTGGGGCCTGGCTAAAGGCCTGATTTTGATCATGATCTTCCAAATAAGGGTCTAAATTGTATCAGTGCTTGCTTTTGTTTTTTTCCGTCTAAGAGTGAAAAGGCAAATAAATAGGTTTAATTGAGAAACAAGACAGGTGTGAGCTGGAAGCCTCGGTTAGGGACCTAGGCATGGCAGTGCCACACACAGTTCTTTAAGCTGGCTCCACAAGTGATGCTTCCAGCATCAGTGCACACAGAAAGGTCTAGAACAGATTCTAGAAATGGTGATGTGTGGATTGCCAGGGGTGGCTAGCCAGAAATTTCTTAAGTAGGCCATGAATTGACAATATTTGTAATAAATGTGGCCCATTTTTGAGCCAGAATCTCTCATTTCTTCATGTCCATCCTGGAAATGACATTCACATCATCACTCAGATCCTGTATTCTAGGCAGATAGAAGTACCACTGCTCTAGGCTTTCATAGAGCAGCTGCCAGCCAAAGCTCACCATCTGCAAGGGATTCTCAGCAGCCAATCTCTCTGCCACTGGGCAAGCGGGAGCCACACTTACTTAAGTATTTCAATTCCTATCTGCTAAAGAGCCCAGTTACTCCACCTACATCATCATCCAGGGAAGGGGCAGAGAAATACACAGACCATGGTGACTGTGTGTGCAAAGTGGTTTAGAAACAAAAGAACAAAACCAGTAAAGAGGTTGTGACCTCCATGGGGCAGTGTCAAGGCTAAGCCCCACATACTCAAACATGGGGAGAAAGGGCCCCTGGTTCAAACAGGTCTAGGGATGACAGGCAAGGAGGTCTTTCATGGAAAAATACCAAGTACAAGTGGGGCTGACAGAGGGCTAGAGGGAGCACAATCAAGATGGAGCAGTGGCCTCAGCCCCCTCCTCTGAGTCCCACACTTCAGACTGCAGGTAATCAGCAAAGAGAGCCTTAGCCCGGCGCAGAACACGCCCCAGATGGTGTTTACGCACCAGGCGGTCAAAGTGCATAGCCAGCTCGTTGTAATCCAGTCCATTGCGCATGATGTGGTCACGGTGTTCCAACAGGATAGCCAGGCAGAGGAAGAGCATGAATGGGTTCCCCTGGCCAAATTCTTGGGGTGGGGGCAGGCCCATAGGAGGTGGGTGTGGCAGGGACTGCCCAAGGTCTCCAGAAGAACCTACCTCTTGCATCAAGGGAGATCCTATAGCCATGTCACCAGAGGGAGAGGCCTCCTGGGTGGATGGTGGAGATGATGATGATGGGGAATCAGGATGGGAAGATGGGGAGAGGAGTGGGTCTGGGGAATTCAGCAAGGGCTCAGACAGGGACTTGGAGCTAATGAGGGCAGCTGGGTATGGTAGCTGGACCAGAGGGTCCCTCCTGGGGCCTATTTTATCCCTGAGTTTCTGGAGACCATCCAGACTGGCTTGTCTCAGGAGACGTCCCCCACCACTAGGCCCCTGGCTAGATGTAGCCAAGTGGTCAACAGCATGTTCAAAAGCACTGCCTCCTCCCCCAGCAGGTCTCAGCATGTGCCTCTGACGTACCGGCCGCCCCCTGTGGCCACCAAACCCAGTGTCTGTCACCTGGTTGGGGGGTCCAACGAGCTCTACTTCATGTTTGGGAGGATCAGGGGGCAATGAGCTCCAGGTGACCTCGAGCATGCGGAGTGCATCATCAAAGGCGAACTCCCGCTTAAGCTCCAGCAGTAGCCAGCGGTAACAGAAAAAGAGGTCATCAGCACCCGCTTCTTGCAGGTACTGGTAGAAGTCTGGGTCAGCGTGTCTCAACAGCAGCTTGAGGTGGGCAAACTTGGTAGCCATGGCACGGCCATCAGGGTGGAAGTTGGCAGCCAGGCGCTTCATGATACCACAAAAGCACACAAATGCATGGCCCTCATGGTCCATGACAGCAAGAATGGGTGAAGCAAGGTCACTCATGCCCTGGCAGTAGGACACCTGTGGGTGGGTAACCGCATAGGTGGTGAGCAGGTCATGCAGGGCCCGTAGATGTGGGCCATCTTCAGGCCCTGCATAGTAGGGGTGGGCCCGGTCTGTTCTCAGCACATCCTTGAGAACTGTACTACGGATGAATTCTAGGTCTTCAGAGTTCACTCGCTGAGCCCATTCGCTCTTGAGCTGCTCGTATTCACGACTCTTACGTTTCATGTAGTCCATTCGCTCACGGCCTGTCAGTCCATCTGGGTACACATTCAGCAGATACCGCCACACCACCTGGACAGGGACAAAAGAAAAAGATGAAACCGAGTTTCTAAGTAAGCTACCACACCAATGTTCATTAGTCACCACCCACGCAACCCCTGGTGGTCTCTTGTCTTCCTTGGGGCAAGTTGGTTTTCCTATCACTGGTTACTAGCCCCTCCTGAAATAAGAGCCTCCTGCCATGGAATATCTCAAACCTACTTATGACAGTGTACTCTACTGAATGTACCTCATGGGATACCAATGAGCATGGAGTGATGGGTGTGGTGAGTGACTGAGGAGGTTCACCTTTCTCAGTGAGGGTTCCACACCACCATGATAGATCCGCAGACGCAACTCCTCAGGACGGGAGAGCTGGCCCTCATGGTTCAGGTATGTATGAAACTCAGCATCGCTCAGGGGTGGTTTGAAAGGTTTGACATCTTCGCCATATGACCAGCTCAGTACCTGCTGGACCTTAGACAAGGTGCGACCCACCTAGGAAGGAAGAGGGAGAAAGGTCATTGGTTACCTGTGCAGGTTAGAAACAGATGCTCTGGGTTAGGGGGTTCCAGACAGGCCCTTCCCTCCAACCATAGCCCCAGACCCCTGAAAGCACCTGAGAGAGGATGGATTGTGTAAAAGGCAGGGCAGCTGTTGTCAGTGATGACCGTTTCTCAGCCAGTAGCAAGTCGGAACCAATGACATCCTTGGGGCTGATTATGTCCCAGTCTTCCAGCAACGGGCCTGGGCACACAGAATGAAGAATAGGGATGAGAACCCAAATCTCAGGCCCGACTATATCATCCAAACAATGGGAAAAAAAAATCAACCATCGCCAGGTTTGGTGGCACATGCCTTTAATCCTACCACTTGGGAGGCAGAGGTAGGAGGGTCGCTGTGACTTCAAGGCCAACCTGAGACTACATAGTGAATTCCAGGTCAGCCTGGGCTATAGCAAGACCCTACCTCAAACAAAAGACAATATAAGCCAGGTGTGGTGGCGCATGCCTTTAATCCCAGCACTTGGGAGGCTGAGGTAGGAGGATTGCTGTGAGTTCAAGACCACCTGTGACTACATAGTGAATTCCAGGTCATCCTGAACTAGAGTGAAACTGTACCTCAAAAAAAAGAGACAATATTGAGTTATGCATTGTATATGAGAGGCCACATATATGATGCTGTTCCCATAGATTAAAACAGAGATAAACAAGTTGGGCATGGTGGTGCATGCCTTTAATCCCTGCACTTGGGAGGCAGAGGTAGAAATCTCCCTAAATTCTAGGCTAGCCTGACACTACATAGTGAATACCAGGTCAGCCTGGGCTAGAACAAGACCCTACCTTAAAAAACAAAAAAATGGAGATAAACAATTCCCATTGTCTAGTAATGTCATGGCTATTGTAGCACAACACATTCCTCATGAGTTTGTGATAATAAGTAAGTCTTCAGTGTTAGTTGTATAAAAGTATAGCAACACACTTATGTAGAGTACATAATACTTGATAATAAACAACTATGCAAGTGGCATATGTGTACACTTTATCATTAAGGTATACTTTTGGGGGGATTTTTGAGGTAGGGTCTCACTCTAGCCCAAGCTGACCTGGAATTCACTATGTAGTCTCAGGGTGGCCTTGAACTCACAGCAATCTTCCTACCGCTGCTTCACAAGTACTGGGATTAAAGGTGTGCACCATCACACCTGGCTTAGTTAAGATGTTTTCATGAGACTCATACTAAGCTGGGCACAGTGCCCCACAGCTATAATTCTACCTACTCAGGTGGCTGGGGCAGGAGGATCACAAGTACAAGGCCAGCCTGAGCAACTTAGTAACCTATCTCAAAAATAACAACAAAACTCAAGTCACCATAGTGCTGAGAAGAAGTGAAGTGGGGTGTTCAGCACTGAGACATCTCTAACACACCTTCCAAGGCTCAGGGTCCATTGAAGAAGAAATGGTGAAAAGAATATAAGAGCCAAAGGAAGGGTAGGACTACTTACAATGCACTCTTCCAGACACAAAATGGCCTGGATATCTATGACCTCACAGTGCCTGACACTGCCCACATAAGACCATCATAATAGGAGGAAAAGAGGATGACATCAAAATAAAAGAGAGACTAATTGAGAGGGGGAAGGAATACGATGGAGAGTGGATTTGTGAAGGGGAAAGTGGGGGTGGGGAGGGAATTATCATGATTTATTGTCTATAATTATGGAACCTGTCAATACTTTAAAAAAAAAGCCAGGCATGGTGGCACATGCCTTTAATCCCAGCACTCGGGAGGCAGAGGTAGGAGGATCACCATGAGTTCGAGATCACCTGAGACATGAATTCCGAGAGACCCACCCTGAAAAGCTACAAAAATAGTTTTTGAAGAAATTCCAGGTCAGCTGAGTTAGCATATGCAAGACCCAGAATTCAACTGCTAAAATCTTAAAAAAAAAGCTTTTTTTAAAATTTAAGAATCCCAGCACTCGGGAGGCAGAGGTACAGGATCAGCTGAGAGTTCGAGGCCACCCTGAGACTACATAGTTAATGCCAGGTCAGAATTCAATTGAGACCCTACCTCGCAAAACCAAAAAAAAAAAAAAAAAGTAGATAGCTGGGCATGGTGGCGCATGCCTTTAATCCCAGTACTTGGGAGGCAGAGGTAGGAGGATCGCCATGAGTTTGAGGCTACCCTGGGACTACACAGTGAATTCCAGGTCATCCTGGGCTACAGCGAGACCCTACCTCGAACCCCCCCCCAAAAAAAAATAGATAGTCATACCTAAAATTAACCAAGAAAGTTGAAAAAAGCTGGGTCTAGTGGTGCATACTCATGATCCTAGCAGAAAATTGCACAAGTTTGAGACTAGTCTGGGCTACATAGTGAATTCAAGGCTGGCCTGAGTGAGACACTGTCTTAAAACACAGCCGGGCATGGTAGCGCATGCATTTAATCCCAGCATTTGGGAAGCTGAGGTTGAAGGATTGCAGTGAGTTCAAGGCCACCATGAGACTACACAGTAAATTCCAGGTCAGCCTGGGCTAGACTGAGACCCTACCTAAAAAAAAAACAAAAAAAATAAAAATAAAAAAAAAAAAAAAACCAATAAAAAGGTTGAAAAATTTTAAAAAAAAAACTTAAAAGTATACCTGACAAATACAGACAAACAGAAAGCAACAGCAGTGGGCTAGAGAGATGGCTTAATGGTCAAGGCACTTGCCTGCAGAGCAAAAGGACCCAGGTTCAATTCCCTAGAACCCATGTAAGGCAGCTGCACAAGGTGGTACATGCATCTGGAGTTTGTTTGCAGCTACTAGAGGCCCTGGTGCACCCGTTCTCTCTATATATCTGCCTTCCCTCTAATAAATAAATAAAAATTAAAAAAATTTAAAAACAAAGCAGCAGCAACATGAATGCCAGAAAAATTACTACTCAGCCGAGCATGGTAGCACATGCCTGTAATCACAGCATTTGGAAGGCAAAGGAAGATCAAGAGTTCAAGATCATTCTTGACTACATTATTGAGTTTGAGGCCAGCCTGGACTACATGAGATCTTGCCTGAAAAAAAAAAAGGCTGGAGGGATGGCTTAACAGTTAAGGCATTTGTCTGCAAAGCCAAAGGACCCAGGTTTGATTCCCCAGGACCCACATTAGCCAGATGCACAAGGTGGCGCCATGTGTCTGGAGTTTGTTTGCAGTGGCTAGAGGCCCTGGCATACCCATTCTTTCTCTCTCTCTCCCTCTTTCTCTCAGGCAAATAAATAAAAAAAAAATTTAAAGGGCTTGAGAGATGGCTTAATGGTTAAGGCACTTGCCTGCAAAGCCAAAGGACCCAGGTTCAATTCCCCAGGACCCACATAAGCCAGATACACAAGGTAGCACATGCATCTGGAGTTCATTTGCAGTGGCTGGAGGCCCTGGCACACCCATTCTCTCTCTCTCTCTATCACCCCCCTCTCTCTCAAATAAATAAAAAATATTATTTTAAAAGGGCAGGAAAACCAGGCGTGGTGGCGCACGCCTTTAATCCCAGCACTCGGGAGGCAGAGGTAGGAGGATCACCGTGAGTTCGAGGCTACCCTGAGACT
The DNA here is from genome assembly GCA_036365145.1 of Orientallactaga sibirica. Taxonomy (NCBI): domain Eukaryota; kingdom Metazoa; phylum Chordata; class Mammalia; order Rodentia; family Dipodidae; genus Orientallactaga; species Orientallactaga sibirica. The sequence goes on from JAEOAD010002518.1 coordinate 4,518,451, forward strand.
ACATAGTTAATTCCAGGTCAGCCTGGACCAGAATGAGACCCTACCTCGAAAAACCAAAAAAAAAAAAAAAAAAAAAAAAAAAAAAAGGGCAGGAGAGATAACTGAGTGACTGAGTGGTCAAGGCTCTTGCCTGCAAAGCCTAAGGACCCAGGTTTGATTCCCCAGTACCCACATAAGCCAGATGCACAAGGTGGTGCATGCATCTGAAGTCTGTTTACAGTGGCTAGAGGCCCTGGTGTGCTCATTCTTTCTATCTGCTTCTCCCTCTCAAATAAATAAACAAAATATTTTTTTAAAAGGGCTGCAGAGATGGCTTAGTGGTTAAGGCATTTGCCTGCAAAGCCAAAGGATCCTGGTTCGATTCTCCAGGACCCATGTAAGCCAGATGCACAAGGAGGCACAAGCATCTGGAGTTATTTGCAGCACCTGGAGGCCCTGGCACATCCCTCTCTCTCTCTCTCTCCTGCCTATTTCTGTATCTTTCTCTCTCTCAAATAAATAAATAAAGTAAAATAAAATAAAAATAAAAAGAGCTGTAGAGCCAGGCATGGTGGCACATATGCCTTTAATCCCAGCACTCAGGAGGCAGAGGTAGGACGATTGCCATGAATTTAAGGCCACTCTTAGACTACATAGTGAATTCTAGGTCAGCCTGGGCTAGAATGAAACCCTACCTCAAAAAAAAATGGGAAGGGGGTGGAGAGCTGGAGAGATAGCATAGCAGTTAAGGTGCTTGCCTGTGAAACCTAATTACACAGGTTCAACTCCCCAGAATCCATGTAAGTCAGAAGCAAAAGGTGGCATATGTGTACAAGTTGATGTATGCATCTGGATTTTGATTGCAGTGGTTGGAGGCCCTAGCATGCCAATTCTCTCTCTTTTTCTCATTAAAAAAATAAGGGCTGGAGAGATGGCTTAGCAGTTAAGGTGCTTGCCTGCAAAGCCAAAGGACACAGGTTTTTTTCTCCAGGACCCACGTAGGCCAGATGCCCAAGGGGGTTCATGTATATGGAATTTGTTTGCAACGGCTGGAGGCCCTGGCACTCCCATTTTCTTTCTCTCTCTCTACCTACCTATACCTATTTCTCTCTCTCTCTCTCAAATAATTAAATAAAATTATTAAAAAAAAAATAAAAAAGGGTTGGCACCATGCATAGTGGCACATACCTTTAATCCCAGCACTTGAGAGGCAGAGGTAGGAGGATCACTGTGAGTTTGAAGGTAGCCGGAGACTACATAGTGAATTCCAGGTCAGCCTGGTCAAGAGTGAGCCTCCACCTTAAAACAACAACAACAACAACAAAAGGTGCTGGAGAGATGGCTCAGGGGTTAGGGTGCTTGCCTGCAAAGCCTAAAGACCCAGGCTTGATTCCCCAGAAACCATGAAAAACCAGAAGAAGGTGGCTGTGGTAGTTTGAATATATGGCCCCCAATATATTCAGTGTTTTATTAGTTTATAGTTTGCATCTGCAGCCACCTTGCTGGAGGCAGTGTCACTGGGCAGATCTTAAGGTGTGGTGGTGGGTTTAGGATTCCATTGAAAAGATATGCAAAGTGTGCCTAGTTGGAGTTCCTGAAGCATGCTGTGCTGTGTGGCTGGTGGCTTTTTCTCTCTCTTGCCTGGTCCTGTAAGAGCAGGCCAGCTTCTCCTGCCATTATGGAACTTCCCTGGATCTGTAAGCTACAATAAATATCCCTTCCTCCATAACTGTGCCTGGTCTGGAAGTTCATCTCAGCAAACCTGAAGCTGTCTGCTACAGTGGCACATGTATCTAGAGTTCCTTTGCAGTGGCTGGAGGCCCTGGTGTGCCCATTCTCTCTCTTTCTCAAACAAACAAGCCAACCAACCAACCAACAAACAAACAAATGACTGGAGAGATAGCTTAGCCCTGAGGAGCTTTCCTGCAAAGCCAAAGGACCAGGTTTGATTCCCCTGATGCACCCATTCTCCACCCCATAATCTGCCTCTTTCTCTCAAATAAGTATGTGTATGTATATATAATGTTTTTTGAGCTAGAGTGAGATCTACCTTGAAAAAGAAAGAAAGAAAGAAAAAAAGAAAGAAAGAAAGAAAGAAAGAAAGAAAGAAAGAAAGAAAGAGCCCCACTCAAAAGCACTTAATAGGAAAAGAGGCATCCTATACAAGAGAGGCATTATATACAGATAAAATGAAACAAAGACTACATTAATAAAATAAGCAAAGGATTTCTACAAATATAAACCCACCTAAATGGCAAAGTCTGACCTGCACCAACATGAGACTATAAATAGTCTTTATATAACCCTCTTAGAGTGAATATGCATATATTCCCTGCAGACACATCCAAGTATGATCTGGCCCAGACCCTGCTTGTGGTATTATATAATACATAGGGTAACTTTCCAAACCCTAAATTAATATATAAACCTAGTACAATCCTAGTCAGAAACTGGATTTTTCCTGGGCTGGAGAGATGGCTTAGTGTTAAGGTGTATGGCACAATGCAGATCTGGCCCTAGCCAGACTGCATGGTAGAAGAAAGCAGGAAGTGGCTTCTGTGAACATGGCGTTCTGCGCAGGCCTGGTGTGACAACAGCTACAGTCCCATGCTCGCGAGAAACCTGCTACGAGATGACCTGTCCAGAGACAGGCTGTCATTGGTCACAAAAAGGGGACCACCCCATACAATGATTGGCCAGACAAGCCCCTTAAAATCCCCTGCTCTTCCTCAAATAAATGAGTTTTGTGGCAGCTCGCTCTCTGTTGCTTCCACCCAACTCCCGTAGTCTGTGTCATGATTCCGCGCTGCTCACCCCCAACTCGGCAGAGACCCTGCCGTCCCTCCTGGGCTGGCCTTATGGGGGACCCCAACATTAAGGTGCTTACCTGCAAAGCAAAAGGACCCAGGTTTGATTCCCCAGGACCCACATAACCAAGATGTACAAGGTAGTGCATGTGTCTGGACTTCGCTTGCAGCGGCTGGAGGCCCTGGCATGCCCATTCTCTCTCTCTTAATCTCTTTCCCTTTTCTCTCTCTTCAAATAAATAACTTTAAAATAATTGTTCACAAGGAAGATTTAATATTTAAGAATAGCTAGGAAAAAGGAACAGTAAGATAGCCTACGGTTGCCTCATTAAAGCTGACTACAAAAGCACGGCCATATAAACAGAATCCAAAAATATATCAAAAAGTTCATTCACTCCAAACGAGTAGGCTTTAGCTATGGTTCAACATATGCAAATCGATAAATGTAATATATTATATAAATGGAGTGAAGGACAAAAATCACATAATCATCACAATAGATGCAGCAAAGGTATTTGACAAAATCCAACATCCTGGGCTAGAGAGATGGTTTAGCGTTAAGGTGCTTGCCGGCAAAGCAAAAGGACCCAGGTTTAATACCCCAGACCCACATAACCAAAATGCACAAGGTAGTGCATGTGTCTGGACTTAGTTTGCAGTGGCTGGAGGCCCTGGCATGCCCAGTCTCTCTCTCTTCTCAATCTATCTCTTTCCCTCTTCTCTCTCTTCAAATAAATAAATAAGAATATTTATAAATAATAAAAAATTCAACATCCCTTCATGGTAAAAGTCCTATAGGAATTGGGAACAGAAGGAACATATCTCAACATAATTAAGGCTGCCTATGACAAACCTACAGCCAACATAATACTAAATGGAGAAAAACTTGAAGCTTTTCCATTAAAATCAGGAAGAAAGTGTGTCCACTATCCCCACTTTTGTTTAACATAGTACTGGAAGTCTTAGCTATAGCAATAAAGCAAGAGACACACATAAAAGGGATGCAAACTGGAAGGGAAGAGATAAAATTATCATTATTTGCAGATGATATGATTCTACACATAAAGAATCCTAAAGACTCGACCAGCAAATTTTTAGAGCTGATAATACTTTTAGCAACGTACCAAGATACAAAATAAATACACAGAAATCAGTAGCCTTCCTATACACTAAGAACAAACATGTGGAGGATGAAATCAGGAAATCACTACCATTCACAATTGCCTCAAAAAAAAGCACTTTGGAATAAACCTAACCAAGGAAATGAAGGATCTCTACAATGATAACTTTTAAATATATCCAGACATGGTGGCACATGCCTTTAATCCCAGAGCTTGGGAAGCAGAGGTAAGTGGATTGCCACAAGTTTCAGGCCACCCTGAGACTACATAGTGAATTCCAAGTAAGTCTGGGCTACAGTGAGAATCTACCTCAAAAAAATAAATAAATAAAACTTTAAAACACTCAAGACAGAAAAGACACTCGGAAATGGAAATACATCCCATGTTCTTGGATTGGAAGAATCAATATTGTGAAAATGTCAATCTTACCAAAAGCAATCTACACATTGAATGCAATCCCCATGAAAATTCCAAAGGCATTATTCACAGAAATGGAAAAAAAAATCCTAAAATTCATTTGGAAGCACAAAAAACTCAAAATCCAAAACAAATTTGAGCAACAAAAATAAGGCTGGTGGTATCACCATACCTGATTTTAACCTATATTACAGAGCCATAGTAACAAAACCAGCATGGCACTGGCACAAAAACAGACACATAGATCAATGGAACAGAATAGAGGACCCAGGCGACTAGAGAGATGGCTTAGTGGTTAAGGGGCTTGCCTGTGAAGCTTAAGAACCTATGTTCAACTCTCCAGATCCCACATAAGCCAGATGCACAATGGTGAAGCAAGTGCAAAATTGCACATGACCACTAGGTGGCGCAAGCACCTGGAATTTGACCATTATAGTGGCTGAGGCCCTGACATGCCAATTCTCTCGCTCTTTCTGTCTCTCTAAAAAAATTAAAAACTAGAATAGAGGATCCAGATGTAAGTCCGGGTAGCTACAGACACCTGATCATCAACAAAAATGCCAAAAATATTCTGTGGAGATAAGACAGCCTCTTCAACAAATGGTGCTGGGAAAACTGGATATCTATATGTAGAAGAATAGAAATAGATCCTTATCTCACTCCATGCACAATAATCAAGTCCAAATGGACCAATGACTTTAATATTAGACCTGAAACTCTAAAACTGCTAGAGGAAAAATTAGGAGAAACCCTTCAACATATTGGCATAGGCAAAGACTTTCTGAATATAACCCCAGTTGCTCAGGAAATAAAACCACTAATCAACCACTGAAATGCCATGAAGTTGCAAAGCTTTTGTACAGCAAAGAACAATGTGAATAGAGCAAAGAGTCAACCTACAGAATGGTAGAAAATTTTGCTAGCTATACATCTGACAGAGAAATAATATCCAAGATATACAAAGAACTCAAAAACCTATGTAAGCCGGGCATGGTGGCACATGCCTTTAATCCCAGCACTCGGGAGGCAGAGGTAGGAGGATCGCCGAGAGTTCGAGGCCACCCTGAGACTACATAGTGAATTCCAGGTCAGCCTGAGCCACAGTGAGACCCTACCTCAAAAAAAAAAAAAAAAAAACCTATGTAAAAGCTGGGCGTAGTGGCACACACCTTTGATCCCAGCACTTGGGATGCAGAAATATGAGGATTGCCATGAGTTCGAGGCCACCTTGAGACTACATAGTGAATTCCAGGTTAGCCTGGGCTACAGCGAAACCCTACCTCGAAAAAACAAAACAAACAAACAAAAAAACTATATAATAAGAAATCAAACAACCCAATTAAAAATGGGCTATGGAACTAAATAGAGAGTTCTCAAAAGAAGAAATAAGGGGCTGGAGAGATATCTTAGCAGTTAAGGCACTTGCCTGCAAAACCAAAGGACCCACATAAGCCAGATGCACATGGTGGTACATGTATCTTGAGTTTGTTTCCAGTGGCTGGAGGCTCTGTCGCACCCAATTCTCTCTTTCTTTGCCTCATTCTTTCTCACATAATAAAAAAATAAAATATGTATAAAAAAGAAGAAATACAGATGGCCTATAAACATCTTTAAAAATGCTCTACATCTTTAGCAATCAGGGAAATGCAAATTAAAACTATTGTGAGATTCCATCTCACTCCTGTCAGTGTGGCTATCATCAAGAAAACAAATGAAAAAAAAAAAAAGAAAACAAATGACAATAAATGCTTGCATGGATGTGGGAAAGGAGGAACGCTTCTACACTGTTGGTGGGAATGTAATGGTATAGCCATTGTGGAAGTCAGTGTGGAGGTTTCTGAGACAGCTAAAAATAGATTTACCATATGACCCAGCTATAGCACTCCTAATCATATTCTATGGACTTGTCACACTACCTTAGAGAGACTTGCACATCCATGTTTATTGCCACTCTATTCACAATAGGTAGGAAAAGGAACCAGCCTAGATGTCCCTCAACTGATGAGTGGATAATGAAGATGTGGTACATTTATACAATGCAGTTCTATTCAACGGTCAAGAAAAATGGAATTATGGAATTTGCACGGAAATGGATGGACCTGGAAAGGATTATGCTTAAGTGAGTTAACCCAGGCCCAGAAAGCCAAACACTGCATGCTCTCTCTCATATGAGGATCTTAGCTACAAAGGTTTGGACTTGTATGTGAGTTGGAATAAAACTCAGTAGCAAAGGCCAGTAAGCTAGAAAGGGGCTATAAGGGAGGGAGGAGAGGGGAGGACTTAAGGGGATGGTATTGTATATAAGTATGTAGAAGAACAGATTACTGGGGGGTGGAAAGGCCTAAGTGAGGTCAGAAGAAGAGAGTGAGTAAAGGAAGGGTGGGGGAGGGTTAATCAAGATTTGAGAGGATAGGAATAAGTCATAGAAGGCTATGTTTTTGGACAATGGTGCACCAAGAAGCTATAGATTGTTACTAGAATATTTTCAGGCCAGGCAAGGTGGTGCAGGCCTTTAATCCCAGCATTTGGGAGGCACAGGTAGGAGGATTGCCATGAGTTTGAGGCCACCCTGAGACTACAGCGTGAATTTCAGGTCAGCCTGAGCGAGAGTGAGACCCTACCTCAAAAAAACAAAAAAAAATTTTTTTTGCAGTATCAGGGATGGGATACCTTCCAGTGAGTTATTAGCCAGGGAGGTCCCTGATGCCCCCCCCCCAAAACATTACAGGCCATTGCCAAGGCTCTTGGTTTCCCACCAGGAATAGATGATAAGACCTTAGTGCTGAAAACTCCAAATGCTTGGCCTACAAGGTCACTAAGAAATCTTGCTGGAGCTGAGCTGAAAACCTCCCTGTTGAGCAGCTGACAGAAAGCTGGAAAAAGCTATGCTGCATGCTGCTCCATGGGAAAGAAAAGTCATCAGTGGAAATAAACAATAGTGGGCACTGTAAGCTTTAAGTTTAGCCAGCCAGGCCAAATAAGACAACTGGTATAAGAGTGGCATGTCTGTTATGGAAGAAACCAACCACTCTCTAATTGGACTGGAAGCCCGCTCCATGGGAGGGAATACATCCCTGATACTGAAAGCCTATGACCAGGGAAGTCATGAGCCCTAGGGGTCTAACACCTGCTGGTGTCTGGCTATGCTTAAATTATGCTCACCAAACAGCCTGGTAAGCACTTCTCTTATTGTTCATAACCATATATTAATGCTACTCTCACTTTTGGTTAGAGAAGCTTTTCAGATGACAGTGACCTCTGGGATGACTCAAAAGGCACCATAATGCTGAGAAGAAGTGATAGAGGAGTGCTCAGCACTGAAACATCTCTATCACACCTTCCAAAGCTCAGGGTTCACTGTGGAAGAGGTGGCAGAAAGAATGTAAGAGCCAAAGGAAGGATAGGACTGCTTCCAGACACAAAATGGCCTGGATATCCATGACCTCACAGTTCCTGGCACTACCTACACATGACTGTCATGATAGGAGGAAAAGATGATGACATTAAAATAAAAGAGAAAGACAAAAAAACAACAAAAAAAGAACAAACAAAAAATAAATAAAAGAGAGAGAGCTATAGGGATGGCTTAGCAGTTAAGGCACTTGCCTGCAAAGCCAAAGGACCCAGGTTCTATTCCCCAGGACCCATGTAAGCCATATGCACAAGGTGGCACATGCATGGAGTTCATTTGCAATGACTGGAGATCCTGGTGTGCCCATTCTCTCTCTCTCTCTCTCTGTCTTGTTCTCCCTCCCCCAAATAAATAAATAAAAACTAAAAAATATTTAAAATAAGAGACTGATTGAGAGGGGGAGGGGATATGACGGAGAGTGGAGTTGCAAAGGGGAAAGTGGGGGGAAGGAATTATCCTGGTTTATTGTCCATAATTATAGAAGTTGTCAATAAAAAAAGACCGGGCATGGTAGTACATGTCTTTAGTCCCAGTACTTGGGAGGCAGAGATAGAAGGATCACCATGATTTTGAGGCCAACCTGAGACTACATAGTGAATTCCAGGTCAGCCTGGGCTAGACTGAAACCCTACCTTAAAAAAAAAAAAAAGCACTGTCATAAAAGTAAAATGTTAGCATAGGTGGGCTGGAGAGATGGTTCAGTGGTTAAGGTGCTTCCCTGCAAAGCCTAATGACCAGGGTTCAATTCCCCAGTGCCCACATAAAACTAGATGCACAAAGTGGAGCATGTATCTGGAGTTTGTTTGCAGTGGCCAAAGGCCCTGATGCACCCATTCTGACTCTCGTTTCTGTCTTTCTCTGCTTGTAAATAAATAAATAAAAATTAAAAAAATAAAATAAAATGTTTACATAGTAGCAATTAGAGCAAATCAGTAGAATGCAATAGAAAACCTAGAAATAGGGCTGGGGAGATGGTTCAGTGGTTAAAGGCACTTGCTTGTAAAGCCTGTTAGCCCAGGTTTGATTCCCCAGTAGCCACATAAAATCTACCTAAAAAAAGAAATTAAAAAAAGAAGGCTGGACAGATGGCTCAACAATTAAGGTGTTTGTCTGCAAAGCCTATGGACCTAGGTTCAATTCCCCAATACTCATGTAAAGTCAGATGCACAAAAGTGGTGCATGTGGGACTGGAGAGATGGCTTAGCAGTTAAGGCATTTGCCTGCAAAGCCAAAGGATCCCAGTTCGATTCTCTAGGACCCACGTATGGCAGATGCACAAAGGGGCACATGTGTCTGGAGTTCGTTTGCAGTGGCTGGAGGCCCTGGCACATGCACGCTCTTTCTCTCTGCCTCTCTCTCTCTTAAATAAATAAATAAATAAATAAATAAATAAAATATTTTTTAAAAAGTGGTGCATGTGTCAGGAGTTTGTTTACAGTGGCTAGAAGTTCTGGCACACCCATTTTCTGTCTATCTCAAATAAATAAATAAAAGAAAATATTAAAAGAAAAACAAAAACCAGGCGTGGTGGCACATGCCTTTAATCCCAGCACTCAGGAGGCAGAGGATGGAGGATCACTGTGAGTTGGAGGCCACCCTGAGATTACATAGTGAATTCCAGGTCAGCCTGAGTTAGAGTGAAATCCTACCTCGAAGAAAAAAAAAATAAATAAAAGAAAAGAAAAAATCCGGGAATAAATCCAAGTGTATATGGGAGCTCAACATAATTTTTAAAAGTGGCATTTCAAATGAGTGTTAAGTGTTCTTTTTAATAAATGCGGTATAGCTGACTAAATTATTATCTGTCATCCTGGAGATTGAATGTAGGGTATCACACATGCTAGGCAAGTACTCTATCACTGAACTATATCCCTAAACTTTGTATTTTTTATTATTTATTTTTAAAATGTATTTTATTAGATATAGATATATTTAGTATGTAAACAACACATGTTGTTACCATCCTTTCCCTCCTCGCTGCACTTTTTTTTTTTTTTTTTTTTTTTTTTTCGAGGTAAGGTCTCATTCTAGCCCAGGCTGACTTGGAATTCACTCTGTATTCTCAGGGTGGCCTTGAACTCATGGCGATCCTCCTACCTCTGCCTCCCGAGTGCTGGGATTAAAGGTGTGCACCACCACGCCCGGCTGCTGCACCCTTTTTGAAGATGTTTCCCTTATTGGGGATGCAGGTCAACCCCATGGAAATTGTGGGTCATGCATTGTGGGGGCAGCAGTCAGTTATGGGGGAGAGGTAATGTCTCTGTGCATAATGTCCCAACTTGTGGCTGTAACAATCTTTCTGCCCCCTCTTCCACAAAATTCCCTGAACCATGTTGGGTTCATTTTAAGTCTACTTCAGTGATGGGCTCTTAGGAGCCTCTGGATCTCTGGTTTGGTAGGTGGTGAGTGTCCTCTTTTTATTTTTTATTTTGGATTTTCAAGGTAGGGTCTCACTCTAGCCCAGGCTAACCTGGAATTCACTATCTAGTCTCAGGGTGGCCTCGAACTCTTGATGATCCTCCTACCTCTGCTTTCCCAGTGCTGGGATGAAAGGCATGCACCACCACCCCCAGCTTAAAAGTTGAGTACTTTTTGTTTTTGTTTTTTTTTTTTTCCCAAGGAAGGATCTTGCTCTAGCCCAGGATGACCTGGAATTAGTCTTAGGCTGGCCTTGTTGAACTCACAGTGATCCTTCTACTTTTGCCTCCCAAGTGCTGGAATTAAAGGTGTGCACCACCACACATTTTTATTTTTATTTATTTATTTGCAAGCAGAGAGAGATAGGAGGTAAAAGAGACAGACAGAGAGAATGGGCACACAGGGCCTCTAGCCACTGCAAACAAACTCCAGACGCATGTGCCATATTGTGCATCCAGCTTTATGTGGGTACTGGAAAACTGAACCCCAGTCATTAGACTTTGCAGGCAAGTGCCTTAACTGCTGAGCCATCTCTCCAGACCTCAAATATTATTTATTTATTTTTATTTATTTAAGAGAGAGAGAGAGAATGGACATGCCAGGGCTCTACTCACTGCAAATAACTTCAAATACATGTACCACATTGTGCATCTGGCTTATGTGGGTACTGGGGAATCGAACCAGGGTCTTTAGTGTCACAGGCAAGCACCTTAACTGCTAAGCTATCTCTCCTACCCTGGAGTTCATTTGCAACAGCTAGAGGCCCTGGCATGCCCATTCTCTCTCTCTCTAGCTACCTCTCTCTCTTGCAAATAAATTAAAAAAAACTTCAAAAAGCTCCATTGCCCAACATTTACCTAGCATGAGCAAGGCCCTGGGTTTTATTTATAGCACCACAAAAAAAATTACACTGAACATACATCCTCATCTAGAACCAGTTACTATTATTATTTTATTATCATTTTTGTTGTTGTTGTTTTGTTTGTTCAAGGTAGGGTTTCACTCTAGCTCAGGCTGACCTGGAATTCACTATGTAGTCTCAGGGTGGCCTTGAACTCACGAACTTATGGTGATCTTCCTACCTCTGCCTCCTGAGTGCTGGGATTAAAGGCATGCACTATCACAACCTGCTTATTTTGGTTTTTTGAGGTAGAGTCTTGCTCTAGTCCAGGCTGACCTGGGTGGCCATGAACTCACAGAAATCCTTCTACCTCTGCTTCCCTGCTGCTGGAATCAGAGGCACGCACCACCATGCCCAGCTCAATTATTTTAAATATTATTTATTTGAGAGAGGGGAAATGAATGAATAGATGGATGGGTGCACTAATGCCTCATGCTGCTGAAAACCAACTCCAGATGCAGGTGCCACTTTGTGTGTCTGGATTTATATGGGTACTGGAGAATTGAACCCTGGGCGGACAGGCTTTGCAAGCAAGCTTCTTTAACTTCTGAGCTGTCTCCAAGTCCCAGGACCAGCTATTTAAAAAAATGTTTCCCAAGACAATTCTTCAGTATCTTTTTCTCCCTTTGGTTTTGTTCTAGTCCAGGTTGACCTGGAATTCACTATGTACTCTCAGGCTGGCCTTGAACTCACGGCAATCTTCCTACCTCAGTCTCCTGAGTGCTGGGCTTAAAGGCGTGCGCCATCATGCCTGGCTTCCAGTCTCTTAAAATTTTTTTTTAGCCTGGTGTGGTGGCCCACGCCCTTAATCCCAGCACTTGGGAGGCAGAGGTAGGAGGATTGCCATGAGTTCAAGGCCACCTTGAGACTCCATAGTGAATTCCAGGTCAGCCTGGACCAGAGTGAGACCCTACCTCGAAAAACCAAAAAATAAAAATTTTAAATTATATTTATTTGTAAGGAGAGAGAGGGAGGTAGGAAGGTTGGGGGGATAGAGAGAATGGGTGCACCAGGGCCTCTAGCCATGGCAAATGAACTCAAGATTAATGTGTCACTTTGTGCATCAGGCTTTATGTAGAGACTGGGGAATTGAACCTAGATTGTTAGGCATTGCAGGCAAGCACCATAATTGCTGAGCCATCTCTCCAGCCCCTCCAATCACTTTTTCGAACTTAAATGAACTCCAGATGCATGTGCCACTTGTGCTTCTGGCTTTATATGGGGACTGGGGAATCAAACCCGGGCCACTAGGCTTTGCAAGCAAGCGCCTTAACCTCTGGAGCCATCATTCCAGCCCCAGAACCAGATATTTTTGTCACATTAGTTTTATATCATTTTCTCTACAAACAAACATATTTTGGGGGCTGGAGAGATGGATTAGTGTTTAAGGCACTTGCCTATAAAGCCAAAGGACCTCGGTTCAATTCCTCAGGACCCACGTGGGCCAGATGCACAGGATGATGTATGTGTCTGGAGTTCGTTTGCAGTGGCTGGAGGCCCTGTCATGCCCAATCTCTCTCTGTGTCTCTCTCTCTCAAATAAATAAATAAAAATAAACATATTTTTCAAAGTTATTTGGAGATATGTATATTACTCCTTCATACTCAGCTGGGTTTTCTCTAAGTATAAATATATTTTTCTTCAATAACCCTGAAACTGTTATCATACTGCTATAGTTGGAAGGCAACTGACAAGGGGATAATATAGTATATATAACATGATGCTAAAATCATTTAGGATTTTATAGTCTTTTTTTAAAGATTTTTTTTTCTTTTTTCTTTTTTTTTTTTTTCTTTCTTTCTTTCTTTCTTTCTTTCTTTCTTTCTTTCTTTCTTTTTTTTTTGAGGTAGGGTCTCACTCTAGTTCAGGCTGACCTGGAATTCACTCTCTATTCTCAGGGTGGCCTCGAACTCCCAGCGATCCTCCTACCTCTGCTTCCCAAGTGCTGGGATTAAAGGTGTGCACCACCACGCCTGACTGTTTTCATTTTTATTTACTTATTAGAGACAGAGAGAGGGAAAATGGGCATTCCAGGGTTCTAGCCACTGCAAACAAACTCCAGATGCATGTGCCACCATGTGCACCTGGCTTATGTGGGACCTGGAGAATCGAACCTGGGTCCTTAGGCTTCACAGGCATGCACCTTAACCGCTAAGCAATCTCTGCAGCCCGAGTCTTTTTTTTTTTTTTAAGATAGGGTCTCACTCTAGCCTGGGCTGACCTGGGACTCACTTTGTAGTCTCAGGTTGGCCTCGAACTCAAGAGCAATCCTCTTAACTCTGCCTCCCAAATACAGGAATTAAAAGTGTGTACCACCACACCCAGCTAAGACTCTTTTTATAAATAATAATAGCTATTATTATTATTTGGTTTTTCAAGGTAAGATATCGCTCTCTAATACAAGCTGACTGAAATTCATTATCTAGTCTCAGGGTGGCCTTGAACTCACAGTGATCCTCCTACCTCTGCCTCTGGAATGCTGGGATTAAAGGCGTGCACCATAACACTCAGCAAAATTATCGAATTAAGGAAGTTCAATTATAAAATCTCTGCAAATATTCTAATATCTAAAGAACTCGAGCTGGAGAAATGGTTTTGTGGTTAAGGTGCTTGCCTACAAAGCCAAAAGACCCAGGTTCAATTCCCCAGGACCCACATAAGTCAGATGCCCAAGGTGGCACATGCATCTGGAATTCACCTGCAGTGGCTAAAGGTCTTGGTACACCCATTTTCTATCTGCCTCTTTCTCAATCTCTCTCTCATATAAGTAAATAAATATATAAAGAAATCAAAAATCTGAGCCAGGCGTGGTGGTGCACCCCTTTAATCCCAGCACTTGGGAGGCAGAAGTAGGAAGATTGCTATGAGTTCAAGGTCACCCTGAGACTACATAGTGAATTCCAGGTCAGCCTGAACTACAGTGAGACCCTACCTCGAAAAAAAAAAAAATCTGGCTGAGCCGAGTGTGGTGGCGCACACCTTTAATCCCAGCACTTGGGAGGCAGAGGTAAGGAGGATATATAGTGAGAATATATAGTGAATTCCAGGTCAGCCTGGACTAGAGCAAGACTCTACCTCAAAAAACCAAAAAAAAAAAAAAAAAAGAAAAAGAAAAAGAAAAAAATCTGGCTGAGCATTGTGGCACATACCTTTAATCCCAACACTCAGGAGGCTGTGGTAGGATGATCACTGTGACTTTGAGGTCAGCTTGAACTATAAAATGAGTTCCAAGTCTGTGTGAGCTAGCATGAGACCCTACCTCAAAAACAAATAGACAAAAAAAAAAATCTGAAACTTTTCTAACCTCTAACCACTGCAAACGAACTCCAGACACATGTGCTACCTTGTACATCTGGCTTTATGTGGGCACTGGGGAATCAAACCTGGGTAGTTAGGCTTTGTGGGAAAGCATCACTGAGCTATCTCCCCAGCCCGTTTTTTTTTTTCTTGAGGTAGGGTCTCACTCTAGCTCAGGCTGACCTGGAATTCAATATGTAGTCTCAGGGTGGCCTCGAACTCACGGTGATCCTTCTACCTCTGCCTCCCAATCAGCCCGTTTTTTTTAATATATATATATATATATATTTTTTTTTTTCGAGGTAGAGTCTCACTCTGGTCCAGGCTGACCTGGAATTAACTATGTAGTCTCAGGGTGACCTCGAACTCACGGCAATCCTCCTACCTCTGCCTCCCGAGTGCTGGGATTAAAGGCGTGCGCCACCACGCCCAGCTAAAAAAAATATATTTTTATTTATTTATTTGAGAGAGAGAGAGAGAGAGAGAATGGGCAGGCCAGGGCCTCCCAGCCACTATAAACAAACTCCAGATGCATGTGTCACTATGTGCATCTGGCATTACGTGACTACTGGGAAACAAACCCTGGTTGTTAGGCTTTGCAGGCAAGCACCTTAACTGTTGAGCCATCTCTCCAGGATTTTTTGTTTGTTTGTTTTTCAAGGTAGGATCTCGCTCTAGCTCAGGATGACCTGGAATTCACTATGTAGTCTCAAGGTGGCTTCAACTCACAGCAATCCTCCTACCTCTGCCTCCCGAGTGCTGGGACTAAAGGTGTATGCCACCACACCTGGCAATAAATAAATATTTTAAAAATAATTATAGACTAGAGAGATGCTCAGTGGTGAAGGCACTTGCCTGCAAAACCTAATGACCTGGGGGCTGGAGAGATGGCTTAACAGTTAAGGCACATGCCTGCAAAGCCCAAGGACCCAGGTTTGATTCTCCAGGTCCCATGTAAGCCAGATGCACATAGTGGCACATGCGTCTGGAGTTCATTTGCAGTGGCTAGAGGCCCTGGCATGCCCATTCTCACTATATCTCTCTCCCTCTCTCTGTCTCTAATAAATAAATAAAAATAAAAGAAACTTTAAAAACCTAACTACCCAGGTTCAATTCCCCAGTAACCATGCAAACTCAGATGCACAAAGTGGTACATGTATCTGAAGTTCATTTGCAGTGGCTAGAGGCCCTGGTGCACTCATTCATTCTCTCTCACTCTCTCTTTCCTTGAAAATAAAATAAATAAAATATTTTAAACAAAAATATTAGGAATACTAGGAAATGAGTTGGGCATGGTAGCACATGCCTTTAAACCCAACGCTTGTGAGGCAGAGATAGAAGGATCAAGCTGGGCATGGAGGTACACGATTTTATTCCTAGCACTCTGGGAGGCAGAGGTAGGAGGATCACCATGAGTTCAAGGCCACCCTGAGACTACATGGACATAGTGAATTCCAGGTCGGCCTGGACTAGAGTGAGACCCTCTCTCAAAAAAACAAAACAAAAAAAGGGGGTAGGAGGATCACCAAGGCCAGCCTGAGACTACATACATAGTAAAGAAAAAAAGAAATACTAGGAGCTCGGTGTGGTGGCGCACACCTTTAATCCCAGCACTCGGGAGGCAGAGGTAGGAAGATCACTAAGAGTTCGAGGCCACCCTGAGAATACATAGTTAATTCCAGGTCAGCCTGGACCAGAGTGAGACCCTACCTCGAAAAACCAAAAAAAAAAAAAAAAAAAAAAAAGAAAGAAAGAAAGAAAGAAAGAAAGAAAGAAAGAAAGAAAGAAAGAAAGACAGACTAGGAAATGATTAAGTAAGGAAGATGGGATTAAGAGCTTGAGCAAGTGGGTTTGTTCTCTTCTACTCTGCCCTGTGAGAACACAGCATTCATCCCTTTTTATTTGTTCTTTTATTCTTTCTACCATGTAAGGACACACAGCAAGGAAGTTTTCAATAGACATGTAATTTTTTTTGTTTTGGTTTTTCGAGGTAGGGTTTCACTCTAGCGCAAGCTGACCTGGAATTCACTATGTATTCTCAGGGTGGTATCCAGCTCATGGCAATCCTCCTACCTCTGCCTCCCATATTTTTTGTTTTGTGAGGTAGATTTCATTCCAGTCCAGGCTGACCTGAAATTCACTATGTAGTCTCAGGGTAGCCTTGAAATCACACTGATCCTCCTACCTCTGCCTCCCAAATGCTGGGATTAAAGGCATGTGCCACCATGCCTGGCTTAGTGATTTGTCAGACCTTGACCTTGACTTCCCAGCCTACAGAACTATAAGAAATACATTTCAGTTGTTTATAAATTACCTACATAATATTCTTTTGTTTTTTATTTATATATATTTTTATTGACAACTTCCATAATTATAGACAATAAACCATGATAATTCCCTCCCCCTCACTTTCCCTTTCACAACCCCACTCTCTATTATAATATCCCCTCTCCCTCTCAATCAGTCTCCTTTTATTTTCATGTCATCATCTTTTCCTCCTATTATGAAGGTCTTATGTGGGCAGTGTCAGGCACTGTGAGGTCATGGATATCCAGGCCATTTTGTGTCTGGAAGAGTGCATTGTAAGAAGTCCTATCCCTCCTTTGGCTCTTACATTCTTTCCGCCACCTCTTCCACAATGTTGTTTTGTTTTGAGATGAGCTTCAACATGTGGCCTAGGGTAGGTCCAAACTTTTGGTCCTCCTATCTCTGCTTCTAGAATTCTAGGATTACAAAGATGTGCCCTTATGCCTGGCTTAAGCCATAGTATTGTTAGAGCAGCATAAAATGATTAAAACATACCCAGAATATTTAACACTCACAGAATACCATTATACAAGCCAGAATTGGTGGACTATGCCTAAATCCCCAGTATTTTGAGAGGCTGAAGCAGGATGATGTTGAGTTCAAGGCCATCCCAAGCTATATAGTGAGAGTCTGTCTCAATTAAAAAAAACATTGGGGGGCAGGAGAGGTGGCTTAGTGGTTAAGTGCTTGCCTGTGAAGCCTAAGGACCCTGGTTCGAGGCTCCATTCCCCAGTACCCATGTAAGCCAGATGCACAAGGTGGCGCATGTATCTGGAGTTCATATGCAGTGGCTGGAGGCCCTGGTGTGCCTGTTCTCTTTCTCTCCCCCTCTCTCTCTCTCTCTGTTACTCTCAAATAAATAAATAAATAAATAAAAACTATTAAAAAACATTGGGGGGCAGGAGAGGTGGCTTAGCAGTTAAGGTGCTTGCCTGCAAAGCCCAAGGACCGAGGTTTGATTCCCCATCACCCATGTAAGCCAGATGCACAAGGAGGCGTATCTGTCTGGAGTTTGTTTGCAGTGGCTAGAGGCCCTGGCATGCACATTCTCTCTCTTTCTCTCAAATATAAAATAAAATAAAATAAAATAAAATTAAATTAAATTAAATTAAATTAAATTAAAATATTGGGGCTGGAGAGATGGCTTGGTGGTTAAGATGCTTGCCTGTAAAGCCTAAGGACCCAGCTTCAATTCCCTACTACCCACATTGGCGACACACAAGTGGTGCATGCATCTAGAGTTCGTTTGCAGTGACTGGAGGCCCAGGCACAACCATTCTCTCTCTCTATCTCTCTATCTGCCTCTGGCTCTCTCTTCTTCTCCCAAATAAATAAATAAAATTTTTTAAAGCAAAAAAAAAAAAGAATACTATCTGGGTATGGTGGCGCATGCCTTTAATCCCAGCACTCAGGAGGCAGAGATAGGAAGGAGGATTGCTGTGAGCTTGGGGTCAACCTGAGACTACATTGTAAATTACAGGTCAGCCGGGGCTAGAGTGAGACCCTACCTTGAAAAATCAAATAAATAAATAAGAAAAAGAAAAGTGGAGCTGGAGAGATGGCCATTTAGTGAAGCACATGCTGCACAAACGTGAGGACCTGAGTCTGGATCCCAGGCACCCACATAAATGCCAGGTATGACAAAGACAGACAGATCTTGGGGGCAAGATGGCTTGCTATACTAGCTGAATCAATGAGCTCTGGGTTCAGTGCGACCCTGTCTCAATAAATAAGGTGGAAATCAATTGAAGAAAACACCTAATGTTAACTTCTGGCCTCCACACAAATGTGCACATGCACCCATCTACACATAGGAATACACATACACACACATGTACACTACACACATGCAAAAAAACCAGAATGATATAAATAAATAAAATAGCAAAATGCAAAACAAACAAACAAACAAAAAAAACAGAATGAATAAGCAGCTGGGTGTACTAGTGCACGCTTTTAATTCCAGCACTCAGGAGGCAGAGGTAGGAGGAGGATCACTGTGAGTTCAAGGCCACCGTGAGACTACATAGTACATTCCAGGTCAGCCTGTGTTAGAGTGAGACCCCACCTCGAACCCCACACCCCCAAAATTAGAATGAATGAATAGGTAAATAAGGTTGGGGAGATGGCTCAGTGGATAAAATGCCTGCTGTGCAAATCTGAGTACCTGAGTTTGGATCCACAGACTACCTCCCACACCAGATAAATAAATAAATAATTTTTTTGTTTGTTTTTTCGAGTAGGATCTTACTCTAGCTGACCTGGAATTCACTATGGTATTTTAAATTTTTGTTTATTTTTATTTATTTATTTGAGAGTGATAGAGAAAGAAGGAGAGAGAGAGAGAGAATGGGCGCACCAGGGCCTCCAGCCACTGCAAGCGAACTCCAGACGCATGCACCACCATGTGCATCTGGCTTACGTGGGTACTGGGGAATTAAGCCTTGAACTGGGGTCCTTAGGCTTCACAGGGAAGCGCTTAACTGCTAAGCCATCTCTCCAGCCCCTGGAATTCACTATGTAGTCTCAGGATGGCCTCAAACTCTCAGCAATCCTACCTCTGCCTCCTGAGTGCTGGGATTAAAGGTGTGTGCCACCATGCCTGGCTTGATTTTTAAATGAATAAATATAACTACTGGGTCTGGGGATGTAGCTCAGTAGGTAGAATATAGGGCTAGCATCCATGAGGCCCTGGATTTGATCCTCAGCAGCACATAAACTGAGTATGGTGGTGCACACTTGTAATAACAGTACTTGGAAGGTGGAGTCAGGAGGAACAGAAATTGAAGGTTATCCTCAGAGACACAGGGAGCTGAAGGGCAGCATAGGCTAGAGACCCTATCTCAAAAACTAAACTGCAGCCAGGCATGGTGGTGCATGTCTTTAATCCCAGCACTCGGGAGGCAGAGGTAGGAGGATCATCATGAGTTCGAGGCCACCCTGAGACTACATAGTGAATTCCAGGTCAGCCTGGGCTAAAATGAGACTCTACCTTGAAAAACCAAAATAAATATATAAACTACCATTATTCTAATAATTATTTTTTGCAGTATTAAGAATCAAGCCAGAGCTGGGTGTGGTGGCACATGCCTTTAATCTCAGCACCTGGGAGGCAGAGGTAGGAGGATCATCATAAGTTCAAGGCCACCCTGAGACTACATAGTGAATTCCAGGTCAGCCTGGGATAGAGTGAGACCCTACCAAAAAAAAAAAAAAAAAAAAAAAAAGAATCAAGCTCATTGCTTCATATATGCTAGGCAAGCACTCAAATGCAAATGCTGATAAGCATTGTTATCCTTAAATATAAGTAAAATGTACAAAACTGTAGCTATACCATTATATTGCATTATATTACTATGTTACATAATACAAATATCATTAAAGCTAACTTTTGGGGGGCTGGAGAGATGGCTCAGTGATTAAAGGCTCTTGCTTGCAAACCCCAATAGCCCAGGTTCAATTCCCCAGTGCCCATGAAAATCCATATGTGCAAAGTGGTGCATGCAACTGGAGTTCATTTGCAGTGGCAGGAGGCCCTTGTGTGTAGATACTCACTATGTGTCTCTCTCACAAATAAAAATAAAAAAAATATTTTTAGGGCTAGAGAGATGGCTTAGCGGTTAAGGCGCCTGCCTGCTAAGCCCAAGAACTCCAGTTCCAATCTCCAGCGGTTCCAATCTCCAGGTCCCACGTTTAGCCAGATGCAAAGTGACACAAGGGCGCAATGCCACACTTGACCACAAGGGGGCGCACGCACCTGGATTTCTTTTGCAGCAGCTGAGAGACTTCTGGCGCGCCCATTCTCTATCTGTCTCCCTCTCCCTCTGTCTGTCTCTCTGTGTCTCTCTCCAAAAATAAAAAAAATAAAAATATATTTTTAAAAAGAAGCTAGCACACACACACACAAAATCTAACACTTTTTTTTTGCCAGTCATTATGGCACACACCTTTAATCCCAGCACTTGGGAGGCAGAGGTAGGAGGATTGCTGTGAGCTCGAGGCCATCCTGAGACTACATAGTGAATTCCAGGTCAGCTTGAGCTAGACTGAGACCCTACCTCAAAACACCAAAAAAAGGCTGGAGAAATGGCTTAGCAGTTAAGGCATTTGCCTGTAAAACCAAAGGACCCAGGTTTGATTCTCTAGGACCCACGTAAGCCAGATACACAAGGGGCACATGCATCTGGAGTTCACTTGCAGTGGCTGGAGGCCCTGGCATGACCATTATCTCTCTGCTTACAAATAAATAAACAAAATTTAAAATATATATTTAAAAAGCTAACACTTTTTGAGAATTTACTATTTTACTATGTAACCATTTTCCATTTTCTTCTCTTCTCTTTTCTTTTCTTTGGGTTTTTCAAGGTAGGGTCTTGCTCTAGCCCAGGCTGACCTGGAATTCACTATGTAGTCTCAAGGTGGCCTTGAACACACAGCAATCCTCCTACCTCTGCCTCCCGAGTGCTAGGATTAAAGGTATGCACTACCAATCCTGGATCACACTCCTTTTTCAAATATATAAAGATCTGAGAGAGGGGAGGATGAGGAAAAAGATAGAATGGGTGCCCTAGGGCCCCTGCCATTGCAGGCTTTACAAGCAAGCACTTTTAACTGCTGAGCCATCTCTCCAGCCCCTATTTAAACTTTTTAAAAATACTTTTATTTATTTAAGCTGGGCATGGTGGTGCACGCCTTTAATCCCAGCACTCAGGAGGCAGAGGTAGGAGGATCGCTGTGAGTTTGCAGCCAGCCTGAGACTACATAGTGAATTCCAGGTCAGCCTGAGCTAGAGCAAGACCCTACCTCAAAAAAAATTATTTATTTATTTGAGAGAGGGAGAAAGAGAGAGGAGAGAGAAAGAGGCAGATAGAGAATAGGTGCTCAGGATCTCCAGCTACTGCAAAAGAATTCCAGATACATGCACCCCCCTTTGTGCATCTGGCTTACATGAGTTCTAGGGAGTTGAACCTGGGTCCTTTGGCTTTGCAGGCAAATGTCTTAAAGGCTAAGCCATCTCTCCAGCTCTATTTACACTTTTAAATATTTTTATTTATTTTTTTTTATTTTAGAGAGATAGAGAATTGACACGCCAGGGTCTCAGCCACTGCATTTGAACTCCAGATGCTTGCGTCACCTAGTGAGCATGTGCAACCTTGTGCTTGCCTCACCTTTGTGTGTCTGGCTTAAGTGGGATCTGGAGAGAGATTGAACATGGGTCCTTAGGTTTCGTAGGCAAGCACCTTAACCGCTAAGCCATCTCTCCAGCCCTCTATTTACATTATATATACATATATACACACATTTATTTTATTATTTATTTATTTGCAAACACAGAGAGAGATAGAAGAGAGGCAGACAGAGAGAGAGAGAGAGAGAGAGAGAGAGAGAGAGATGGGCATGCCAGGGCCTCTAGCCACTGAAAATTAACTCCAGATGCATGTGCCCCTTGTGTATCTGGCTTACGTGGGTCCTGGAGAATTGAACCCGGTTTCTTTGGCTTCGCAGGCAAACACCTTAACTGCTAAGCCACTTCTCTAGCCCCTATTTATATTTTTATTGAATTTTCCTAATAGCCCTAACACACCATCATCACTACTTTACAAGTAAAGTAGCTGAGGGGCTGGATGTGATGGCACACACCTTTAATCTCAGCACTCAGGAGGCAGAGGTAGGAGGATCTCTATGAGTTCAAGGCCACCCTGAGACTACATAGTGAATTAATCCCAGGTCATCCTGGGCTAGAGTGAGACACTACCTCAAAAAACAGAAAAATAAAAAACAGGGGCTGGAGAGATGGCTTAGTGGTTGAGACACTTGCCTGAAAAGTGAAAGAACCCAAGTTTGATTCCCCACCACCCATGTAAAGCCAGGTGCACCATGTGGCCCACGAGTCTGGAGTTTGTTTGCAGTGGCTACAGGCCCTGGCATGCCTATTCTGTCTCTCTCTCTCTCAAATAAATAAAAATAAAATTAAAAATAAAATAAGCAGGGCTGGAGAGATGGCTTAGTAGTTAAGGTGCTTGCCCTGCAAAGCCTAAGGACCCAGGTTCGATTCCCCAGTACCCACACAAAGCCAGATGCACAAGGTAGCACATGAGTCTGGAGTTTATTTGCAGTGGCTAAAGGCTCTGGCATGCCCATTCTCTCTCTCTCTCTCTCTCCTCTCTTTCTCTCTCTCTCTCTTTCTCACTCTCTCTTCAATAAATAAATAAATAGTATATTTTTAAAAATAAAATAAGCAAAAAATAAATAAATAAAACAAATAATAAAAAGAAACTGAAACCTAGTGGCAGAGACAGGAGTGCGTTGTGGCAGTGTATTGTAAGGAGTAGAGTCATTATTCTATGGGTCCCAGAGTAGTGTCTCTAGGGTACTACTCACTGTCTTCTGAGGGCCGAATGTCTACACGCAACTGCAAGTAAGGTTTGGAAGCAGTGGCAAAAGCTGTGCTGAGGTCCCAGTCAGACAGCAGAGAGAGGAAAGCTTCCTGTCCTAGCCGGTCCCGGGCAAGGTAACTGATGCCAAAGTTCTTCTTCCTGGACAGAGGATATGAAAGCACTCTCAGGATCTCCAGTTCGATGGAGGCCTCAGAGACAGTTTACAAAACAAGGAGGGTAATATGGAAGGTGCTGAAATCGACGTCCTACTATTTGCTAGGAACTATGTTAAGGATTGTGGGTAGCCTGAGGTCAGGTCATTTACAACCACTTTGTTACACAAACACAGAGACAAATACACACCTGCTCATATCTGGAGGGCACACTGAAAACTGGTAAAATGTTGGTCCCCTCTGGGGATGGTAACAGTGTAGTTGAGGGATAGAAGTGGGAAGAAAGCAGCCTTCTTACTACATAAAAAAATAAAGCAGTCTGTATATTTGTTATTTTTCACAACAAAAAATGCTCATGTCCAAAAGTCAAATACCAACTAAGAATTTATTGTTCAGACATACTTGTGCAACTATACAAAGATGTATGTTGTGTGACAATCACTGTAAACCATGGAACGTCCTAAATATTCAACAACTGTTTAAATTTATTACCATAGCATGTATTCCTTCAATACAATGACAACAAAATAACCAACACATCTGCTCCCAAGAGACATCAAGTTTTAGTTATCTGGTTGGTAAATTTTGCGATGTCTTATAGTAACCATTGTTTTAGAGGGTGGGAGGGAAGCAAGCATTTTATTTATTATTTTTTTATTTATTATGTTTTTTTGAGGTGGGGTCTTGCTCTAGCCCAGGCTGACCTGAAATTCACCATGTAGTACCAGGCTGGCCTTGAACTTACAGTGATCCTCTTACCTCTGCCTCCTGAGTGCTGGAATTAAAGGCATGTGTCACCATGCCCAGCCTATTTTTGCTTTTTGAGGTAGGGTCTCACTTTAGGCAAAGCTGACCTGGAACTCACTCTGTAGTAAAGTCTAGGCTGGTATCAAACTCATGGAGGTCCTCTTACATCAGCCTCCCAAGTGCTGGGATTAAAGGCATGTGTCACCAGGTCCAGCAAGCATTGTATTTTTTTAACTATTATTTTAATGTTTTGAGACAGTCTTCCTATGTAGCCCATACTGGCCTTGATCCTCCTGCCTTAGCCTTCTGAGTACTGAGATTATAGGTACGTACCACTACATCTAGTGAAACAAACACGTTATATGCTGCTAGTGAGGGTATCTTGGTAAAACCTGTCTCTATCCAGAGACCATTTTGGAAACATTCAATGAAAGTTTAAACAGCATACACCCTTTAGTCCAGCAATAGCACTGCCAGTTAATGTTATGACTAGACTTCTTCCAACTATTCCAAGCATGATATACACATCTGACTATTCATTAAAGGGTTATTTGTAATAAAAGATAAAGTAAAATTTCATAAAAGCCAGACAACTGATGTTAAGGTGAGTAGCCTACAGCATCCTCCCACTCACCCATTCAAGTCAAAGGCTCTGATGAGGATGTGCTGTAACACGTCCAGCGAGGTGATTTGAGGGTCTACAGCAAAAGAGCGAAACTCAGGCGACAAGAAGCTTTCACATTTCTGGGGAGAGAAGACATGGGAGGCCACATCACCATGCTGAAGACTGAGCGAAGTGCAGAGCAGTAGAAGGGATGGTCAAAGAGGTGGTGGGGGGCTGGAGAGATGACTTAGCGGTTAAGGCATTTGCCTGCAAAGCCAAAGGATCCCGGTTGGATTCTCTAGGACCCACGTAAGCCAGATGCACAAGGGGATGCGTGCATCTGGAGTTCGTTTGCAGTGGCTGGAGGTTCTAGCATGCCCATCATCATTCTCTCTTTCTCTCTCTCTGCCTCTTTCTCACAAATAAATAAATAAATAAAAGAGGTGGTGGGGGCCAGACTGAGGTGGGTGATCTGGGCCATAGTGAATACTCTGGGTTTTGCTCTGAGGGAGGGGAAGTCAGAGGAGGTTTCTGAGCAGAGAAGGGACGTGACCTTAGAATTTTACAGGATCCTTGTGGCTGTTCTGCAAACATACTGTGGGAGCAAGGGTAGAAGCAAAGAGTCCAATGAGGAGGAGGCTACTGCAATAGTTCAGGCATATAATCCTGCTACATCCCCTTGAATTTGGTTGCCAGAATCACAGTGTCCAGCCTGACCACAATAAAATTAGTCCTCCACACTGCCATCATTCTAGCCTATCTATCTATAACACTCTATAGTTTAAGTTTCTTCAGTGGCAATCCTAGGGTCCTCAGCTAGCCCTCTCCACGCAGATTTTTTTTTTGAACTTTACACTCTGGGAGTATCAAGCTATTGAAAGTTTCCTTGAACACATACTTCCTTCAGGCTGTGGTGTGTGCTAATCTCCCTCTGCCTGGTACATCCTTCCCACTTCTTCATCTGGCTCACTCACAGCTCAGGCATATCTTTGCTTTCCCTAAAATGCCAAACCTCTATCTCAGAGATTTATTGCACTGAAATGATCCATTGTCTTTCTTATCACTAACAATACCACCACCCCAGTCTGAGTCACCCACCATCGTTGTTTGGTGGGATTATTGCAACAGGTTTCTTCCACACAGTATCACTAAAGGCCACTCACCATCTGCCCTCTTCTTCCCTCTTCTTCACCTCCTACCACTCTAGACCTTACTCCTCATTCTTCCTGCTCCAGTAGTATGAGAACCTACAGGAGCATGCCAAGTTCATCCGTACCTCCCAGCCTTTGCCCTTGCTGTTGTTCCCTTTATCCAGAACTCTTCCCCTATCCAATGTGCACATGGCTGGCCACTTTCTATTCGGGTCTCTGAGCCTTTATAACCTTTTCATTATTTCCTTAAGATATCCTCCAGTATCCACAACATTTCTCCCCTCACAAGCACGTGGGCTTAAGGGTGGGGACAAATACAAAAGACACTCTCAATACCTATTTGCTGACTGACTTTAGGATTCCCCTTTCTTCAGCAACAGCATTCATTACTCAGGGCCCTACTCCTCCCCTACTGCAGACCCTCCTCTAATGCTACCGCCCTGCCCATCTACCCATAAGCTCCACCCATCCACCCCAAGGGCCCCTGCCCCTCTATTTTCAGCCCACATCCCACGATATGTATTAAGACTCACGCCTTTAGCAGCAACCCCCGCATCATTCTGCCCTCAAGCCTCGCCCCAACTCTCAGGTCCTGCCTTCCATCCTGACAGCCACCGCCTTCTCCTCTAGGGTGCCCAGGCGGGCTGGCCCACAAGCCGCCAGCCTCACCTTGACTCGGACCCGTACCACCTCTCGCTCCTCCTCCTCAGCCACGGCTGCTGCCTGGGCACCCCCGCCGGGCGGGGGCGCTCCAGAGCTGGCCAAGTCCGAGGAGGCTGTTGCCATCCTGCAGCCACCGCTGGCTGTGTCCCGGTTATGGTTGACTGTTGCCCCCTAACCCAGCGGGTACCCTACACTGCGGGCGCCTTGGCCCCACCTTGTGCCCGGGCGCAGGCGCAAAGGGTATTGTGAGACCCTGCCCCCCCCGCCCCTCCCATCTGGCCCAGCTCTGCGCATGCGCATGGGATGCTTGTGCTCGGGAACCCGCCTCCCTGAACCGGGCATTTTGCTTCTTTTCAGCCAGTGTGCAGGCGCTTCCTTAGGTCCCGCCTGCCCTACTCCCCAGGCTTGGTTGTTGGGCAGTTTACTTCCGGATCCACCAACGAGTGTGTCAAACTGACGAGTGGTATAAGAAAGAGAAGTGGGTGGGGAGAAAACCGCTGCGTGATGACGTCAAGACTCCATACCCGTCTCGAGTTGCCACGTTATAATCTGTTTTAAATACCTGTGGCCCTCTCTTCAAATGAATTCGCTGAACGAAAAATATATCCTTTCTCCAGAGTATTTATTTATTTAATTATTTCATTTCATTTATTTATTTGCAAGCAGATAAAGAGAGAAATAGAGAGGAGACAGAGAATGGGCGCGTCAGAGCCTCTAGCCACTGCAAACTAACTCCAGATGTATGCACTCCCTTGTGCATCTGGCTTACATGGGTTCTGGAGAATCGAACCGGTATCCTTTGGCTTTGCAGGCAAACGCCTTAACCGCTAAGCCATCTCTCCAGCTCCAGAGTATTTATTTTTAATGTCAGGGGCTTTATGAGACGGGGTCCGACTAATTTACCCAGTTTGGCTTTGAACTGGGATCCACTGCCTCAGTCTCCCAAGGGATAGGATTTCAGGTGTGCGCCACTGCATCTGGCTTCTAGAGCCTTTTTACAAGTAATTAACACTTTGTGAAAATTCACGGAATTGTACGTAAAAGTATCTTACTCGGGATGGAGAGATGGCGGTTAAAGGCGCTTGCTTGCAAAGCCTTGACAGCCTGTGTTCCCCAGTACCCGCGTAAAGCCAGATGCACAAAGTGGCACGTATCTGCAGTTCATTTGCAGTGGCAGAAGACCCTGGGTGCCCATTCTCTATCTCTCTCTCTCATTAAATAAATAAGCAGATAAAAAATTTATAAGTAGAATCTTCCAGGCCAGTTGTGGTGGTGCATACCTTTAATCCCAGCATTTTGGAAGCAGAAGTAGGAGGATCAGTGAGTTAGGGGACACCGTGGGACTACATAGTGAATTCTAGGTCAGCCTGGGCTACAGCAAGACCCTACCTCGGAAAACCAATAAATAAATAAAATCTTCCACTCCCTCAACTCTTGTTATATATTTCATTAAGTAATTTATCCAAAAAAGAGGCATGTTTATGCTTTCTGGGGGTCCTCTCTTTTTTGGTATTTCTTTTCGAGGTGGGAGGTCTCACTTTTAGCCCAGGCTGACCTGAAACTCACTCTGTAGCTCCAGTCTGGGCTTGAGCTCATAGTGATCCTCCTACCTCTAATTCCCCAAGTGCTGGAATTAAGGGCGTGTGCCACAGGCAGGCTGCCCCCCCCCGCTTTTTGTTTTAGTCCAAAAATTTCTCTTTTATTATTTGTTTTTTCAAGGTAAGATCTTGCTTTAGCCCAGGCTGACCTGGAATTCACTATGTAGTCTCAGGGTGGCCTCAAACTCACAGTGATCCTCCTTCCTCTATCTCCCGAGTGTTGGTATTAAAGGCATGCATCACCATGCAGGGCTACAGAGAGAATGGGCATGCCAAGGTCTCTAGCTGCTTTAAAGGAACTCCAGATGCATGCATCACTTTGTGCATCTGGCTTTATGTGGGTATTGGGGAATCCAACTCAGGTGCTTAGGCTTTCCAGTAAGGGCCTTAACTTCTCTCCAGCCCTCTCTTCTTCTTCTTCTTCTTCTTCTTCTTCTTCTTCTTCTTCTTCTTCTTCTTCTTCTTCTTATTATTATTATTTTATTTATTTTGGTTTCTTGAGGTAGGGTCTCACTCTGGCCCAGGCTGACCTGGAATTCACTATGTAGTCTCAGGGTGGCCTCGAACTCATGGAGATCCTCCTACCTCTGCCTCCCGAGTGCTGGGATTTAAAGGTGTGTGCCACCATCCATGCCTGGCTTCCTCTCTTTTATTCTTGGGCTGGAGAGATGGCTTAGCCGTTAAGGCGCATGCCTGCGAAGCCAAAGGATCCTGGTTTGACTCCCCAGGTCTCAGGTAAGCCAGATGTACAAGGGGGTGTATGCGTCTGGAGTTCGTTTGCAGTGGCTAGAAGCCCTGGCACGTCCATTCTCACTCTCCCTCTCTCTCTTTCCCTCTCTCTGTCTCTAATAAATAAATAAATAAAACTAAAATCTTAAATAAAATAAATAAAATAAAATAAAATAAAATAAAATAAAATAAAGGCATGTGCCACCACGCCTGGCTTCCTCTCTTTTATTATTATTACTTTTTTTTTTTTTTTTTTTGGTTTTTCGAGGTAGGGTCTCACTCTAGCCCAGACTGACCTGAAATTCACCATACAGTCTCAGGGTGGCCATAGTGATCCACCTACCTCTGCCTCCCAAGTGATGGAATTAAAGGCGTATGACACCATGCCCGGCTTTCTCTTTTGTTCTTGATTCAAGTTCTTATATAGTTGAGGCTGGCTTCGAACTGGATAAGTAGCCAAGGATGACCATGAATCCCTAATCTTTTTGCCTCCATCTTCCAAATGCTGAGATTACAGGCATGAGAAACCATGCCCAGCATTGACTTTGTTTTATTTAATCTTCACAACATGTTGAGCTTAACCCTGTTGTGTTTATCAGGCTTGGGTTTAGCTCAGTGGTAGAGCCTGTATAATACCCATAAGACCCATGGCGCTTCAAAAACAACAAAAAACAATGTGTGCCCATTAAATATGTGTTGCACAGTTGAACACATCTTAGGCTGTTTTGAGAAAATTTATGTATGGCAAATGCTAAAAAGCATTCTCTCACTTTACTGCATAATATCCACACAGTCTGGACAAAATATAGACTATTTTACAAATATTATTTCTGACAAAAGAGTCTTGTAAGATGCCTGGACTTTACTACAGTATCATATGGATGCTACCTTTAAGGGTAACTTCTTTTTGAAGTATTGGGAATTGAACCCAGGGCCTCACATAGTCTGGGTAAATACCACTGAGGTATATTTTCAGCCCAAGGTCAACTTTTCTAGGTGGGCCTGCAATTCTATTTTGATATATTTAAAAATAATCTGGAAGCTGGGCGTGGTAGCGCATGCCTTTAATCCCAGCACTTGGGAGGCAGAGGTAGGAGGATTGCCGTGAGTTCGAGGCCACCCTGAGACTACATAGTGAATTCCAGGTCAGCCTGGGCTAGAGTGAGACCCTAACTTGAAAAATCAAAACAAATAAAAAAAATAATCTGCTTTTGTATTAACATTCAGAATATATACACTGGGGGCTGGAGAGATGGCTTAGCTGACCCTGGCACACCCATTCTCTCTCTCTCAATAAGTAAATAAATATTTTTTCAACATCTAAAAAAAAGAAAAAAAAGCTGGAGAAATGGCTTAGTGGTTAAGGTACTTGCCTACAAAGCCAAATACCCAGGTTTGATTCTCCAGGACCCATATAAGCCAGATGCACAAGGGGGCGCACATATCTGGAGTTTGTTTGCAGCAGATGGAAGCCCTGGCATGCCCATTCTCTCTCTCTCACTCCCTCTACCTATTTCTCTCTCTCAAATAAAGAAAAAATTAAAAAAGAAAAAAAGAATATACACACTTAGCCAGGTATGGTGGTGCACGCCTTTAATTCCTGCACTTGGGAAGCGGAGGTAGGAGGATTGCTATGAGTTCAAGTCCAGCCTGAGAGTACATATTGAATTCCAGGTCAGCCTGGGCTACAGCGAGACCCTTCCTTGAAAAAACAAAACAAGGGGCTGGAGAGATGGCTTAGCGGTTAATCACTTGCCTGTGAAGCCTAAGGACCCTGGTTTGAGGCTTGATTCCCCAGTACCCACGTAAGACAGATGCACAAGGTGGCACATGCCTCTGGAGTTTGTTTGCAGTGGCTGGAGGCCCTGGTGTGCCCATTCTCTCTCTCTCTCTGTGTTGCTCTCAAATAAATAAATAAATAAAAATAACAAAAAAATTTTTTTTAAAAAAAGAAAAACAAAACAGGAGCCAGGCATGGTGGCGCATGCCTTTTAATCCCAGCACTCGGTAGGCAAAGGTAGGAGGATCGCCTGTGAGTTCGAGACCACCGTGAGACTACAGAGTGAATTCCAGGTCAGCCTGAGCTAGAGTAAGACCCTACCTTGAAAGAACCAAAAAAAAAAAAAAAAAAAGAAAAAAAGAAAAAAAATGAAAAGAAAAAGGAAAAAGAATATACGCACTTTTAGAGGCTATAGATAATGAGGACTTTTTTTGAAAGTCGCAAGTGGGTTGCTGATATGTCTCCTGTTCCATATACATTGCTGGACTTTCTGCTGGGAAAGCTTTGACTTCTCATCTCAGTTGTCACAGCATTGGACAAGCAAACCATTAGCCTTGGAGTTTATCCTGAGGGCAAAGGTGCACAAATTTTAGACAGGGGCATGATGCAATTAGATGCCTGCCTTGACTGTGCTGAGGGTTTTGGATGGAGAGACACAAGAAGTAAGGAGATCAAAAGGGAGGCCCTTGCCATTATCCTGGGGAGAACATTCCCTTTGTTTATTCATTCTTCTATTCACCAAGTACAAATTATGTACGCTAGGTAGTCTCCATGTATTAATTCATTTAATCTGCATTAAAAAACTTATGAGGTAGATAGTATTATAGTAGTAGTAGTGGTCATAGTAGTATTTTATATATTTCACTCACCCTTGCGAAGTAAGTAACAGTATTGAAGACCAAGGAAAAACTAGTTCTCCTTGTCAAAGGATAGTAAGTGGCCCAGAGAGTAGGTTGTGCTGGGGACAGAATGTGTATGTGAGGAAGAGCAAGGTCAACATGCCTTTAAATGGAGAAAACAATTGAGTGACAGCATATTAAATAAAAGAATTAAGTAGGATTATGCAGGGCTTTGGATAAGCCTTTGGATAATAAGGTACTCTTATTACTGCCCATCCTGTTGCCCCTTCCACTGTGCTCAGTGTAAACCTGCTTTCTTTTTTTAAGAAAAGGGACATTTCTTCAAAGCTACAGTGTAAGCCTGAGAACAGCCAGGACTTGAACTGAAGTCCTGCTTTATATAGATCACCTAAAGCCAGCTTCAGATATCTTCTACCTTATCTGTTGTCATCTTTTCAAAACTCTTCAAGTACCATTTATATAATGATATAGACTACAGAGTAAGGGATGGTAATCTTTTTTGGGGGGGGCGAATTTAAAAAAAAATTTTTTTTTTGAGGTAGGGTCTCACTCTAGCTCAGGCTGACCTGGAATTCACTCTGTAGTCTCAGGGTGGCCTCGAACTCACAGCGATCCTCCTACCTCTGCCTACCAACCTGAGTGCTGGGATTAAAGGTCTGCGCCACCACACCCGGCAGGGATGGTAATCTTTATGGTGAGTGATGAGGGTGCCTATATGGTGTGTGGTATCTGGGGAGAGGTGAAAAGGAGTCTGTAGGATAACGGAGAATAAGGGAATCTGTGGGGATATGATAGGTGGTCTGTTGGGTGACTGATTATATTTGTGGGCGATTTATCATGTGTATATCATGAATGGTGGGAGGGTACAAAATTTGAGAAATGGAATGGTAAATAGGGTGAGTAAAGAGAGGTCTGTGGGGTGAGAGATGGAATCTGTGGGTTGAATGATAGAAGGGGTCTGTGATGTGAGTTATAAGTTCTGTGAGTTATGGAGAGTCTATAAGGTTAGTGATGATGAAATCTGTGACGTGATTGGTTCCTCTGTGGGGCCAGTGATCAGGGTCAGTAGAGTGAATGACTAGTGGACTGTAGGACAAAATATAGGGTTATAGGGTTTGGGGGGTAAATTAAGGAGTAAGTTGGCAGGTAAGTGGCAATGATTTAGTGTGTTATAGCAGCCTGTGAGGTGACTGACAGGGTCTAGTGATGGGGGTGGTATGTGATGTGAACGATGGAGGTTAGTGGGTGGGATCAGTTAAGTATGTTGGATGAGTGGTGGGGGATGGGCTGTGAAGTAATATCTGTATGGTGACTTATCAGGAGCAAGAGGTTAAGTGATCGGTGGGGGTGTGGTATGGTGAACTATTAGGTATCTTGTGAGGTTTAGTATCTGACATCTATTGGGTGAATGATGAGGTCTGTGGTGAGGAACGTTATGGACTTAATTGTACCCCCTCCCCAATTTATGTTGAAGCTGAAACCTCCGTGGTGATTATATTTGACATACAGTCTTTAAGGTGGTAATTAAGATTAAGTGAGGTTGGCTGGGCGTGGTGGCAAACACCTTTAATCCCAGCACTTGGGAGGCAGAGGTAGGACGATTGCTGAGAGTTTGAGGCCACCCTGAGACTACATAGTGAATTCCAGGTCAGCCTGGGCTAAAATGACACCTTACCTTGAAAAACAAAAAAAAAAAAAAAAGAAGAAGAAGAAAAGATTAAATGAGGCGACAATGGTGGGGCACTAATTCAATTAGACTAGTGTTTTTTTTTTTTTTTTTTTTTTTTTTTGTTTTTTTTTTTTTGAGGTAGGGTCTCACTCTAGCTCAGGCTGACCTGGAATTCACTATGTAGTCTCAGGCTGGCCTCAAACTCACAGCGATCCTGCTGCTTCTGCTTCCCAAGTGCTGGGATTAAAGATGTGCACCACAAGGACTAGTGTTCTTATGAGAATAGGAAGGAACACTAGGGGTATGAGCATACAGAGAAAAGATCATGTGAGGACATTGCAAGAAGGGAGCCATTTATAAGCAACGGGGAGAGGCCTCAGGAGAAACCAAACCTGCTGACACCTTGATCTCAGACCTTTAAACCTCCAGAACTATGAGAAAAGGAATCTGTGTTAAGATATCTAATCTCTGGTGTTTTGTTTTGGAAACACAGACTGAGATAGGGCATAATGAGAGTCTATGTATCTGATGCATGTGATCAGGAGACAAACTGAGTGATGGGGATTTGTGGGGTAGAGATGGATTCCATGGAGCTGATGAAGACCTGTGTTAGGCAGTAGCGTCTGTGGGGTGAATCATAGGATCCTGAAAGGTGACTGCTGAGAGTCTCTATGGTTAATGATGGGGCCAATGGGACAAGTAATGGGGTCTATAGAGGAGTCAAGTTGGCATTTGGAATGAGTGACTAGGGATCTGTGGGTGACTGATGAGGTGGTGTGGGCTGAGTGGCAGGTGGTATCAAGGTGACAGGGATCTATAGAAGATTGTTGTGCTGGCCTGTGAGGTGAATGATGGGATTTGTGGTATGAGAGAGATTGGGCTGTGAGGTGAGTCATGAGGGAGCTAAGGGAATTGTAATAGAGTATGTGGGAGGTGAATGAAGGTCTGTGGGGCGATAGAGATTTACCACTGATAGGTGAGTATGTGTAATTAATGTTAGGGGCCAATAAGTTCACTGATGCAGGGGATGGGTTTGTGAGATGAATGGTGTGAAGTCTGTGGGGGTAATATGAATATGTAGGCTAAATGGTGAGGCCTGTGTAGTGTTCGGGTCTGTAATGTGAGTGAAGGATATATCTATAGAGTTAGAGATAGGAGATCTTTAGGGTTTGTGATGAGGGATTCCTACACTGAATATTGGGGGGGAATGTTCAGTGGAGTGAATAATGTGGGTCTGTGTGGTAGTGGAGGA
The DNA here is from genome assembly GCA_036365145.1 of Orientallactaga sibirica. Taxonomy (NCBI): domain Eukaryota; kingdom Metazoa; phylum Chordata; class Mammalia; order Rodentia; family Dipodidae; genus Orientallactaga; species Orientallactaga sibirica. The sequence continues at coordinate 4,552,713 of JAEOAD010002518.1, forward strand.
GGAAATCTGTGGGGTGAGTAAACAGGGTATGGAATGTAGGTCTATAGGGGAATGACTAGTCTATAGATTGAGTGATGACAGGTTTGTAAGTATTGGGGTGAGTATATAGGGAGTGTGATGGATTAAATCTCAAAAAAAATCACAGTGAAGTCTTAATTTCCAGTATTTCTTTTTTTAAAATTTTTTAAAAAATTATTTTATTTATTTTTTTGGAGAGAGACACAGAGAGAGAGACAGACCGACAGAGAGGGAGACAGATAGAGATGGGTGCACCAGCAGTCTCTCCGCTGCTGTGAAAGAAATCCAGATGTGTGCACCCCCTTGTGGGCAAGTGCGGCATTGTGCCCTTGCGTCACTGCATCTGGCTAAATGTGGGACCTGGAGATTGGAACCACTGGAGATTGGAACCAGAATTCTTAGGCTTAGCAGGCAGGCACCTTAACCGCTAAGCCATCTCTCCAGCCCAATTCCCAGTATTTCTATATGTGACTATATTTGAAGATAGGGCCTTTAAAGAGATGGTAGTTTTGGCTCTAATCTTATGGCACCATAGAAGATGTCCTTATAAGAATTTAGGACATGGCCGGATGTGGTGGCGCATGCCTTTAATCCCAGCACTTGGGAGGCAGAGGTAGGAGGATTGCCGTGAGTTCAAACTACCCTGAGATTACATAGTTAATTCCAGGTTAGCCTGGGCCAGAGTGAGACCCTACCTCAAAAAAACAAAGTTAAAAAAAAAAGAATTTAGGTCACAGACATGATAATGTACAGAGGAAAGTGAAGACACAGTGATATGTGGTCATCTACAAGCCAAGGAGAGTGGTTTTATGAGAACTCAAATAAGTTGCACTTGAACTTTCAGCCTCTAGAACTGTGAGAAAATAACTTTTCATTTGTTTATTTATTTTCTTATTTATTTATTTATTTATTTGTTTGTTTGTTTGTTTATTTGAGGAACACTAGGGGTATGAGCATACAGAGAAAAGATCATGTGAGGACATTGCAAGAAGGGAGCCATTTATAAGCAACGGGGAGAGGCCTCAGGAGAAACCAAACCTGCTGACACCTTGATCTCAGACCTTTAAACCTCCAGAACTATGAGAAAAGGAATGTGTGTTAAGATATCTAATCTCTGGTGTTTTGTTTTGGAAACACAGACTGAGATAGGGCATAATGAGAGTCTATGTATCTGATGCATGTGATCAGGAGACAAGCTGAGTGATGGGGATTTGTGGGGTAGAGACGGATTCCATGGAGCTGATGAAGACCTGTGTTAGGCAGTAGCGTCTGTGGGGTGAATCATAGGATACTGAAAGGTGACTGCTGAGAGTCTCTATGGTTAATGATGGGGCCAATGGGACAAGTAATGGGGTCTATAGAGGAGTCAAGTTGGCATTTGGAATGAGTGACTAGGGATCTGTGGGTGACTGATGAGGTGGTGTGGGCTGAGTGGCAGGTGGTATCAAGGTGACAGGGATCTATAGAAGATTGTTGTGCTGGCCTGTGAGGTGAATGATGGGATTTGTGGTATGAGAGAGATTGGGCTGTGAGGTGAGTCATGAGGGAGCTAAGGGAATTGTAATAGAGTATGTGGGAGGTGAATGAAGGTCTGTGGGGCGATAGAGATTTACCACTGATAGGTGAGTATGTGTAATTAATGTTAGGGGCCAATAAGTTCACTGATGCAGGGGATGGGTTTGTGAGATGAATGGTGTGAAGTCTGTGGGGGTAATATGAATATGTAGGCTAACTGGTGAGGCCTGTGTAGTGTTCGGGTCTGTAATGTGAGTGAAGGATATATCTATAGAGTTAGAGATAGGAGATCTTTAGGGTTTGTGATGAGGGATTCCTACACTGAATATTGGGGGGGAATGTTCAGTGGAGTGAATAATGTGGGTCTGTGTGGTAGTGGAGGAGGAAATCTGTGGGGTGAGTAAACAGGGTATGGAATGTAGGTCTATAGGGGAATGACTAGTCTATAGATTGAGTGATGACAGGTTTGTAAGTATTGGGGTGAGTATATAGGGAGTGTGATGGATTAAATCTCAAAAAAAAAATCACAGTGAAGTCTTAATTTCCAGTATTTCTTTTTTTAAATTTTTTTAAAAATTATTTTATTTATTTTTTTGGAGAGAGACACAGAGAGAGAGAGACAGACCGACAGAGAGGGAGACAGATAGAGATGGGTGCACCAGCAGTCTCTCCGCTGCTGTGAAAGAAATCCAGATGTGTGCACCCCCTTGTGGGCAAGTGCGGCATTGTGCCCTTGCGTCACTGCATCTGGCTAAATGTGGGACCTGGAGATTGGAACCACTGGAGATTGGAACCAGAATTCTTAGGCTTAGCAGGCAGGCACCTTAACCGCTAAGCCATCTCTCCAGCCCAATTCCCAGTATTTCTATATGTGACTATATTTGAAGATAGGGCCTTTAAAGAGATGGTAGTTTTGGCTCTAATCTTATGGCACCATAGAAGATGTCCTTATAAGAATTTAGGACATGGCCGGATGTGGTGGCGCATGCCTTTAATCCCAGCACTTGGGAGGCAGAGGTAGGAGGATTGCCGTGAGTTCAAACTACCCTGAGATTACATAGTTAATTCCAGGTTAGCCTGGGCCAGAGTGAGACCCTACCTCAAAAAAACAAAGTAAAAAAAAAGAATTTAGGTCACAGACATGATAATGTACAGAGGAAAGTGAAGACACAGTGATATGTGGTCATCTACAAGCCAAGGAGAGTGGTTTTATGAGAACTCAAATAAGTTGCACTTGAACTTTCAGCCTCTAGAACTGTGAGAAAATAACTTTTTCATTTGTTTATTTATTTTCTTATTTATTTATTTATTTATTTATTTATTTATTTATTTATTTATTTGTTTATTTGGTTTTCCTAGGTAGGGTCTCACTCTAGCTCAGGCTGACCTAGAATTCACTACATAGTCTCAGGGTGGCCTCGAACTCTTGGCGATCCTCCTACCTCTGCCTCCTGAGTGCTGGGATTAAAGGCATGTGCCACCATGCCTGGTTTATTTATTTTCTATGTAAGGTTTCACTCTAGCCCAGGCTGACCTGGAATTCACTATGTATTCTCAGGCTAGCCTCGAACTCACAGCAATCCTCCTACCTTGGCCTGAGTACTGGAATCAAAGGTGTGTACCACCATGCCTGGCCCAGAAAAAATATTTTCCTGTGTGTGTGTACATGTGTGTATTTTGTGATACTGAGGACTGAACAGTCTTGCACATGCTAGGCATGTGTTGTACTATTGAGCAATATTTCCAATCCTCTTTTTACTTTATTTTTTTGTTTTGTTTTGTTTTTTGAGGTAGGGTCTCACTCTAGCTCAGGCTGACCTGGAATTCACTCTGTAGTCTTAGGGTGGCCTCGAACTCATGGCGATCCTCCTACCTCTGCCTCCGAGTGCTAGGATGAAAGGTGTGCACCACCACACCCGGCTTTTTACTTTACTTTGAAACAGGATTTCACCAACTTTCTCAGGCTGGCCTTGAAATTATAATTCTCCTGTCTCAGCCTACCAAGTAGCTGGAATTACAGGCCTATACTTCCAGACCCAGAAATTTCTATTGGTTAAGCCATTTGGAAGCCAGGCACAGTGATGAATGCTTGTAATCCCAGTACTTAGGAGGTGAGGGCTGGAGGATCAGGTCAAGGCCATATATGAAACCCTGTCTCAAACTATATGCATACACAGCCACCTGACCTGTGGCATATTGTTATAGCAGCCCTAGCAAACTCATACTGATTTTGGTATTGGAAAGTAGACGATGCTATAACAAATACCTAAAAATATAAAAGTAGGACTGGAGAGATGGCTTAGCAGTTAAGATGTTTGCCTGCAGAGCCAAACGATCCCAGTTTGATTCTCCAGGACCCACTTAAGCCAGGTGCACAAGGGGGTGCATGCATCTGGAGTTTGCAGCAGCTGGAGGCCCTGGCATGCACCCATTCTTTCCCTCTCTCTAATAAATAAATAAATAAATAAATAAATAAATAAATAAACAAACAAACAAATAAATAAAATATATTTAAAAAATATAAAAGTCTTGGAAATAGATAATCGGTCGAGGCAAGAGTTTTGAGGACCATTATTATGGTCTCAACATTTGTGTTCCCTCAGTCCCATGTTGAAATCTAGTCCTCAGTGTGAGGTGGGGCTATGTGAGTTAACTAGGTCACGAGAGTAGTCGACTGTATAAAATGATGAAGAGATCAAAGTTCTACCCTTCAACTATGTGAGGATACAGTGAAAAAGTATGTCATCACCAGATGCCTAAATGGCCAGAGCTAGAACTGTGCTAAATAAATTTGTTATGTTTATAATCCATCCAGTTCATGGTATTTTGTTATAGCAGCCCAAACAGACAAAAGCAATTGCTTTGAAGAGACTGTTGGTAGAAATATGAATGTTAAGGAGCTGGAGAGATAGCTCAGTTGGTAAAGTGTTTGCTGAAGATGTGAGTTTAGATGCCCAGCACCCATGAAAAAGCCAGGTGTGGTGTACCTGTAATCCTAGTACTGGGGAAGAGGATCCCTGGGATTCAGTCTAGCTGAATTGGTGAGCTCAAGGTTCACTGAGAGACTGTTCCTCAAAAACAAGGCAGGGATGGAGAGATGGCTCAGTGGATAAAGCTGTTGCTCAAGACCTGTATTTGATGCCCAGTCCCCACATAAAATCATGGAAGCTATTATGAGCTTCTAAAATCCCACCACACTGACACTGATGGTGAGATGGAAGTCAGAGATAGAATTTCCCAGAAGCCTGTGGCAAGCCCTGCAAACAATAGTAGAATGAGGATTCAGAGCGAGAAACCAGAAAGTATCCTCTCCACATGCAGGCCTTGTGTATGTGTACTCACAACATGAACATGTATACACACACACACACAAACACACATGAATAAATAATGAAACAATTTAAAAATATAAGGTGGGGCTGGAGAGATGGCTTAGTGGTTGAGACATTTGCCTGCAAAGCCAAAGGATCCTGGTTCGGTTCTCTAGGACCCATGTAAGCCAGATGCACAAGGGGGCACATGTCTCTGGAGTTCATTTACAGTGGCTGGAGGCCCTGGAGTGCCCATTCTCTCTCTCTCTCTCAAATAAATAAATAAATAAATAAATAAATAAATAAATAAATAAAAAAAAAATATAAGATGGACAGCAATCAAGGCACCTAGCATCAGTTGGGCATGGTGGCACATACCTTTAATCCCAGCACTCGGGAGGCAGAGGTAGGAGGATAACCTTTTGAGGCCACCCTGAGACTACAGAGTGAATTCCAGGTCAGCCTGGGCTAAAGCAAGACCCTACCTTGAAAAACCAAAAACCAAAACAAAACAAAAAACAGACACCTAGCATGCACACACATACACATACAAAAAAAGGAAATATGCTGGGCGTGGTGGCGCACGCCTTTAATCCCAGTACTCGGGAGGCAGAGGTAGGAGGATCGCCATGAGTTTGAGGCCACCCTGAGAATACATAGTTAATTCCAGGTCAGCCTGGACCAGAGTGAAACCTTACCTCAAAAAAAAAAACCCCCCCAAAAAAAAGGAAATATACATGTTAAGTTTGGATGTTGAGGCTTCACATGGAAATAAGAATCATGTTATTGGAAACTGTCAGGAAGGCAAAGAACTTAATTGAATTTGATTGCTCTGTAGAAGGCAGAACTTGTGAGTGATGTACCTGGATTTTTAGCTGAGGAAATTTCTAGGAAAACAGTTGAACATTTCTGTGTATAGTTGGTCATGTCTATAATCTTAGCACTCAAGAGCCTAAGTCAAGAGAACTGCCATGAGGCCAGCCTGGACTACAGAATGAACCCCCCCCTTTTTTGTTGTTTTTTTTTTTGAGGTAGGGTCTCACTGTAGCCCAGGCTGACCTGGAATTGACTATGTAGTCTCAGGGTGGCCTCGAACTCATGGTGATCCTCCTATCTCTGCCTCCTGAGTGCTGAGACTAAAGGTGTGCACCACCATACCTGGCCCATTTTAAAGCAAAACAGGGCTGGAGAGATGGCTTAGCAGTTAAGGCACTTGGCTACAAAGCCTAAGGACCCAGGTTTGATTCCCCATTACCCACATAAGCCAGATGCACAGGGTGGCCCAGGCACCTGGAGTTCATTGGCAGTGGCTAGAGGCTCTGGCACACCCATTCTCTCTCTCTTTCAAATAAATAAATAAAATAAAATAAATGTGTTGACGATGTATCCTGACTCAGGAAGAGACACAACATGTTCTTTCTTATATGTGTATCCTAGCTTTGATTTTTTTAGATTTATATATGAGTCAGTAGCAAAAGCAAGGAAGCTAGAAAGAGGCCAGTAGAGAGGAGGGTTTATGGGAGGGGAGTATATATGAAAGTAGAAGGACAGGGGAGGAGGATTGAGGAGAGGATGGAGTAAGGGTAGGGTGTCCCAAAACAATTGACATTATGAATAAGCCATATGGAAACATACTTTTTCATGAGCTAATTAAAAAAATTTATAACTTAAGGACTGAAGAGATGGCTCAGTGGTTAAGGTACTTGCCTGTAAAGCCTAATGACATGAATTCCATTCCCCAGTACCCATGTAAAGCCAGATGTACAAAGTGGCACATGCGCCTGGAGTTTGTTTGCAGTGGCTAGAGGCTCTGGTGTATCCACTCTTTCTCTCTGCTGAGTGTGGTGGCACACAACTTTAATCCCAGCACTCAGGAGGAGAAAGGAGGATCGCTGTTGAGTTCAAGGGCAGCCTGAGACTACATAGTGAATTCCAGGTCATCCTGAGCTAGAGTGAGACCCTACCTTGAAAAACATATATATTGGGCCGGGTGTGGTGCTGCATGCCTTTAATCCCAGCACTCGGAAGGCAGAGGTAGGAGGATCACTGTGAGTTAAAGGCCTGAGACTACAAAGTTAATTCCAGGTTAGCCTGAGTCAGAGTGGTGACCCTACCTCGAAAAACCAAATAAATATATATATATATATACATACATACATACATACTTACATATATATTCTTTTTTAAATCATTTTTTTTAATTTTAGAGAAAGAAAGAAACAGACACACAGAAAGAATCAGTGTGCCAGGGCCTCAGTCACTGCATTTGAACTCCAGACACTTGCGCCACCTAATGGGCATGTGCAACCTTGCACTTGCCTCACCTTTGTGTGTCCAGCTTTTGTGGAATTGGGAGAAAGATCAAACATGGGTCCTTAGGCTTCACAGGTAAGTGCCTTAACCGCTAAACCATCTCTCCGGTCCTACATTTATTTTCTTTTTCTTTTTTTTTTTTTTTTAATTATTTTATTTATTTTTGGAAGGACACAGAGAGAGAAACAGAGAAAGGAAGACTAGAGACGGGCACGCCAGCAGTCTCTTAGCTGCTGTTCCTGGCCCTCTTGTGGTCAAGTGCAGCATTGAGCCCTTGCATCACTTTGCATCTGGCTAAACGTGGGACCTGGAGATTGGAAGCAATTGGAACCAGCGTTGTTAGCAGGCAAACCGCTAAGCCATCTCTCCGGTCCTACATTTATTTTCTTAAAAAAAGAAAAGGTCTGAGCAGAAATTCCCTGGTTGGGTAGAGAATGCTATGCCCAAAAGCAATAGGTTGTTACAGAAAAATCCACGTGTCACGGGCAGGACGGTAGGATACCCTCCAATGAGTTGTTGGCCACAGAGGTCCATGAAATAAAAACCTATAGGCTGTTACTAATGCTCTTGGTTACTAACCAGTATTAAAATGGTAAGGCCTTATTGCTGAAAACACCAAGAAATTAGCTGGAACTGGGATAGAAGCCTCCTCCCTGCTGGCTAGCTGCCACAGTGCTGGAAAGTGTGATGTGGGCTGCTGGGGAAGAACAGTTATCAACAGTCTGAACAGCAGTGGATCTTGCAAGTTATACAACCAACCAGCCAGGGAAGATGTGCCCACGGGTGCAATAGTGGTATCTAAGTTATGGGGGAAATCAACTGCTCTGATTGAATTTGAGGCCCACTCCATGGGATGAAATTCATGCCTAGTACTGAAAACTCAGTCAAAAGCCTAAGGTTTGGAAGATCATAAGCCTAGAAGGAAAACTACCACTGTTCTTTGGATAAATGGATACACCATGCCCATCAGATTGCCTTCTAAATGATGATGCCCTTATATTAGTATTGTTTTTGCTTTTGGTTAGAGAAGCACCCCCCCTTTTTATCTTTTTTTTTTTTGAGAGACAGAGACAGAGAGGAAGACAGAGAATGGACATGCCCCCAGCCTCTCAGCCACTGTGAATGAACTCCAGACGTGTGTGCCCCCTTGTGGGCAAGTGCAGCATTGCGCCCTTGCATCACTTTGCATCTGGCTAAACGTGGGACCTGGAGATTGGAACTGGCATTCTTAGGCTTAGCAGGCAGGCGCCTTAACCACTAAGCCATCTCTCCAGCACCCTGAGCCTCCAGCCCCTGCAAACGAATTCCAGACGCATATGCCACCTTGTGCATCTTGTTTTATGGGTACTAGGGAACTAAGCCTTGGTCCTTGGGCTTTTCAGGCAAGTGCTTTAACTGCTAAGCCATCTCTCTAGCCCTCCTCCCTTTTTTCAGATGGCAGTGACAACTGGGGAGACCCAAGACTGGTCAAGGGAATGAAAAGTGATTCTTAAGAGCTCAGCACTGTATTAGACATCTCTACCACACCTTCCATGGCTTGCAAGGGAGGTGGCAGGAAGAATATTAGTGCTGCTCTCACTGCTAGCCAAAGAAGCTTTTATTTGGAGATGAGTACAGATTCTGGGAAGACTGAAAACTCATCAATGTGTTATAAACAAGAGGCTCTTGAAAGCTCAGTGCGACATGAGACGTGTCTGTCACACCTTCAAAAGCTCTGGGAACCTCAGAAGAGGGAATGGTAAGAATGTAAGAGCAAGATGGTGGGAAGGAGTACTTTGAGATACTATCCTCTGGATATGAAGTGACTGGTGCACTCATGACCTCACAGTAGATGTCCCTACCTTCACAGATCTGCACAATACTGAACCCATCGACATTTTGCTATAGATATGGAAGAGAGGAAAAAAGAATGAGACATCAAAATAGAAGAGGGGAACTGGAGAGATGGCTTAATACTTAAGGCACTTGCCTGCAAAGCCAGAGGACCCAGGTTCGACTCAGGACCCATGTAAGCCAGATGCACAAGAGGGCACATGCATCTGGAGTTTGTTTGCAGTGGCTGGAGGCCCTAGCATGACCATTATCTTTCTCTCTCTCTCTCCCTGCCTATTTCTGTATCTCTCTTCCAAATAAATAAATAAAAATATTTTTAAAAAATAGAAGAGGGACTCCTTGGAAAGAGGAGTGGGGTTAGTGGAATGAGGATGGTGGATAGGGGACAACAAAGGGTAAATGAGAGGGTTTTCTGTTCAAATGGAAATATGTTCATGTATTTAAAAATCTCGGGCTGGAGAGATGGCTTAGCAGTTAAGGTGCCTGCCGGCTAAGCCTAAGAACATCACTTCCAATCTCCAGGTCCCACGTTTAGCCAGATGCAAAGTGACACAAGGGCGCAATGCCACACTTGTCCACAAGGAGGCACACACATCTGGATTTCATTCACAGCAGCTGAGAGGCTGCTGGCACGCCCATTCTCTATCTTCCTCTCTCTCTCTCTCCAAAAGAAAAATCTCAATCATGATTTTTTTTTAAATCTCAATAATGGAGATGGGATTATGGCTCAGCAGTTGAAAGCTCTTTCTTGCAAAGCATGCTGGCCCAGGTTCAATTCTCATGTAAAGCCAGGTGGGATGGGTGACTGCAGTAAGCAATGAACGGGGACACCCACACCGCCTCTGAGGGTTTCTCCTTACTGCTTACAGAAAAATGTGAGAGGGGAACAGATCAATTGAAAAAGCACTGGGTAGAAAGAACCAAGAAAATTTAGAAAATTTTCAGCCTGTCCCATATTGTTAGAAAACCAAGAGTATTCTGAAGAAAATACCAAGCGCATGACTAGACAATCAATAAAAATCAGTGCTGGGCATGCTGCATTGTCTAACTGGCCATGTAAACAGAATCCAGGAATAGAGGAGAATCAGCACAAACACTGCCAGCTGGGAGTATAGAGACAGGGCAAAATGAAGAAAGTCTGTCCAGCTTCTGTGATTCCATAGGACAGAATAGCTGGGCTCTCAGGCAGTGGACAGGTATTGTCCTTTAAGAAAACACAGAATGATTCTAATGGTGTGGCTTCTTGGTTCTCAAGTGCAGGTCCATTCCTTGGATTTAGTGGGTCAGGCTGTCACTCAGGGCTGAGAAAGCAACACTGCTATCCCAGTAGGCCCAGAATTAGAACCCTTCGCCTGGTGGACTTGAAGGACAGAACATCTGGCCCAAGAGATGAACCTCAGCCTGAAAACTGAATGGAATGTGGACTCATTTGGGATCTGCAATCCCTTTCTTCTTTCAAAGTTCTCCATTTTGAAATGAGAATCTTATGCCTGTCCTGCAATTTTGTAAGCAGAAAACTTATCTGGTTTCACATGCTCACCACAAAATGGAAATGTTTGCCTCAGGATGAATTATACCTCCAGCCTCATCCATTCTTGATGTATGTGAAATTTAGATAAGACTTGGGATTTCAAATTTGTGCAGGGAGCCAGGTGTGGTGGCCCATACCTGTTATCTGACCAGGAGGGTCACGTGGATAGACACTTTGAGTTCTGGGGTTGAGTATTTAACTCAGTGGCAGAGCACTTGCCCAGCAAGCACAAGTCCTTGGCACCAGAAGAAAAAAAATTAGTTCAATCTGGACTACAAAGCCAGTTTGGAATACATAGCTAGACCATGTCCCACAAAAAGATTATCTAAAAAGTTAAGTGTGGTGGCACATACCTACAACCCCAGCACTTGGGAGGCCAAGACAGAAAGATCATAAATTAGAGATCAGCATGGGCTAAACAGCAAGTTCCAGGCCAGCCCGGGTCATATAATGAAACCCTGCTCAAAAAACTAAAAGGGCTGGCTTAGTGGTTAAGGCACTTAGCTACAAAGCCAAAGGACCCAGGTTTGATTCCCCAGGACCCACATCCACATGCACAAGGTGGTGCATGCATCTGAAGTTCATTTGCAGTGGCTAGTGGCCCTGGTGTGCCCATTCTCTCCCCTTTTCCTCTATCTCTCTCAAATAAATACATAAATTAAAAAAAAAACTTAAAAAAACACCCAGGCATGGTGGCATACACCTTTAATTCCAGCACTCGAAACTAAAAAAATAAATAAATGAATAAGCCAGGCATGGTGGCAAACACGTTTAAAACCAGCACTCAGGAGGCTGAGGTAGAAGAATCACTGTGAATTTGACTCTAGCCTGGGACTACAGAGTGAGTTCCAGGTCAGCCTTGGCCAGAGTGAGACTCTACCTTGAAACTATGGAAAAATAAAATAAAAATAAAGGGACTAGAGAGATTGCTCAGTGGTTAAAGGTGCTTGCTTGCAAAAGCCTGATGTCCTGGGGTTTGATTCCCCATAAAGCTAGATACATAAAGTGGTACATACATCTGGAGTTCATTTGCAGTAGCAAGAGGCCCTTTGTGCATTCATTCCCTCCCCTCTTTCTCTGCTTGATTATAAGTAAATAAAAATATTAACAGAAAATACAATAGAATAAAGGCTGGGTGTGGTGACACATGCCTTTGATCCCAACACTTGTGAGGCAGAGGTAGGAGGATTGCTGAGTTCAAAGCTATCCTAGAACTACAGAGTTCCAGGTCAGCCTGGGTTAGAGTGAGATCCTACCTCAACAAAAACAGAAAAATAAAATAAAGTTCATGCAAGGGTTGTGGATCAATGGTAGAGTCCTTGTGTAAGGTTCTAGGTTTGATTTTCAATCTCTAGCACTCCAACCACCCCTCACCCCAATGAAAAATAATTCCAGACTAGGCGAAAAGTTTGGGGATGCTACAATGGGAATAAACGTAATATATACGATTCAAGATAGATATGAATTTAAAGAGACCAGAGGACAGAATATTATGGACTCCTTAATTTCATATATTGAAATGCTAACTCCCCACACCTCAGAATGTGACAACTTGGGAGATAGGGCCTGTAAAGGGGTGATTAAGGTAAAAGGTTGGCAGGGTAGACCTAATTCAATCTGACTGGTATACCAGGAGGAAAGATGGACACATCCAAACAGCAGGAGCACAGAGAAAAGGTCATGTGAGGACAGGAATGCAGTGACCTGCAAGCAAAGGAAGGACACCTCAGAAAAAAACAAATTTGCTGACACCTGGACTTAGCTGCAGGACTAAGACTTACATGTCTGTTGTTTGAGCCACTCAATCTGTACCATCCTGTTCAGCAATCCAAGCTAATACAAGGAGACTATGTGGGGTGATCTTGAAGGGGGAGTCTGTGTGCTGAGTTCTAGGGTCTATCTAGGGTGAATTATGGGAGTGTGTGGGGTCAGTGCTGAGGGTTTGTGGAGTCAGACATGAGTGGTCTATGTGATGACAATGGAAGTCTATGGATGAGTGAGTGATGGGGGAGTCTGTGGGGTTAGTTATAGGGCATTTTTAGCTTTAGTAACTGAATATCTCTCAGTGTTAGAGTTAACATATTTTATTTCCTAATTTTGAAAACTGCCACCATCACAGACCTCATGCCTTCTCTTCTATCTTTTCCCCAATGTCTCCCGGCAGTAGCCCCATATATTCCATACCTTTCCTGTCCCTGACTGTTTTATGTGCCCACTCATTAACCTGAGTGCGACAGACCAGTTAGCTTTGACCCTCCCACCTGTGGGAGCAGGATTAGACTCTTCTGGCCGGTGGAGAGTGCCTAATCAGCAGCATTCCAACCCATTCCACTGCTCCTTAGTTATTCTTGCTCTTGGTCTTCATGACCTTGGTGTCCAACATGCTCTGGGCACAAGTGAGCTGCTTTATGGAATCAAACACGAGGACTCCGGGCACCACCAGCCACAAGCCATTCATGAAGACAAAGTAAAACCAGAAATAGATGGGGTGACCAGGCTCCCCATGCTGGAACCCGTTGTGGTGCTCCGTCAGGAAGTACAGCACATCCCCGTATATTTGGCCTGTGGGAGGTAGGAGGGGAAGGAGAAGCCTTGGTGAGGAAGAGGAAGCTACCCAGACTCTTTATTCCAGGGCACTTTATTCCAAGTCACCAGTTGAAGTCTCAAAGCTCAGGATCCCAAACTCTGTCTCTCAAATTCTGAAATCAGAGCTGAAAATCTGAGCTATCAAGAAAGTGCAAAGTTTAGAAGTCAGCATGTGGAGAATTTTTATTTTCTTTCTTTAAAATATTTATTTGAGAGAGAGAAAGAAGCCAACAGATAGAGAGATCGGGTACACCAGGGGCCTTAGCCACTGTACACGAACTTTAGATGCTTGTGCCACCTTGTGCATCTGGATTACATGGGTCCTGGGGAATTGAACCTGGGTCCTGGGCTTTTCAGGAGAGTGCCTTAACCACTGAACCATCTTTCTTTTTTTGTTTGTTTTTGAGGCAGGGTTTCATTCTAGCCAAGGCTTACCTGGAACCCAGCTCTGTAGCCCAGCCTGGCCTTGAATTCATGGCCACCACACCCAGCTTTCTTTCTTTTAAAACTATCTGTGAGTGGGGGGTATGGGGGGCACACAACTTTAATCCCAGCACTCTGGAGGCAGACATAGAAGGATCAGGATCACTGCGTTCGAGGGCAGCCTGAGACTATAGAGTCAATTCCAGGCCATCCTGGGCTAGAGTGAGACCCTACCATGAAAAAACAACAATAAAAGTTATTTTCATATGCATGAATGCATGTGTGATCAAGTATGGACATGCCAGGGTCCCTTGCCATTGCAAATGAATACCAGATGCTTGAACCACTGTTTGTTTTGTTCTTTGAGGTAGTGTCTTGCTCTAGCCCAAACTGACTTGAAATTCACTGTCACCTCAGTGTGGCCTCAAATTCATGGCAATCCTCCTACCTCAGCCTCCTGAGTGCTGGCATTAGAGATGTGTGCCCCCACACCCAGCTTGAACCTCTTATTATATCTTGGCTTTATGTGGGGGTGATGGGAAATTGAACCCAGGCTGGCAAGTTTTGTAAGCAAGTGCCTTTAACTACCGGTACGTCGCCCCAGGGCCTTTCTTTTTATGAAATGAGGTCTTGCTAAGTAGCCCAGGCAGGTGTACAACTCACAATCCTCCTGTTGAAGCCTCGTGAGTGTTGGGATTATAAGTGTGTGCCACTATGCCTGGAGAATCTCTCAGCTCAGGAGAACCCAGAGATCCAGAATTGAAGGAAGTTTAAAATCCTACAATGTGTGACAGCTTGGGGTTGCAGAACTGAAGAGAATTCATATATCTAGAGCCAAAGAAAGCTGACACTTTAAGAAAATATGAAGACTGGCTCTCAGATAATGGAGCTTACAATCCGGTCTTGGAGGATCTAGGAGCTACCTCATGTAACCTTCACAGGCGACTTTGTGATGGAGGAAGAGAAATGTACCCTCTCTGCTGGAGAGGCAAGCTCAGGGAACGGTCTTGTTGTTCCAGAACTTCAGGGACTTTCTAGTTAATCTGGCTTGCCCCTGAATGGACACAATTCAGAGATTCCACTAACAGGGATTCACCTGTCAGTGGACTTCCTCCCATTAACACCTTCAGTCCCTAGAATAAGCCTTCTCACCTGCAGAGACCACGAGCTGCAGGACAAAGCGGAGAGGTTGCTGGCGGAGAAAGGCAATCACCACCCACAGGCTGAGTGGTCCCCACAGGCAAGCTGTGATAGTCTCCATAAAGATGATGAAGGAGTCATTACTGCAAGAGAAAGGAGGGGGAGACACTGGCATTATTGTGGTCTGCTCACAGAGAATCCCATTATTGCCCCCTGACTGCCCCAAACCAATGTGGGGTCTCTGCTGACAGAAGCAAATACTCACATGATGTATCGGCTGTCTCCCTTGGCATACTCTTTCCCTGAAGAAAACAGAGATATATATGAAGAATAAAGTCAGTAAAAAAAAGAACTCACATTTATGAGAGCCCCTGTAAAAAGACAGACTTCGTAAGATTCTCACAGTGGGATGTGGTGGTGCACTCCTTTAACCCAGCACTTGGGAGGCTGAGGAAGATCACTGTGAGTTTGAGGCCACCCTGAGACCACATAGTGAATTCCAGGTCAGCCTGAGCTAGAGTGAGACCCTACCTCAAAAAACTAAAAGGAGCCGGGCATGGTGGTGCACGCCTTTAATCCCAGCACTCGGGAGGCAGAGGTAAGAGGATTGCCCAGAGTTCGAGGCCACCCTGAGATTACATAGTGAATTCCAGGTCAGCCTGAGCTAGAGTGAGACCCTACTTTGAAAAAAAAAAAACCCTAAAAAAGCAGAGGTAGGAGGATCACCGTGAGTTGGAGGCCACCCTGAGACTACATAGTGTATTCCAGGTCAGCCTGGGCTACAGTGAGACCCTACCAAAAAAAAAAAAAAAAAAAGAAAAGAAAAAAAGAAACACACAAAAAATCACAACAACATCCTCAATGCCTCAGTTTCCTCATCTGCAATGCAGTGCAGCAGTTTGGATTCTAAAGGTATGTGTGTGTGTATAAAATGTGTGTCACCTGGGAGGCAGAGGTAGGAGGGTTGCTGTGAGTTCGAAGCCATCCTGAGACTACACAGTGAATTCCAGGTCAGCCTGGGCTACAGTGAGACCCTACCTTAAAAAAAATAGATAGATAAATAAATAAATAAAAGAAAAAATTGTAAAATGTGTGTCAAACCTGATGCAGAAGTGTTGCTGTAATATCTTTATTTTATTTTATTTATTTATTTGCAATCAGAAAGAGAGAGAGACGGAGAGAGAATATGGGCACACCAGGCCTCCTGCCACTGCAAATGAACTCTAGATGCATGTGCCACTTTATGCATCTGGCTTTATGTGGGTACTGGGGAATAGAACCTGGGCCTCCAGGCTTAGCAAACAAGCACCCTTAACCACTGTGCCAGCTCTCCAGCCTCTGCTATAATTTCTTTCTTTTTTTTTTTTTTTGGTTTTTCGAGGTAGGGTCCCACTCTAGCTCAGGCTGACCTGGAATTCACTATGTAGTCTCATGGTGGCCTTGAACTCATGGTGATCCTGCTACCTCTGCCTCCTGAGTGCTGGGATTAAAGGCGTGCGCCACCACACCTGGCTTTAATTTCTTGATACTCAAGAAATACAGGGCTGGAGGGATTGCTTAGTGGTTAAGGCATTTGCCTGAAAAGCCAAAGGACCCAGGTTTGACTCCCCAGGATCCACATTAGCCAGATGCACAAGGTTGCACATGAGTCTGGAGTTTGCTTGCAGTGGCTGGAAGCCCTGGTGTGCCCATTCTCTCTCTCTCCCTCCCTTTCTCTCAGTCGAATAAATAAATAAATAGGGCTGGAGAGATGGCTTAGCAGTTAAGGCGTTTGCCTGCAAAGCCAAAGGACCTCGGTTCAATTCCCCAGGACCCATGTAAGCCAGATGCACAAGGAGAAGCATGTATCTGGAATTTGTTTGCAGTGGCTGGAGGCCCTGGTACACTGATTCTCTCTCTCTCTCTCTCTCTCTGCCTGCCTCTTTCCCTCTCTTGCTCTCTTAAATAAATAAAATTAAAAAATATAAATAAAATATTTAAAAAAGAAATACAGATAGCAAAATTGGTGAAAAGTATAGATAAAATATGGGAGAGTAGCCAGGCATGGTGGTGCACGCCTTTAATCCCAGTACTCGGAAGGCAGAGGTAGGAGGATCACCGTGAGTTCAAGGCCACCCTGAGATTACATAGTGAATTCCAGGTCAGCCTGGACTAGAGTGAGACCTTACCCTTACCTTGAAAAACCAAAAATAAATAAATAAATAAACAAATAAATAAATAAATATGGGAGAGTAGAAACCAGGTGTAGTGGCTCATGCCTATAATCTCAGCATTCCAGAAACTGAGGTAGGAGATTCACCATGAATTTGAGGCCAGCCTGGGCTACAAAATGAGTTTCAGATCAGCCAGGGCCAGAGGGAGACCCTGCCTCGAAACCAGGAGCAACAACGTTGGAGAGTGCAAGAGCCAAGCATGATGGCCCGTGCCTGTAATCCCAGCAACTTGGGAGAGAGAAATAAGAGCATCAGGAGTTTCAAGTCATCCTTGACTGTTGCATAGGGAGGAGAGACCTTGGCTCAAAACAAATAAAATGAAACAGAAAATGGAGAATGATATAAACAATGAGAGACTGAATGCAGGTGAATAGATAAGTGAATAAAAGAGTAAGCAGAGAAAAATGTGTCATTAAGGAAAGGCAAATCAAAATCTCAATGAATTATGTATTGAAATTTAGGAAACACATAAGCAGACCAAGTATGGGTGAGGATGTAGAGGAACCAGAACTCTCCTATTCTGCTGTTGGGATGTAACATGGCACAATTATTATTATCATTATTACTATTATTATTGTTGTTTTCTTCTTCTTCTTTTTTTTTTTTTTTTTTTTGTTTTTCAAGGGAGAGTAGTCTTGCTCTAGCCCAGGCTCACCTAGAATTCACTATGTAGACTCAGGGTGGC
Source organism: Orientallactaga sibirica (assembly GCA_036365145.1). Classification (NCBI taxonomy): domain Eukaryota; kingdom Metazoa; phylum Chordata; class Mammalia; order Rodentia; family Dipodidae; genus Orientallactaga; species Orientallactaga sibirica. Next base: position 4,570,281 of record JAEOAD010002518.1, read on the forward strand.
CTCAAACTCACAGTGATCCTCCTACCTCTGCCTCCCCAGTGCTAGGATTTAAGGCGTGTGCCACCATACACAACTTGTTTTCTTCTTTAAAAAATATTTTATTTATTTATTTCCAAGGAGAGAGCGAGAATATGTCCCCACCAGGGCTTTCATCTGCTGTAAACAAACTCCAGGTGCATGCAGCACTTTGTACATCTGGCTTTTTATGTGGGTACTGGAAAATTGAACCTAGGCCATTAGGTTTTGCAGGCAAGCATCTTAACCACTGAGCCATTTCTCCAGGCCCTTGTTTTCTTTTTTGAGGCAGGGTTTCAGTCTAGCTCAGGCTGACCTGGAACTAACTCTGTAGCTCCAGGCTGGCCTCAAACTCATAGCAATCCTCCTATCTCAGCCTCCCAAGAGCTGAGATTAAAGGCATGCACCACCATGCTTGGCTGGTATAATTATTATTACTTTTTATTTTTTTGGTTTTTCGAGGTAGGTTTTCACTGTGGCCCAGGCTGACCTGGAATTCACTCTGTAGTCTCAGGCTGTCTTCGAACTCACAGTGATCCTCCTATCTCTGATGCTTAAATGCTGGGATTAAAGGCATACACCACCATGCTTGGCTGTTGCAATTATTTTTTAAAACAGTTTGGAAGGTTTCCCCCCACCTAGATGCAACCCAGGGCATTGGATGTGCCATGCAAGCACTCTAACACTGAGCTACATCCCCAGCCTCTGGTAGTTTTTCTTATAATTATATCCATACTTACCACAATACCCAGACATTCTACTTGTATATATTTACACAGGAGAAATGAAAGCAGAGGTTAACATAAAGGTATGTACTAGAGGGCTGAAAAGATGACATAGTGATCAAGGCACTTGCCTGCAAGGCCTGAGGACCCAGGTTTGAGTCCCCAGTATGCACATAAGCCAGATGCACAAGGTGGCACATGCATCTAGAGTTTGTTTGCAGTGGTTACAGGCCTGGTGTGCCCAGTTCTCTCTATCTGCCTCTTTCTCTTTCAAATAAATAAATAAATAGAATATTTTTTGAACCCCACAATTTGTGATTTTTAAATAAACTCAGTAATTCATAATTTAAAAAATATTTTTTTGAAAAAGAAGTATAGTCAAGAATACAGAAAATTTGGGGGAAATGCCCTTCAGTTAATACAAGTCAACTATTTTATAACATTTATATATTTGAAAGATCTTTTTATTGTTTTGTTTTCTTTCAAGGTAGGGTTTCACTCTAGCCCAGGCTGACCTGGAATTCACTATGAAGTCTCAGGGTGGCCTCAAATTTACAGCGATCCTCCTACCTCTGCCTCCTGAGTGCTGGGATTAAAGGTGTGCACCACCATGCTTGGTTCTTATTTTGAAAGGTCTTAATGAAATGAAATGATGAATGACCTCACTTAAAAAAAATCCAGCCAGGTGTGGTGGCACATGCCTTTAATCCCAGCACTCGGGAGGCAGAGGTACAAGACCAGCATGGGGCTATAGTTAGTTCCAGGTCAGCCTGGCTAGAGTGAGATCCTACCTCAAAAAAAAAAAAAAAAAAAAAGCTGGGCGTCGTGGTGCATGCCTTTAATCCTAGCACTTGGGAGGCAGAGGTAGGAGGATTGCCATGAGTTAGAGGCCATCCTGAGACTACATAGTAAATTCCAGGTCACCCTGAGCTACAGTGAGACCCTATCTTGAAAAAACAAAAAAAAAAAAAAATCCATGTTCTGAAGTGTATTATAGAATGTTGCCATTTATGTAGAATGGAGAAATAAAAATAATGATAATAAAAACAAAAACTTTAAAAATAAATATAAGCCATTGTATAGCATCTTCTGCTTACCACTGTTCTAAGTATATTGCATATACTTGGGTATTATCCCCTTCTACAGATGAGTAAAATGAGGCTCAGATGTGTTATTTATGTGTAAATAAATTCTAGAAAGAGTCACGTGTGGTAGTGCACCTTTAATCCCAGTACTCGGGAGGCAGAGAGAGGTAGGAGGATTGCTGTGAGTTTGAGGCCACCCTGAGACTACAGACTGAATTCCAGGTTAGCCTGGACTAGAGTGAGACCCTACCTCAAAAAAACAAAAAACAGGGCTGGAGAGATGGCTTAGCGGTTAAGGCACCTGCCTCCTAAGCCTAAGAACGCTGGTTCCAATCTCCAGGTCCCCTGTTTAGCCAGATGTAAAGTGATGCAAGGGTGCAATGCTGCGCTTGACCACAAGGCGCACGCATCTGGATTTCATTCGCAGCAGCTGAGAGGCTACTGGCTCGCCCATCTCTATTTGTCTTCCTCTCCCTCTCTTTCTGTCTCTCTTAAAAAAAAAAAATTCTAGAAAGAAACAGAAGCAATTTTTGGTGTTAAGGATGAAACTCAGGGCCTTTTTTTTTTTTTTTTTTTTTTTTGGTTTTGCGAGGTAGGGTCTCACTCTGGTCCAGGCTAACCTGGAATTAACTATTCAGTCTCAGGGTGGCCTCGAACTCTTGGCAATCCTCCTACCTCTGCCTCCCGAGTGCTGGGATTAAAGGCGTGTGCCACCACGCCCGGCTAACTCAGGGCCTTTTGCATGCTAAGTGCAAACTCTACCACTGAGCTCCAGAAACAATTATTAATACTGATTAACAGAGTTTGGGGAAACTTGGTGGATAGAAGGCTGATTTTCACTGTATATTTCCTTAAACGGTTTGCTTTTTAAAAAATTTATTTTATTTTAATTTTTTTCTTTTTTGTAATATATTTTTATTTATTTATTTATTTATTTATTTATTTATTTATGAGAGAGAGAAAGAGGCAGAGAGAGAGAGAATGGACACTCTAGAGCCTCTAGTCACTGTAAACGAACTCCAGATGCATGCACCCCCTTGTGCATCTGGCTTACATGGGTCTTGGAGAATCGAACCAGGATCTTTCGGCTTTGCAGGCAAATACCTTAACCGATAAGCCATCTCCCCAGCCCCTAAAATTTATTTTTTATATTGTTATTTATTTAAGAGAGAGAGAGAGAGAGGGAGAGAGAAAATGGGCACACCAGGGCCTCAAGCCACTGCAAACGAACTGCACATGCATGTGCAAACTTGTACATCTGGCTTATGTGGGTCCTGGGGAATTAAACCTGCATCCTTTGGCTTTGCAGGCAAGTGCCTTAACTGCTAAGCCATCTCTCCAGTCCTAGTTTGCTTTTTTGACCCACGTGTATGTATGTACACTCATAAAGTTAACAGAAGCAGGGCATAGTGGTGCATGTCTTTAATCCCAGTGCTCCCTCGGGAGGCAGAGGTAAGAGGATCACTGTGAGTTCAAGGCCACCCTGAGACTGCATAGTGAATTCCAGGTGAGCCTGGACTAGAGTGAAACCCTACCTTGAAAAAAACAAACAAAAAAGTTAACAGAATTTTTTTCAAAGTTTTTAAAAAATATTTTAAATTTATCTATTTGAGATAGAGAAGAGAGAGGAGACAGATAGAGAATAGACACATCAGGGCCTCCAGCCACGGCAAACAAAGTCCAGACACATGCACCGCCTTGTACATCTGACTTATGAGGGTCCTGGGGAGTTGAACCTGGGTCCTTTGGCTTTGAAGGCAAATGCCTTAACTGCTAAGCCATCTCTCCAGCCCAGTTAAAAGAATTTTAAAAACCAATGAAGGGCTAGGGCTAGAGGCCCTGGCATGCTCATTCTCTCTTTCTCTCTTAAATAGGTATTTATCTCTAAATAAATAAAATATTAAAAAAAAGAAACACAAATGTCCACAGAAAAGTTTACAGAATCAACTATTACAAAATGAGCTGTGTAAGAAAATGCAAAGGCAAGTATTCTTTACAGATGTATGCAAAACGAGTAAAATTTGGGCTGGAGAGATGGCTTAGCGGTTAAGCGCTTGCCTGTGAAGCCTAAGGACCCTGGTTCAAGGCTCAATTCCCCAGTACCCACATAAGCCAGATGCACAAGGTGGCATATGTGTCTGGAGTTCATTTGCAGTGGCTGGAGGCCCTGGTGCACCCATTCATTCTCTCTCTCTCTCTATCTGCCTCTTTCTCTGTCTGTCGTTCTCAAATAAATAAACAAAAAATAATTTTTTTAACTAGTAAAATTATTTATTAGAAAAAAATCAAGGAAACAATTAGTGGTTGTGTAAATATCAAAACCAACCCCTAGCCGGGCATGGTGGTGCACACCTTTAATCCCAGCACTGAGGAAGCAGAGGTAGGAGGATCTCTGTGAGTTGGAGGTCACCCTGAGATTGCACAGTGAATTCCAGGGCAACCAAAGCTAGAGTGAGACCATACCTTGGAAAACCAAAAATAAATAAATAAATAAATAAATAAATAAATAAATAAATAAATAAATAAATAAATAAAGAAAAGAAAGAAAGAAAGAAAGAAAGAAAGAAAGAAAGAAAGAAAGAAAATGCCAATCCCTGTCCAGAAAATTCCCTCCCACATACAAGAACTCAGAACTCACAGAGCTGGGATAAGAAGGCTTGGTCTCCAAGAAGTACCTCGTGGTAGAGACTGAACCAGCCCTCGATCACCAAGTGAATGAACGCACACACTGAAAACCAGCACAGGGATAGTCGTCGCCAAGTACCCAGTGGGACAACCGAAGCACGACTCGACAACAGCCATGTGATCGCAACTAAGGCCCCAGAGATGGAGAAGAGTCCAACCAGGATTTGCCAGGTGGGGCGGTCATTAGGCACAAAGTTGTCCAGCTTCAAGTGCCGTGGCCAGTATGGGTGCAAAGGGCCTGCGTTTGTGGTCATGTCTTGATGAGCTGATGGCTGCATGTGAAAACAGAAGAAAAAAGAAACAGAAAATCTGTGCAAATAGAAAGCACAGTGAGATCACTAAACTAAATACTTTATTACTACCAGAAATGTAAATGAACTGAGTTTACTACTCTACAGACTACCTTTAAGGCTGGATTAAAGATAATTTAAAAAGTAAAAAAAAAAAATCTGGGTGTGGTGGCACACGCCTTTAATCCCAGCACTCAGGAGGCAGAGGTAGGAGGAGCACCCTGAGTTAGAAGCCACCCTGAGGATTAAGGCGTGTGTCACCACACCCGGCATGCCCATTCTTTATCTCTGTCTGCCTCTCTCTCTCTCTCTCTCATAAATAAATTTTTTAAAAATCCAATTACGTACTGTTTCAAGACTATGACTAAAATAGAAGGCTACAGAAAGACTGAAAGTCTGTTCTAGCCCTCTAGAAGGAGGAGTAACAGGAAATGGGGCTGGCTTCAGGCAGGATAGCTAGCTAGTTAGGAAACAGTGTAGATGTGAGAAGTGAGTCTCACTCTCCTCATTGTGATTTCTGTCTGCCTCTGTCTGATATTCAGGAATTTTGACATAATTAATTGGGCAATATGTAAAAGACTTGTACTTCCTTTCCTGGGAAACAGCACCAAACAGAACTGTTACACTTTCTTTTTTTTTTTTTTAATTTTTTTGTTTATTTTTATTTATTTATTTGAGAGTGACAGACAGACTGAGAGAGAAAGAGGCAGATAGAGAGAGAGGGAATGGGAATGCCAGGGCCTCCAGCCACTGCAAACGAACTCCAGATGCTTGTGGCCCCCTTGTGCATCTGGCTTACGTGGGTCCTGGGGAATTGAGCCTCGAACCGGGGTCCTTAGGCTTCATAGGCAAGCGTTTAACCGCTAAGCCATCTCTCCAGCCCAACTGTTACACTTTCTAAACAATATATCTAAAAGTCTCCTTATTAATGATAGAATTTTGTGGATTGTACAACTAAATAAACCATACTACTGTCCTTAATATTTAAACTTAGTTCCAGCAAGGCATAGCGGCAGATGTTTGCAATCATCCCTCTGGAGGCTGAGGCATAACGATTATGGCAAGTTCCAAGCCAGCCTGGGGTACATAGTGAGCTCCATGCCAGCCAAGGCTATAAAGCAAGAGCCTGTCTACAAATAAACAATGTTACAGGTAATGTAGCTTTAAAGCCCCAAACTCACATATATAGCTACCGCTGGGAGCTTGGCTCTTTCCTCTCCTAACGCCCACACTGAACTCTCTTTAAATACATCTTGCCTTTCTGCTTAATCAATAAAATCAAGAACTTTGCTTCAATGTGGTTCACCCTGACATTCTTTTCTGTGGCAGGTTCCAAGGACTCCTGTGCACCTTAGCAGAGGCCCCAGGGTGGGAGAGAGACATCCCAGTCTGCACTATGAGCAAGACTGAATTCTATTTCTTGCTGCTCTTTGTATTGAGTACGGGGGTATGGGGGGAAGGAGCGGTGTCCACTGTCCACACTCTAGTGAGGGACACACAGAAACAAGGCCCAGTTCTTCACTGGTTAAGTCCAGTGGAGGTGACAAGAACACTAGTCTGATCTCAGCCTTCAGGAGTCACAATCTGGTGAGGGATACACAGGAACCAGTCGTGGTCCCAGCCCTCACAGGTTACAGTCTGATGGGAGAGTCATTGTCACCGAGCCAGGTTTCAGCATTTAGGGCTTGCAGTTTGGTGGAAAGAAGAACACTGCCGGGCCAATGTCTTGCACCGTTCATTTAAAAGCTATTTCCAACCCTGGAATCCTGGAAAACGCAGCCGGGGGACCGCAAGGAAAACGAATCAGAGCTACATATAGCCTGTGGCCCCGCGTTCCATAAGTCAGAGGTCGCAGACAGTAGCGTTCCACACTGTCAATCACAAGGAAAGAGTAGGAAACGCTTGCAGGTGGCGCTAATAAGGAAGAAGGGGAGCCAAGCCCAGATACTACCAGTCACAACCAGAACCTTCCAGTCCAGCGGCCCAACGAGAGGGGGTGTCTTCGGTCGTCGGGACAACAGCTTAGGGGTCGGCGGGGTGGGGGGGGGAGGGAAAGCGACGCAGGCGCAGGGGCAAGGGGCTCCAGGAGGCCGGCCTAGGGCGGGCCAGCAGGTAGGTGCGGGGCTCCGCGTGCCACTACCCGGCGGAGGGTACTCACCTAAGCTGCGCGATTGTATCGCCGTTTCCCACGAGCTCCCTACTCTACAGGCTCAGGAGCTGGCTCCCTAAAATCCCTAACCCGGCCAACCGGGCCCATCCCTGCGGGTTCCCCGCCTAATGGAGTTGACCAATAAAGAGGTGGGGAAGGCGCCCTCCACCAATGGGAGATCTCCATGTGCAGCCAGCCCTGTCCCAGCCCGTGGTGCCATTTTCGCTGTTGGCTGAGACCAAGTCAGGAGTGGGGTGGAGACTGGGACCCGTCAAGGTTGGTGGGCGTTTTCTGCCCGTAGCAAATCTTGCACCGATTCTTAGCTTCGACTTCCCGGTCCCCTTAGCAAACACGGGAAAGGGTGACAATTTACTTGTAAATCTACGTTTGTTGGGAAACCAGCGTTTCGTTGTTCTCTCATCTGTCTGTCTTCCCAGACTCATCCTCAGTCCTAATGCCTAGGGAACTGTGACGGGCAGGTCATATCCTGCATATACAAAACCCTCTCCCCCACCTGAAGCCCTCCAGAACTCAGAATTCCTCAGATCTAATAAGCTCCATTCATCTTCACCTCTCCCGACTGCAAATCGGAATTTATCAGAGTCCAGCCCCTCAGTCCTAACGACCAGTTGGCATATGAACCTTCAACTATGCCAATTCTTTAAGACCTAACCAGAATGGTATAACGCTAAACCAGTGGGCACCCAGATCCCTAATTTAAAATCCCTAGTCCTAAAGATGAATAAGCATCAATCTTTTATCTGTCTTTTGTTCCCTCCTGTCTGACCCGGTCAGAGCGACCAATAAGAGTAAGAATCCCTAAGCTTTCTGTCCACTTAGTATGAAGCCTCGCCTGGGAAATCTATTCCTGTTCCATCCAAACCAGGCAGGAACAAGTACTCGGCAAGCCTTGGTCTGATTAAAACAATCACAAATAGCAGGGCGTGGTGGCGCACGTCTTTAATCCCAGCACTCAAGGAGGCAGAGGTAGGATAATCATGAGTTCGAGGCCACCCTGAGACTTCATAGTGAATCCTAGGTCAGCCTGGGCGAGAGCGAGGCTACATCGAAAAACCAAAAAAGAAAAGGAAAAAAAAATCACAAATATAAAATTAACCATGGATCAGTCACAATCTTCTTCCTTATGATTTTCAGCTTCCAAACCCTTATTTGTGCTGCACCCCCTCCTTCACTCAACCCTAGTGCCCTCTGATTAGTGAAGAGAGAGCTTATTGTATATTTCTACTTTTATTTGACAATAACAAACTCTATATAAAAAGGGAGAAGGCAGGTAGGGAGGCCTTGGATCTGCCCCTCTCTGCTTCCTCAAGTATCCTCCACTCCTAGACCCCAGCAGGGACCACCCCTTTCCCGCCTGGTTGTGGGATGGAAATTGATGGGCATGGAAATGCTGTGTGTGCTGTGTGTGTGTGTGTGTGTGTGTGTGTGTGTGTATAGGGATGTTGGGGGTCAAGGAATAAAGACGACCTTTCTCATCCCCCATCAGAGATGGCACCCTGAGGAGGGGTCTTGAGAGGACTATGAGGGTCATATGCCTCAGCCTATGAGTCGGTAGAAGATCCAGCATCCAAAAGTGACCCAGTGACTGGCCCAGCCGAGCTCTGACCACTTGTGGACTGTGTGTGCCATGCCGTAGCCCTGTGGGAGAAAAAGAGGTCATGGTTCTACTCAGCAAGAAGAGTTTTAGGAAAGCCCATCCTTTGCCCAGGGATATTTGTTATTCCGTGGTATTCCTAAGTGACAGAAATGTCCAGGTACATAGGAAAGGTGGCCAGATACAGTTTGTGTTTTCTTCCTTAAAAATAGTTTTAAGGAGAGTGAAACCCTACCTCAAAAAAACAACAAAGTTTTAAAGGGCCGAAGGTGGGGTTTAGTGGGAGGGTGTGTGTTTAGTATGCAAAAGTGCAAGATACCATGAATTTTTTTTTACCTCCAGCAGCTCTAAAAAGAATCATTTTAAATACAAGAAGATGGGCCAGGTGTAGTGGCACATGCCTTTAATCCCAGTACTCAGGAGGCAGAGGATCCCTGTAAATTTGAGGCCAGCCTGGGACTACAGTGTGAGTTCCAAGTCAGTCTGGACTAGAATGAGACCCTACCTTGAGAAACAAAATAAAACAAAACAAAAAGCCAGAAAATGTACTAGATGTGGTGGCTCATACTTGTAGTGTCAGCACTTAGGAGGCTGAGGCAGGAATTTGAGGCCAGACTGGGCTAGAGAGTGATATCCTGTCTCAAAAAGCCAAAGAGAGAGGAGGTTGGGGGAAGAGAAAGAAAAACAAAAACCAAAGCAATACACTCCCCAAACCCCAAGACAGTGGAATCCTACTCTCTGACCTATAATTTCCTTAATATTTAAAGAAATGGTAGAAATCAATTTTTAGACAAAAAAAATGCCTTAGAAGTTGAGTAGTTAATTCTCAACAAAGGAGAAAACAAGTATCACTATGGTGTATGAAAAAATGTTCAGTTTCACTCATAATCTTACATCTATCTAATTGGCAAACATATCCAAGGAGTTCAGGAGGCACTCTGTACTGATAAGGCAACAGGTATACTCTCACATTGCTGGTGGGTGGACAGAAAAGGTAACTTGCCCATTAGAACTCTCAGGAATAGGTCTGACAGATCTGTATGCCCCTGTGTGAATCTACATGGGTACAAGAACTCATTTCCTATTGTGTCATTTTATAATGGGAAGCCCTGGAAATCACCAGAGTGTCACCAATAAAGAGCAAATTAAATTGTGTCATATCTTCACAATCGAATAAAAAAAATAAATGAGGACAAATAATGCAGAATAGTGTCATTTGTGTATTACCTTCATGGTTAAAAGTCAGAGAAGGAAAATATATTGTGTGTGTGGCTTCATATGCCTAAATTTTTGAAGAATATTTTAATAAAATGAAAAAAAAGCGATTGTAAGTTAGCAAGAAATAGAGCATGCGAACAAGACTTTTTTGCTGTGAATACTGACAATATTGAGTTTTGGTTTGTTTTATTTTTGCAGTGCTAGGGAACACACACCACCAATTGTGGTAGGCAAGGACTCTGTCTTAATAAAAATAAAATAAATAAATAAGAAAAAATTCCAGAATTTGGGAGGCAAAAGGTAGGAGGATTGCCATGAGTTCGAGGCCACCCTGAGACTCCATAGTGAATTCCAGGTCAGCCTGGGCTAGAGTGACACCCTACCTTGGAAAAACCAAGAATAAGCCAGGTGTGGTGGTGCATGCCTTTAATCCCAGCACTCGGGAGGCAGCGGTAGGAGGATCGCTGTGAGTTTGAGGCTACCCTGAGACTCAGGGTAGAACAAGACCCTACCTCCAAAAAAAACCTACAAAAATAAAAGTAAGTAACACAAAGCCTGGCATGGTGGTGCACTGTTGTAATTACAACTGCTTGGGAGGCTGAAGTAAGTAAGATAATGAGTTAGTGGTCAGCCTGGGTAACATAGTGAAACACTGTCTCAAAAAAAAAAAAAGATAAAATGAAACAAAAGCTTTATCTAAAAACAAAAAAAAATAACAAAAAATAACAAAATGGGCATGTGGCTCACATCTGTAATCCTAGCACTAAAGAGGCTAGGACTGGAGAATCATGGGTTTGAGGCTCACCTGTACTACATATTGAGACCTCGTCTGGAAAAAAAAAAAAAAAAAAAAAAAAAAACCTCAGATATCATAAGCTTAATTTGAATGAAAATTTAAATTGTTTTAATAAGGAAAAAACATTTATTTTCAATTAAAAACTTTTAAAACTGCCAGGCATGATGGCGCACGCCTTTAATCCCAGCACTGGGGAGGCAGAGGTAGGAGGATTGCCATGAGTTCGAGGCCATCCTGAGACTACATAGTGAATTCCAGGTCAGCCTGGACTAGAGTGAGACCCTACCTTGAAAAACAAAAAAATAATAATAATTAATTAATTAATTAATTAAAACTAACTATTGAATAAACTAAGGCAGGAAGATCTGGTATTTGAGGCTAGCCTAGACAACACACACTGTCTCAAAAAAAGGAAGGAAAGAAGGAAGGAAAGAAAACCTTAAATAGAAACAAAATTACTGGTCATGGTGGCAACATGCCTTTAATCCCAGCACTTGGGAGGCAGAGATAGGAGGATTGCTGTGAGTTCAAGGCCACCCTGAGACTACATAGTGAATTCCAGGTCAGCCTGGGCTAGAAGTGAGACCCAACTTCAAAAAACCAAACAGAGACAGAGAGAAGACAGAGAGGAAGAAGGGAAGAAAAATTTAGATCTGTGAGAGCCACAGGAATAAATGCTTTTCATATTCTTCTTATTTTATTTATTTATTTATTTTTGTTTTTCAAGGTAGGGTCTTGCTCTCGTCCAGACTGACTCGGAATTCACTGTGTAGTCTCAGGGTAGCTTTGAACTCACAGGAATCCTTCTATCTCTGCCTTCCAAGTGCTGGGATTAAAGGCCTGTGCCACTATGTCTGGCAAATTCTTCTCAATTTTAAAGGAGCCAAGCATGGTGGCGCAAGCTTTTAATCCAAGCACTAGGCAGGCAAAGGTAAGAGGCCCCAATGAGCTCCAGGTCAGCCTGGGCTAGAATGAGACTCTACCTTGAAAAAAAATGATGATGATGATGATGATAATGGTGATAGGAATAAAATCTGGAATTTGCAGATATGACATGAACTAAAATAGTATGGGAAATTTAAGATATTTTTGTTGTTTTTTTCAATGTAGGGTCTCACTGTAGCTCAGGCTGACCTAGAATTCACTATGTAGTCTCAGGGTGGCTTCGAACTCATCCTCTTAACCCTGCCTCCCAAATTCTGGGATTAAAGGCGTGTGCCACCACACCCGGCTAAGGTAATTTTTTTTTAGTTTTGCAAGATAGGGTCTCGCTCCAGCCCAGGCTGACCTGGAATTCACTATGTAGCCTCAGGGTGGCCTCGAATACACAGCAATCCTCCTACCTGTGCTACCCGAGTGCTGGGACTAAAGCGTGTGCCACCACACCCAGTTAAGGTAATTTTTAAAACGTTTTAAAAAAATATTTTATTTGAGCTGGGCATGGTGGCACATGCCTTTAATCCCAGTACTCAAGAGGCAGAGGTAGGAGGATGGTCATGAGTTCGAGGCCACCCTGAGGCTAAATAGTGAATTCCAGGTCAGCCTGAGTTAGAGTGAGACCCTACCTTGAAAAGAAACAAACAAAAAAAAATTGAGAGAGAGAAAGAGAAAATGGGTGCACCAGGGCCTCTAGCCATTGCAAAGAACTAACTCCAAGGCAGGCGTGGTGGTGCACGCCTTTAATTTCAGCACTCAGGAAGCAGAGGTAGGAGGATCACCAAGTTCAAGGCCACCCTGAGACTATATAGTGAATTTCAGGCCAGCTGGGCTAGAGAGAGACCCTACCTTGAAAAACAAAAACAAAACAAACAAACAAACAAAAAAACAAAAAAAAAACACTTAACTCCAGACGCACGTGCCAATTTGTGCATCTGGCTTATAAGGCTACTGGGAAATCAAAGCTGGGTCCTTTGTCTTTGCCAGCAAACACCTTAACCACTACGCCATCTCTCCAGCCCTTAAAGTAATTTAAATTCCTGGGCCATTGTCATGATCCTGCCTTAGCTGCCCAAGTAACTGTGACATGTAGGTATGCACCACTATTCCAAGGAACATACAGTTTTGCAGAAACAGAATCCCGGGTCAGGAATGTAGCTAAATTGGTAGTGTTTGTTTAGCGTGCACAAAGCCCTGGGTTGGATCGCCAACACCAGATAAACGAGAGGTGATGGAGCATGCCCCATAATCCCAGCACTCAAGAAGTGGAGACAGGAGGATTAAAAATTCAAGGTTACCAGGTGTGGTGGCGAATGCCTTTAATCCCAGCACTTGAGAGGCAGAGGTAGGAGGATCACTGTGAGTTCAATGCCACCATGAGACTACACAGTGAATTCTAGGTCAGCCTGGGCTAAAGTGAGACCTTACCTCAAAAACCAATAATAATAATAATAATTCAAGGTTAAGATGGGCGTGGTAGTGCATGCCTTTAATCCTAGCACTTGGTAGGCAGAGGTAGGAGAATCACCGTGAGTTCAAGGCCACCCTGAGACTACATAGTGAATTACAGGTTTGCCTGGGCTAGAGTGAAACCCTGCCTCGCAACCGCCCCAAAAAAAGTTCAAGGTTATTCTCAGCTACATAGTGAGTTTGAGGCTAGCCTGGGATGCATGACTGTCTCAATAGCTGGACATAGTGGCCAACCCTTTTAATCCCAACACTCAGGAGTCTGAGGTAGGAGGATCACTGTGAGTTCGAGGCCAACCTGGGGCTACAGAGTAACAGAAGGCCTTCCAGATCAGTCTGCATTTGAGTGAGATCTTGCCTCAAAAACAAAAACAAGGAAACGAAAAGACCTTGTCTCAAAAAAAAAAAAAAAAAAGGTAAAACCTGGGGCTGGGGGGCATAGCTCAGTGGTAGAGCGAGTATATAATGCCAGGGAGGACCTAGGTTTGGTCCTCAAGTATGCAAAAACAAAAAGCAAATCTGCCTTTTGTACTCCATCTCAATAGAGTGAATTTTGTAGCGAAAAGAAGTAAACAGAGTGTGCACTTTACTTGGGTAAATTCAAAGATGACTGTGACTCAGCTGGAGGAACAATGGAAAGGTAGAGCAAGGCACTTGTACAAATGAAGACACATGCCCCAAAGAGCCAAGAGCCTCAGCTGGGCCTCACTGCCTTGGTCCTCAACATTCCCACAAACAGGAAGTACCATCCCTGGTTCACCCCCCAGCCCAGGGCCCCGCCTCACCTGCTCCTCTGTGGTGTCATCCACATCGACATCAAACAGGGAGCCCAGGTAGGCCAGGTGGAAGATGGCTAGGGCCCCAAAGAGCAAGTTTAAGGCTCGTACCCCCAGGCCCTGTGGGGGACAGATGGATATGCTTGGCAGCTGGACCTGTTCACTGTCCCCCACCTCCACCTGTGCAGGGAAGCCCAGGGAGCACAGGCACTGTGGGTCCCGGGAATGAGGATACCCAGGGTACCCCGAGATAGGAAAGAGATGTTTCAGGGAGCCTCTTATGGGAGTTCAGAGGTATCCAAGGACGAGGGTGCTGGTAACCACGAGGGCGTCCAGGTTGGGGGAGATGCGAGCGTTCAGGCAGAGGAGCAAGAATGGTGAGGCTTTGAGCCGGGGGTTATGGTGATGAGCATCGTTGCCAGGTGGGAAACAAATGTGAGTTCTGGATTTCTTATGGCAAACAGAATGAAAACATCAACAAAATAAAAACGAATCCCGCCATGATCTAGAGCGAGGGCCCACCTCTCCCCGCTTTCCCCCTTGCTCCTTCTGCTCAAGCCACACTGGCCTCCTCACTGTTGCTCAAAAATGTTCATGTCAGAGTCTTCACACTGAGTGTTCCCCTTGCCTTTGATGCTCCCCTCCCTCACCTCCTTCACTTAAAGAACTCAAAAATCCCTGTACCCATGGAGACTTTCCTGACCTTGCTATTGAAAACCATAACCACCACACTTCCCATCCCCTTTCCCTTATGCTTAGGTCTACTCACAACCTGACAAACTACCATTAGCCTTCACTGACTTCACTTTACTGTCTCCACTGTTAAAATGTTTGTCCCACAGAGCCAGAACTTTGGCCCCCTTTGTTCACCACTTTGTCTCCAGCACCTAGAATCAGCAGGTGCTCAATAAATGTTCATTGGGGGAACGAATGCCAGGTGTGTATACAGCAGGTGCTCAATAAATGCCTGTTAGAGAAACAGATGCTGGTGAATTGGAGTAAGGTTATGAAGATGGCTTAGGTACCAGAAGAGGAGGCTGGGCACCCTGAGACACGTACAAGATGGAGACAGAAATGACATTTTGAGGGGGCGGGGGTAGTGCTGGATACAAGATTGTCCAGGATAAATTCTCACCAAGCGATGTCGGTGTGAACAGTCTGGCAGACAGCGCTTTGACAAGACACAGGCGCTGAGGATCCGAGCCAGGCGCTTCCGGAGGACTGGGAAGTGTGGGGAGGTAAGGAGGGGGTCAGGTTAGCCTCAGGGGGCAGTAGATCCAGCTTCCCATGAACCTTCCTCCAGTTTGCTGGGCTGGGTCCTTTACTCACCGTGCTCCACGTATGTGATAAATGCCAGGGATAGCAGTACAGCAGCCAGGTGGAAGCTGAAGCCCTGGGAGTGGGGGTGAGGACAATGGGTGAGTGAGGAGGAGGCCTTGCTCCCCTACCCAGCTTCCCCTCTGATCCCTTTCTGCATTGCTCACATGCAGGAGGGCGCTGGCTGCATAGGTGACTAGCACAGCTGAGAAGGTTCCCAGGCGGAGTGCATTCTTAAAAACATCTGGAGGGGAGAAATAGAGGTCAAGATTCTCTGAAACTCCCACTAGCCTTTCTGAAGAGCCATGGGCAGGATGAAGATGTGCATACTCTGTTGGGACCCTCAGGATGAAGTCCTTTACGATGGCCTCAAACATCACAAGGCCGGAAGCCTAGCTCCCAATCTTCCCCCACCAACCTGTTCCTCTTAGACATCCCAAGTTCAGTCAGTGCCAACTCCACCCTTCCAGGTTCTCAGGGCAAAATCCTCAGCAGGTAAGAACCTTTGCTGCATGAGCATCGACTTTGAGTTTGAACCCCAGCACCCGTGTAAAATGAAAGACCAGGCATGGCTATGCATGCCTGTAACCCCAGTGTTGAGAATATGAGTGGAGACAGGAGGATTGCTGGGGCTTACTGGTCAGCCAGTCTAACCAAAAAATGGGGAGCTCCGAGTTCAGTGAGCAACTATGTCTCAGGAGAATAAGGTGGAAGACACCTGACATCTTCCTCTGTTGGGCCTCCACAAGCACGCACACATGACATGCCCATCTGCAGGTACACACACAGATACACGCACCTTCTCAGCCTTACCCTTGATCTGTCCTCTCCCATTAGCAAATCCTGCCAGTTACATAGTCAGAATGTACCCGAATCCCACATCTCTCCACCCGCTCTGCTGCCATCAGCCACCACTGTCACTAACCTGGACTGTTACAGTAGCCTCCACACTGGCTACCATCATCTACTCCCTCTCCTCTTCAAAGGGATCCTATTATAACTCCAATGACCCACAGCCCTCCTCTGCCCAGAACCCTTCCCTGAGTAATTCTGCGTCCCTCACAGAAAAAGCCAAAGTTCTCTCTATGGTCTACAGGGCCCTTCAGAACTTCTCTGGCCTCATGTCCTACCTCTACCCATATGCTCACTCTAAGCTTGCTCCAATGAACTTTATTCTCCAGTGTTGGGATGAAAGTCAGGCTTTCACATGCTCTACCATGGAATCACATCCATAGCCCTCCAGTGACCTTCTTGCTGTCCCTCACAACCAAGCAAACTCCCACATTGTGGCCTTTGCACCCGCTGTTCCCTCCATCTGTCACATTCTTCCCACACATATATGCATCTCTTCCTCTTCACTTTCATTAGTCTTTGTTGTCAAATGAAACTTCCCCTGGATAATTTATCTAAAATTTCCACACCAGCCAGGCATGGTGGCACACGTCTTTAATCCCAGCACTTGGGAAGCAGAGGTAGGTGGATTGCTATGAGTTCGAGGCCACCCTGAGACTACATAGTGAATTCCAGGTCAGGCTGAGCTAGAGGGAGACCCTATCTCCAAAAAAAATTAAAAAGTAAATAAAAAAATAAAATTTCCGCACCATCCTCTACTCCTGCCGGTACTGTTTGATCATCACCATCATTTACTGTTGCATTTATCACCACCTGAACTACTGCATATTTTTTTTCTCTTATTATCCATCCTTCCAATTGCCAGTTTGACCAGGCCAGCAAATTGTGACTTTTTTTTTGTCCCTGATGTATCTTCAGTGCTCAAAACCCAGTAGAAGCTGGACATGGTGGCACACACCTCTAATCGCAGCATTTGGGAGGCAGAGGTAGGAAAATCGCCATGAGTTCAAGTCCACCCTGAGACTACAGAGTGAATTCCAGATCAGCCTGGGCTAGGGTGAGAGCCTACCTTGAAAGACCAAGAAAAAAAAAAAAACCCACAGTAGTTGTTCAATAAATGTTTGCTGTATGAATGTGTGAAAGGCTCTGGGTTGCTAATTCCCCTGGAGTATTGACTTAATGAGACTCACAGTTATTTAACCAATAAGACATGGGCAGGTTCCAGCTTGTGACAACTTCAACCATTGACCGGGGCATCTCCACATTCAATGGCCTGGAGACGGTTAGGTCCCTGTAGGTAAAAGGCATGGAAATATGGTTGGGATCTGAAGCCATCTGGCTGTTCCCCTTCCTGGGGGTATCTCTCTCATTCCTGCTCCTCTAGGCAGCACCCTGTAGGAGAGGAAACCCTAAGCCCTCCTCACCATTCCAGGTGGTCCTTTTCCTCTGTGAAGCCAGCCCCTGCCAATGTGGTTGTGGCCTCAGACAGAAAGCCCACAAAATAGTTACTGAAGTGGAAGGAGACAGCACTCTCGTAGGCTCGCAGCCACCTGGGGAAAAAGGGGCAGAGAGAGAGGCATCACGCCCATTTCCTATCATGACACCCCCCATGTGTCAGCATCCCGGCCTTGCTCTGCGAACTCACCTTACCATGATGCCCCTAGGGCCCCCAGGGGTCAGGAAGGCAGCAGAGAAGAAATAAAAGAGAGTCAGAGAGGCCCTGGGTGCTGGCCCGAGTTCTTCATAGACAAGACAGAAACATAGTGGCAAAAGAAGTGGACTATGAAAGTCACGCACAGACATACACTGTCACATAGTTAGTTTCATGTGGCTCAAACAAATGCATGTACTGGCATATAGCATGGCCCTGTACCCTAAAATGGCCACAAAACCAAACAAAAATGTTCTCAGACTCCCAGCCTCAAAGCTCTCTTTACCATACTCAGTGACCTTATAAAATAGTTGAAAAACCCTTAGTGAGACTCAGAAACAGTCAAACTCCCACTCTGCAATACACTGTCAGTTTTACAATCAGACACTGTCAAAAACAACCAGTATCTTGCATTGCAAAATGCACAGGTGCTGCAATTAGGCCTGGGATTTGTGTCTGGCTGCTTCACACAGGGACACTGGTCAAGTCACCTGATTTTTTTTTTTTGGAGACTCATTCAGCATCAGACATAACTAGCAGCCAAGGAGTTGGGGTGGGAATCATACAATCAAACCACCAGATCCCATTCTAGTGTCAAACCAGAGGCAGACAGGCATAGGCTCATGGTCACAATCCCTTAGTCAGACAGCACCAAGTGGTCAAAGAAGGCAGATCTATTGGCAAGGTCAATCACACACAGGCACATGGCATGCTACAGGCAGACCAGAGTTACAGACAAGCTAATCACCAACCCCGATTTACCCTGGCCAATGGACATCCACACACCCCACCACTGACAATGGCACAGCCAGCTAGCTGGGATTCTCACGTTTACATTCTGAAAGTCAGTAGCCATAGGCCAAAAAAAAAAAAAAAAATCACACATCCTTGCTAGCTGGAATCATAGACAGGTTAGACTCACAAACTAATATAAACTTGTCACTTTCCATTCAAGTCACATAACTTGTTTCTAATGGTAAAAACAGCTGAACAGATGGACAGCCAGACACATAATAGTGTCGGAGTGTCAGTCATTCACGGAGACAGAGGGCCAATCTTGGTCAAACAGACAGCCACAAACAGACACCCAGTCCCTGTGTAGTAACGGGGTGGATGGTCAGATAGATTCAAACTTCTGGAACCAATTGGTCCAATGCTCAGGCCCAGCCCTGGTCAGCGCACTCGCCCTCAGCACCTGCCCTCATTTACCTGGCTTTGCGTTTCTTGCTGTAGTAACAGAAGACAGACAGAAGCATTAAGAGATAGGCTGAGTTGGGGAGACCCCAGGCCCCTACCCAACCCCCTCACTTCTGGGAAGGGCCCTTGAAGGCTGTGCTCACTTTCGAAGGAGGCGGTCACCATCGAGGGGGATGAAGTAGGGGAAGAGGTAGGGCCCCACGCAAGTGGACAGTACAAGGCACAGCAGGGCCAGCACCAAGCTCCGGGTCACCTTCTTCAGCCATCGGGGGCTCTGCGGGGATCAAGGCTCCATGAGCACTGCCCTGTGGCAGCTCCCATAGCCCCTGCCCATATGGCTACCCAAGAGCTCACCAGTTGGCGACCTTGGACAGCCTGTAGGTAGCTGTGGAAGGATATCCAGGGCCCAAAGACGATGGTGCCCACAAAGTAGAGGTAGCCCATGAACTCCACAGGCGAGGGCACTGCACCCACCTCGCCCCGGTCCAAGTCGAAGCCCAGAGACACCGCCTTCATGGCCACGATCATCTGGGCCCCTATGTGTGGGGCCCATGGTCAAGTGGATGGACATGAGAACAGGTCAGCATGAGGGATAGAGTGTAGAGAGTGAGAGGTAAGAGGAAAAGGGAGATATAAGAATGCATATGCAGAAAAAGACAGATCTAGGGGAAACGGAGCCCTACACTGTGGGGTGGTTTACAAGGGAGAAAAGTGGAGGAGGAGAGTGTCAGGGTGGAGGCAGTTAGGAGATGTGGATGGGACAGGAGGGCTGGGGCAGGGCTACCTACCTCGCATCTTGTGCCATGTCACAGTGTCCACCATATGCATTTCACTGAGGGAAAAAAAAAGTGCTTGTCTTGGCTCTATGGCCCCCAGTGCCTCAGAGATCACAGAAGGGGAGACAACAGGGGGCTGAGGGGGGTTCTGCCTTCCCTTATCCTGTCCAACTCAAGGAGAAAAATTCTCCCAGGCCCCCTTCCTCTAGGGAAAGTCCATACCCAACATGTCCCATATAACCTTATGAAAGGACAAGTAACCCGGGTCCCCTTCTTCAGAAACACTCCACACCCTCCCTGTTTGGCGCCTCCTCCTCCTCCTCATACAATGCTTCTCCCAGACTCCTTTCTTCTTAGAATCTCATGCAGTCCCTGTCTTGTACCATTGCATCAGGGGCCCGGGATATGCCTGCCTTCTGCCAATAGGGTGAGGATGAGGATGCACACCCATACCCCATGAGTAGGTAGATGAGGATGGTGACTGAGAGGAAGACGCCTCGGTGGGAGGAGTGTCGGCAGAGGAACAGCACGAGGTAGCACAGGAGGCTGAGCAGCACAACCCAAACCATGTGCAGCTGGAAGAAGTGGTAGAGGCTGAAGAAGCCGCCTGCCACGGTGCTTGCATGCTTCAGGTAGGACGGTAACCCTTCGGGTGAGAGGGAGAAAGAAGCAGAGAAAGGGAGAAAAGAAGGGAAGGGAAGGGAGGGGAGGGGAGGGAAGAAGGGAGGGGAGAAGAAAGAAGAGAGAGAGGGAAAGATAACGAGAAAGGGGAGGTTGGTGGGCTGGTAGGAAAGGGAGGAGGACCTAGGCAAGAGGGCACAGCCTAGGCAAAGGCCTAGAATGTGGCAGGACTAAAGGGGGCTCAAAACTGGTACTGGGGAGCTGGCAAGGGTGGCGTGGCCTGGATTTAAAGAAAGGTAACATCTATTAGGGACACTTTGGGAACCCTGAAAGAAAAAAAAAAACTATCAATGTATGTGATACTATTATTACATCCAGATGAAAAATTTCAGGAAGCTGTGGCTGCGGGGGGGGGTGTTTTTGTTCTCACTGGCCATACACTAAAGAACCTGGGGTGAAGTGTCATGTTAGTAGGCTATTCAAATGCCTAAGGAAGATGACAGATGGATGGACAGATAGAAAGATAGCACAAGCTAATGTGGCAAAATGTTAACTGCTGGAGAATCTGTTGACCCATATATGAGTGTTCATTGTACTGTTCCTTAAACTTTTCAGTAGCTTTGAAATATGTCAAAACAATAAACATGAGGGGGGAAAAGGAAAAAGAAAGAGAAGAAGTCTTATCCGATTTTCAGAAGTATCTGGGCTGGAGAGATGGCTCAGCAGTTAAGGCGCTTGCCTACAAAGCCTAATGACCCAAGTTCAATTCCCCAGTACCCACATAATGCCAGATGCACAAAGTAGTGCATGCATCTGGAGTTCCTTTTCAGTGACTGGAGGCCCTGGCATGCCCATTCTCTCTGTCTGTCTCCTCTCTGTTTCTCTCTGCCTGCAAATAAATAAATAAGAAATCTCTGCATCCTATAGGAAGCCTGGGGATTTTGAATCTTATAATTTTGATACAGATCTGCTATGATTGTAGAAACATTATAGAACCCTAGAATCCAGAAATTTCATCATGCCTTGGTTATCGAAATCCAGCATACCAACACTTTGGAGGCCCAGAATGTGAGAATTTCAACTTATCAGACTCTTAACACCCTATAAAGCATACTTTGGGATTTCATAACCTTGTGACATCAGCTTTCCAAAATGTTACAACTTTGGCATATGGACATTTTAAGATCCCAAGATCCCAGAACAAAGGAATACTGAAGGCTATGACTTGGTTTAACAAGGTGTGTGGCTTGGCACAGTGTGGCATGAGGTGGCTGGATGAAGTGTGGTGGAATGAGACTTGATGTGGTGGGATATGGTGGGGCTGGGACTGTTGGGACCTGGCTTGGCATGGCAAGATGTGGCAAGGTAAGGTATGGCTTGGTATGGATGAACGTGACAGAAAAGATAAAATCTGATGTGATGGAACAGTGTGGCAGGCACTTACCAAACCTCCAAAGGAGGCGGCAGGCGAGACAGATGGCAAGTAGCATCCAGATCTGGTCAATGCCCTGTTGGACAGTAGGCAGGAGACAGCCCTGCAGTAGCTGCTGGAAAAATTCCTGACGGCTGAAGGTGGCCATTGTGGACCCCACAGATGTACTGACAGAAGGATCTGCAAAAGAAGGGACACAGAGGGAGCAGGATGTCTATGGGGCCGCCCACACTCTCGGATTAGACTTGAGCATTCAACTTCAGCTTGGGGTTGCTCAAGCCCCAGCTGGTACAGGGAGGATGTGAACATCAGGTACATCGGATTGAGCCATCGACTGTGGTATTGGCGGGTGTTGTGGATGGATGTATTGTGACCCACCCGCAGTGAACGAAGGACCTGTGTGTTTTGAATGCCGTGAACAGTCCAATGATGACAGAAAGATGTGCATTCTAGGCCCATATGTCAAGTGGGGCAGGAGGAGAGGGCTCTTTGGTTTCCAAGGTAGAGTCTGTAGGGGCCGTGTGCATCTCTCCTTGTATGGATTGAAGGATGTTCCTGTATCCTCTGTGTGCCCCATCTCACCCCCACTTGGTGAAAATCCGCCAACAAGGCCATGCCCTGGTCTAGGGATTGCAGGGAAGTGGAAGTGTTGGCAGGGAACATAGCAGAACAGGGGGTCAGAAAGGTGATGCGGATGGGGGTCCCAGGACAAGAGCTACAGATCCATGTCAGGAGGCGAGCTTAGGGATGGGAATAAGGGAGCCGACCTTATACTATTGGCGACCTACCTGGCGGGAAGGGAGCCTTGGTCCTGGTGGCCGGGGACGCGCCGCTGCTGCCACCGCCGCCGGCTCCTCGGGGCAGCCTCCCCCACAGGCCGCAAGGCCGGGACCAGCAGCGGCTCCCAGAGCGGCGCGGCTGAGCGGGCCCTTTAAATCCCGGGGCGGGCCAGCGGCCGGCCTCATCCAATGGGAGAGCGAGAACAGGGCGGGGACCCGGAGGAGCGAGCAAGAGCATCGGGAGGAGGAGCGGCAGGGTTGAGGGGCGCGGGGCGCGGGAGGACGTCGGCGGGCGCGCAGAATGTTCGCGCGCGCACTTTTCCGGCCTGTTGCCGTGCCAGCCCTGGCACGTTCGCGGCGGCGGGGTTTCTGGTCTCCCCAGAAGAAACTTCCTAATGGTTATTTTGTAATCCTTAGGAACTGAGACGGGACAGATCAGGACAAGGGAGGAGGACAAGCCCCTGTGTCCCAAATGCTTGGCCATGCACGTCCTCAAGCCGCTGTTGTGACCCCGTGTCATAAATGAGAAAGCCAACCGAGGTCCCTCCTTTCCCGTCTTTTGAGGAATCTGAAGGAATTTCCAGTCCTCCCCACCCCCAAGGACCAGCCAGAAGCATTTATAGGTAATGACTGTGTCCTCTAGGAGCTCACACTAGGCGCCTATCCGTCCCCTAAGGACTAGCTGGGGGCGCTTAGTTTATCATTAACTGATTTGCCTGCTTAATTCCCCACCAGACTCGTCCGTACAAAGAAGGTGACCCCAGCGGCTAGTACGTGTTCCTGTGAACTAGAAGGCTAGGACTGAGCATTTATAAAGGGAGCATTCATAAAGCACGCACAGTGACCCCGACAAAGATCAGTATTGACCCCAATGGGCCCCAACCCTAAGGATTTAAGCAGCACCTGCTCTCTGCTCTTTACCAACCCTGAAGCTTCAGGGCATTCCACTCTATTCCAAGGCTGATAAAGCCTCCAACTCCCCAAAAGGTCTATTTTCCCAAAGGAGCATTATTTATTGGACACTAGGGCTCTTAGCTCCAAATGTGGAGGGAGAAGCATGCCCAGGTCAAGCTGGACCGCATCCTGACCCCAAGGAACTCAGGAAAACAGGTTCTAATAAGATTAAAGCCTGCCTGTATGGAATTAAGGAAGTCATGCCCATTCACCCTGGGCGGTGTCCCTTTCTATTAAACAAAAGGGTGGGATTAGCAGTTCTTGGCTCTCAAACACCAATGGCAATTGAAAAAAATCCCCCCTCCTGTTCTGGGGCTGGACTTCAAAGCCTCTGCAAGCCAGAGAAGTGCTCTACCACTGAGTGCCTCCCCCCGCCCCACCCCGCCGCCCCAGGGTTTCGCTGTAGCCCTGGCTGACATGGAATTCACTTCTGTAGTCTCAGGCTGGCCTCGAACTCATAGAGATCCTCCTACCTCTGTCTCCAGAGTGCTGGGATTAAAGCCATGCGCCACCACGCCCATTCCCAAAAAAATAATTTAAGATATTATTTCAATACCATAAGATTCACCCATGTTAGGGGAGCAATGCAATGGTGGTATATTTATAAGCACGTATAAAAATTACCACAATGTGGTCAGACCTGGTGGCACAAATTTATTATCAAAACTACTCCGGAGGCTGAAGAAGGAAGATGACAGTGTCAGGGCCTGCTTGGGCTACAGAGCAAGTACAAAGTCAAAAAAGGGCTGGAGAAAAGGTAGGAGGATTGCTTGAGTTTGAGGCCACTCTGAGACTAAATAGTGAATTCCAGGTCAGCCTGGACTAGAGTGAAACCCTACATCAAAAAACAAAAAACAAAGCCGGGAGTGGTGGCGCACGCCTTTAATCCCAGCACTCGGGAGACAGAGGTAGGAGGATCGCCTTGAGTTTGAGGCCACCCTGAGAGTACAGAGTGAATTCCAGGTCAGCCTGAGCTACAGTGAGACCCTACTTCGAAAACAACAACAACAAAAAAAAAATTAGAAAAGGGCTGGAGAGATGGCTTAGCGGTTAAGGTGCTTGCTGGCAAAGCCAAAGAACCTAGGTTCCATTCCCCAGGACCCACGTAAGCCAGATGCACAAGGTGGCACATGAGTCTGGAGTTCCTTTACAGTAGCTGGAAGCCCTGGTATGTACATTCTTTCTCTATCTCTTTTCTTTCTCTTCCTCTCAATTTAATAAATTATTTTTAAAAAAGAAAAGGTAGAAAAAAAAGTTGGGATGTTGCTCAGTGGTAGGGCACTTACCTAGTATGTGTGAGGCCCTAATTTTGATTACTAGTACAGGCAAAAAAATTCATCACAATCTAATTTCAGGACATTCTAATTATTCCCCAAAGAAACTCTGTGCTTATTAATGGTAGATTCTCATTTCCGCCTGGCAACCCAGGTCAGTAATTGTTCTCTATGAATTTGCCTATTCTTTTTAAATTTTTTTTTAAATTTTATTTATTGATTTGAGAGAGAGAGAGAGAGAGAGAGAGAGAGAGATACAGAAATAGGCAGGTAGAGAGAATGGGTGCGCTAGGGCCTCCAGCCACTGCAAACAAACACCAGATGCATGCACCCCCTTGTGCATCTGGCTTACGTGGGTCCTGGAAAATAGAGCCTCGAACTGGGGTGCTAAGGCTTCACAGGCAAGCGTTTAACCACTAAGCCATCTCTCCAGCCCCAAATTTGCCTATTCTTAATATTTTAAATAAAGGAGTCATGCAATATGTGGTATTTTATGTATTTTTCTTTCACTAAGCACACTTTTTTTTTTTTTTGCAGTGATGGAAATGGAATCCAGGGCATTTAAATTTATTTATTTATTTATTTATTTATTTATTTATTTATTTATTTAGAAAGGTCTCGCTGTAGCCCAGACTGACTTGGAACTCACTCTGTAGTACCAGGCTGGCCTCAAACTCATGGTGATCTTCCTATCTTTCCTCCCGATTGCTGGGATAAAAGGTGTGTGCCACCATGCCCAGATGGAACCCAGGGCTTTAGATGCTAGGCAAGTGCTCTATCAGTGAGCTACACTCCCAGCCTCATCGAACATGTTTTTATAATACAGAGTCTTGCTGTATAGCTCAGGCCAGGCATGAACTCATGATGCTCCTGCCTCAGCTTCCTCAATGCTAGGATTACAGGCACACAGCACCATGCCTGGCCATACTTTTTATAGAATAAATCTTGTATTTATAATATATATATATATATAATCTGAATTCCATTTAGAACCCCATTTTCTTTTTTTCAAGGTAGGGTCTCTCTCTAGCTCAGGCTGACCTGGAATTCACTATGTAGTCTCAGGGTGGCCCATCCCGAGTGCTGGGGGTTAAAGGTTTGTGCCACCATACCCAGCCTCCCATACTTTTTTATTGCAGTAAAATACACAATATGATCTCAATTTCTTATTTATTTATTTGAGAGAGAGAGAGAAAATGTGGGCACGCCAGGTCCTCCTGCCACTGCAAACAAACCCCAGATGTATACACCACTTTGTACATCTGGCTTTACATGGGTACTGGGGACCTCAATCTGGGCTGTCAGGCTTTGCAAGCAAGTGCCTTTAACAGCTGAGCCATCTCTTCAGTCTACCATCTAAAATTTCTTTTTTTCTTTTTCTTTTGTGTTTTGATTTGTTTTTGAGATAGGGTCTTGCTCTTGAACTTGTGACAATCCTCCTACCTCAGCCTCCCCAGTGCTGGGATTAAAGGTATGCACATCTGGTTTATGTAGGTACTGGAGAGTTGAACTGGGATCCTTTGGCTTTGCAGGCAAATGCCTTAACCTCTAAGCCATCTCTCCAGCTCCATACTGTTTTCCACAGCTGTTGCACCATTTCATGTTCTCATTAACAGTAACTTCCTTACATCCTTGTTAATTTTATTTCATGTTAAAGTATATGAAACATTCAGATGGTTTCAAAAGGCAGAACTATAATAAAAAGGAAGTGGCCCCACCTTCTCATGATTTGTTTTGAATGCTTTTTTTTTTTTTTTTTTTTTTGGTTTTGCAAAGGGTCTTTTGTCCAGGGACCTGGAGTCTCAGGGTGGCCTCAAACTCTCAGCGATCCTCCTACCTCTGCCTAGTGCTGGGATTAAGGCTTGCCGGCTTGTTTTGAATGCTTTTTAAAAATCTTTTTGTTGGGACTGGAGAGATGGCTTAGCGGTTAAGCGCTTGCCTGTGAAGCCTAAGGACCCCGGTTCAAGGCTTAATTCCCCAGTACCCACATAAGCCAGATGCACAAGGTGGCACATGCATCTGGAGTTTGTTTGCAGTGGCTGGAGGCCCTGGTGTGCCCCCCCTCTCAAATGAAAAGATTTTTAAATTTTATTTTATTTATTTATTTGAGAGAGAAAGAGGCAGATAGATAGATAGATAGAGAGAGAGAGAGAGAGAGAGAGAGAGAGAGAGAGAATAGGCAGACTAGGGCCCCAGCCATTGCAAATGAACTCCAGATGCATGTGCTACTTTGTGCATCTGGCTTACATGGGTCCTGGGAAATCAAACCTGGGTCCTTTGGCTTTGCAGGCAAACTCCTTAACCGTGAAGCTATCTCTCGAGCCCATCTCTCTTCATTTTTAAGGGATTCATGTGGCACAGGATGGCCTGGAATTCACTGTGTAGCTGAAGATGACCTTGAACTTCTGATCCTCTGACCTGTACCCTCCAAGTACTGGGATTACAGGACTGAGCCACCATGCCTAACTTTTTTTAATAGGGGGACTTTATTTATTTTATTTATTTATTTATTTATTTATTTATTTATTTATTTTTGGTTTTTCGAGGTAGGGTCTCTCTCTGGCCCAGGCTGACCTGGAATTAACTATGTAGTCTCAGGGTGGCCTCGAACTCTCGGCAATCCTCCTACCTCTGCCTCCTGAGTGCTGGGATTAAAGGCGTGCGCCAACACGCCCAGCTATGGGGGACTTATTTTTGAGACAAAGTCTTGCTATGTAGCCTTGACTGACTTGGAACTTACTATGAGATCAGGCTGGCCCTGAATTTGTGGCAATCCTCCTGCCTCCTGAGTCCTCGAATTACAGGTGTGTGCCACCACTGGGCACTCTGTTGATTTTCTTCTATCTCATTCTCCCCCACTCTCTAGAAACTCTCAAGAGTTTCTGTTTTAGTGAGACCTTACCTCGAAAAACCAAAAAAAAAAAAAGAATTCTGTTTTGTCTTTTCCTTTCTGTGTTCCTTTCAGTAAAGATAAGCAAATGTGTGTATATTTTCTTACATCATCTTATTTCTTACACAAAAGATTATATACTGCACACACTTAAAAAACACCTTTAGCAGGGTGTGGTGGTGTATGCCTCTAATCCCAGCATTTGGGAGGCAGAGGTAGGAGGATGAGGATCACCATGAGTTCAAGGCCACCCTGAGATTACAGAGAGAATTCCAGGTCAGCCTAGGCTAGAGCAAGACTCTATCTTGAACCCCCCCCCCCCAAAAATAAATAAGTAAATAAATAAAATAAAATAAAAAGAAAACCCCTTTTATTTTGCAAAAACATCTCATTATGTTGTCCAGGATAGCCTTGAACTCTTGGATTCAAGAGTACCTTGGTTAAATAAATAAAAATGTAAACAAGTACACACATTAATCCAGATGCACAAGTTGGTGCTAGTGACCAGAGTTCATTTGCAGTGGGTACAGGCCCTGGCACACCCTCTTTCTCGCTGCCTCTTTCTCTTTCTCAAACAAGTAAATATTTTTTTTTTAATAAAAAGAGAACCTGGGCTGGAGAGATGGCTTAGTGGTTAAGAGGCTTGCCTGCAAAGCCAAAGGACCCACATAAGCCAGGTTCAATTGTCCAGGACCCACATAAGCCAGGTGCAGAAGGTGGCACATGTGTCTGGAGGCCCTTGTGTGCCCATTCTCACTCTCTCTCTCCCCCTCTCTGTCTCAAACAAATAAATAAATATTAAAAAAATTAAAGGGCTGGAGAGATAGCTTAGCAGTTAAGGCACATGCCTGCAAAGACTAAGGACCGAGGTTCAATTCTCTAGGTCCCACATAAGCCAGATACTCATGATGCCACATGGATCTGGAGTTCATTTATAGTGGCTAGAGACCCTGGCACACCCATTTTCTCTCTCTCTCTCTCTCTAAGAAATAAATAAAAATAAATCCTTTAAAAAAGAAAGAAAGAAAAATTAAAAAACGAAAAAAAAATATTTAAAAAAGAGACCCTTGGGCTGGAGAGATGGTTCAGTGGTTAAAGGCACTGGCTTTCAAAACCTAATGTCCAGGGTTCAATTTGCCAATTCCCACAAAGGGCCACATGCACAGGTGGGGCATGAATCTGGAGTTTGTTTGTAGTGGCAGGAGGCCCTGGTATGCCCATACTCACTCTTTCTGTCTGCCTTTTTCTATCTGTCTCTCAAAAAGAGAGAGAGAGAGAGAAAGAAGGAAGGAAGGAAGGAAGGAAGGAAGGAAGGGAAGGAAGGAAGGAAAAAGAAGGAAGGAGGGAGGGAGGAGGGAGGGAGGGAGGGAGGGAGGGAGGAAGAAATCAATCCTGGGGGCTGGAGAGATTGCTTAGTGGTTAAGCACTTGCCTGTGAAGCCTAATGACCCTAGTTTGAGGCTTGATTCCCCAGTACCCATGTAAACCAGATGCACAAGGTGGCGCATGCATCTGGAGTTCTTTTGCAGTGGTTGGAGGCCCTGGTGCACCCATATTCTCTCTCTCTCTCTCTCTCTCTCTCTGAATGGGTTCACCAGGGCCTCTAGCCACTGCAAACAAACTCAAGACACACGTACTACCTTGTGCATCTTGCTTATATGGGTCCTGGGGAATCGAACCAGGGTCCTTTGGCTTTGCAGGCAAGCGCCTTAACCACCAAGACATCCCTCCAGCCCTATTTTTATTTTTTGTGAGCGAAACAGCATGAGAAAGAGAGAGAGACAATTGGTGTGCCAGGGTCTCCAGCCACTGCAACAGAACTCCAGATGTGTGTGCCATCTCGTGCACTTGTGTCATCTTGTGCCTCTGGCTTATGTGGGATCTGGAGAGTCGAACATGTGTCCTTAGGCTTTGCAGGCAAGTGCCCTACCTAACCACTAAGCCATCTCTCCAGCCCTATTATACATATTTTTAAAAACATTTATTTATTGGAGTGAGACATACAAAGAGACAGAGAGTTCGTTCATAGTGGCTAGAGGCCCTGGTGCACCCATTCTCTCTGTCTTCTGTATCTCTTCTTTCTATCTCTCTCAGCTTGCAAATTAATTAATTAATTAATATTTTAAAAGATTAATAAAAACTAAAGCAAAATAATACAGGTGTCAGGTGTAGTGGCTCACGCCTTTAATCCCAACACTCAGGAGGCTGAGGTAGAAGGATCACCGTGAATTCAAGGCCAGCCTGAGACTACATAGTGAATTCCAGGTCAACCTGGGCTAGAGGGAGGCCCTGCCTCAAAGACTAAAACAAACAACAACAACAAAAAAAATCAGTCTGTAATCTTGTCTGAGCAGAGATACATGAATTGTCTAAACAAAACAAATTATTTCCCCAATCCTGCTGTTTTTTTTTTTTTTCCTGCAGTGCTTGGGATGGGACCCAGGCTTAGGTATTCTAGGCAAGTGCTCTACCACTGAGCTATACACCAGCCATAACTTGGCTAATATACAGCTTCATTACCAACTGCAGCCTTAGCCTCCCTCTAGTCTTTTTCCTAGATAAGATTTATTGAGATACTTAGCCCTAGATTAACCTCTTACTTCCTATCTACAGCAAATCCTTGCTTCCTAAAACTCCCACCTGTTGTCAGCTACTCAGGAAGGAGAATCTCTCTCTCTGCATCTCTCTGTATGCCTTTCTCTTTCTCAGATAAGGTTTCGTTATATAGCCCAGGATGGCCTCCAACTCACTATGTAGCCCAAATCTAACCTTAAACCCAATAGTGATTCACCTGTCTCAGGCTCCCTAGTCCTGAGATAACAAGAATGCACCACCATACCCAGTGAAGAAGGATCTATTGAGCTCACGAGTTCAAGACTAGCCTGGATAACAATAGCAAGACCCAGTCTCAAAAATCAAACAAATATCCAGGTGTGACCATGAATGCCTGAATTCCAATACTCAGGGGACTAAGGCAGGGCAGTTGTGAGTTTGAGAGTTTGAGGCTAGCCTTGGATACATAGTGTGATCCTGTCTGAAAAAAAAGTCGTACCAACCAACCAATCAACCTACCAACCATCCAAACAAGACCCCTACAGATCTGGGAATGTACCTCAATAGTAGAGCACTTGATTGGTGTGCATGAGGTTCAGGATTCCATCCATAGGAACACACACACACACACACACACACACACACACACACACATCACCTAACACAAACCTACATCCTATATATTCTATTTTTTTCATCCTATATATATATATTTTTTTTTTTTTTGAGGTAGAGTCTCACTTTAACTCAGGCTGACCTGGAATTCACTTTCAGGGTGGCCTTGAACTCATGGTGATCCCCCACCTCTGCCTCCAGACTGCTGGGATTAAAGACATGTGCCACCATGCCTGGCTTCTATTTTTTTTCCCCCCGAGGTAGGTTTTCACTCTAGCCCAGGCTAGCCTGGAATTCACTCTGTATTCTCAGGATGGCCTCGAACTCATGGCGATCCTTCTACCTCTGCCTCCCGTGTGCTGGGATTAAATGCGTGCGCCACCATGCCCGGCTTTCATCCTATATATTCTAACACTTTTTTTCTGAGGTAGGGTCTCACTCTAGCCCAGGCTGACCTGGAATTCACTCTGTAGTCTCAGGTTGGCCTCAGATTTACTGTGATCCTCCTATCTCTATCTCCCCAGTGCTGGGATTAAAGGCATACACCACCATGTCTGGTTTATACTCTTTAGTTTTTTTTTTTTAGTTTATTTATGAAAGAGATAGAGAGAGAAAGAGAGAACAGGTGCACCAGGGCCTCCAGCAATTGGAAGTGAACTCCAGATGCATGCACCACTGTGTACATCTGGCTTACATGGGTTCTGGGGAATCCAACCTGGATCCTTAGGCTTCACAGGCAAGCATCTTAACCACTAAGCCATCTCTCCAGCCCCTAATACTTTTTAAAAGATATTTTATTTATTTATTTATTTATTTATTTATTTATTTATTTATTTGAGAGAGAGAAAGAGGCAGAGAAAGAGAAAAGAAAATGGGTGCACCAGGGCCTCTAGCCACTGCAAATGATCTCTAGACACATGTACTACCTTGTGCATTTGGCTTTATGTGGGTACTGGGAAATCAAATCCAGGTCCTTAGGCTTTGTAGGCAAGCACCTCAACTGCTCTCCACCCCCTAAAACTTTTTTGAGGTAGGGTCTCACTGCACTCCAGGCTGACCTGGAACACTCTGTGAGTCCCAGGCTGGCCTCAAACTCATGGTGATCCTCTTACCTCTGGCTCCTATGTGCTGGGATTAATTAAAGTCATGCACCCCATGTCAGGTCTATTCTAACACTTTTTCAACCTTTTAAATTTACTGACAATTTTATACATGTATATAATGTATTTTAATCATAATTTCCTCCCTCTACCTTCTCTTGTCCCCCCCTCATCATGTTCCTCCCACTGAATCCTTCTTAACTAGTTCCTCTTCTACTTTGTTGTCTTTTGTGTGTGTGTGTGTGTGTGTGTGTGTGTGTCTGTCTGTCTGTCTGTCTGCCTGCCTGCCTGTCCCACTGGGTGGCTACACCACTGTCTCCCTCTCCCCTAGCACCCATTAATTGCCAATAACTCTTCAGGGAGGGATGGGAGCCTCATGCACTTTTTTACTGAGACTTTTTTTTTTTGGTTTGTTTTGTTTTTGGTTTTTTGAGGTAGGGTCTCACTCTAGCTCAGGCTGACTTGAAATTCACTATGTAGTCTCAGGGTGGCCCCAAACTCATGGCGATCCTCCTACCTCTGCCTCCTCAGTTCTGGGATTAAAGGTGTGTACCACCACGCCTGGCTACTGAGACATTTTTCAATCCCTCCTGAATGTATTCTTCCTTGTTACAATAAGCAGTATTATGTGGGATCTGGAGAGTCGAACATGTGTCCTTAGGCTTTGCAGGCAAGTGCCCTACCTAACCACTAAGCCATCTCTCCAGCCCTATTATACATATTTTTAAAAACATTTATTTATTGGAGTGAGACATACAAAGAGACAGAGAGTTCGTTCATAGTGGCTAGAGGCCCTGGTGCACCCATTCTCTCTGTCTTCTGTATCTCTTCTTTCTATCTCTCTCAGCTTGCAAATTAATTAATTAATTAATATTTTAAAAGATTAATAAAAACTAAAGCAAAATAATACAGGTGTCAGGTGTAGTGGCTCACGCCTTTAATCCCAACACTCAGGAGGCTGAGGTAGAAGGATCACCGTGAATTCAAGGCCAGCCTGAGACTACATAGTGAATTCCAGGTCAACCTGGGCTAGAGGGAGGCCCTGCCTCAAAGACTAAAACAAACAACAACAACAAAAAAAATCAGTCTGTAATCTTGTCTGAGCAGAGATACATGAATTGTCTAAACAAAACAAATTATTTCCCCAATCCTGCTGTTTTGTTTTGTTTTTCCTGCAGTGCTTGGCATGGGACCCAGGCTTAGGTATTCTAGGCAAGTGCTCTACCACTGAGCTATACACCAGCCATAACTTGGCTAATATACAGCTTCATTACCAACTGCAGCCTTAGCCTCCCTCTAGTCTTTTTCCTAGATAAGATTTATTGAGATACTTAGCCCTAGATTAACCTCTTACTTCCTATCTACAGCAAATCCTTGCTTCCTAAAACTCCCACCTGTTGTCAGCTACTCAGGAAGGAGAATCTCTCTCTCTCTGCGTCTCTCTGTATGCCTTTCTCTTTCTCAGATAAGGTTTCGTTATATAGCCCAGGATGGCCTCCAACTCACTATGTAGCCCAAATCTAACCTTAAACCCAATAGTGATTCACCTGTCTCAGGCTCCCTAGACTTGAGATAACAAGAATGCACCACCATACCCAGTGAAGAAGGATCTATTGAGCTCACGAGTTCAAGACTAGCCTGGATAACAATAGCAAGACCCAGTCTCAAAAAACAAACAAATATCCAGGTGTGACCATGAATGCCTGAATTCCAATACTCAGGGGACTAAGGCAGGGCAGTTGTGAGTTTGAGAGTTTGAGGCTAGCCTTGGATACATAGTGTGATCCTGTCTGAAAAAATAGTCGTACCAACCAACCAATCAACCTACCAACCATCCAAACAAGACCCCTACAGATCTGGGAATGTACCTCAATAGTAGAGCACTTGATTGGTGTGCATGAGGTTCAGGATTCCATCCATAGGAACACACACACACACACACACACACACACACACACACACACACACATCACCTAACACAAACCTACATCCTATATATTCTATTTTTTTCATCCTATATATTCTTTTTTTTTTATTTTTTGAGGTAGAGTCTCACTTTAACTCAGGCTGACCTGGAATTCACTTTCAGGGTGGCCTTGAACTCATGGTGATCCCCCACCTCTGCCTCCAGACTGCTGGGATTAAAGACATGTGCCACCATGCCTGGCTTCTATTTTTTTTCCCCCCAAGGTAGGTTTTCACTCTAGCCCAGGCTAGCCTGGAATTCACTCTGTATTCTCAGGATGGCCTCGAACTCATGGCGATCCTTCTACCTCTGCCTCCCGTGTGCTGGGATTAAATGCGTGCGCCACCATGCCCGGCTTTCATCCTATATATTCTAACACTTTTTTTCTGAGGTAGGGTCTCACTCTAGCCCAGGCTGACCTGGAATTCACTCTGTAGTCTCAGGTTGGCCTCAGATTTACTGTGATCCTCCTATCTCTATCTCCCCAGTGCTGGGATTAAAGGCATACACCACCATGCCTGGTTTATACTCTTTAGTTTTTTTTTTTTTTTAGTTTATTTATGAAAGAGATAGAGAGAGAAAGAAAGAACAGGTGCACCAGGGCCTCCAGCAATTGGAAGTGAACTCCAGATGCATGCACCACTGTGTACATCTGGCTTACATGGGTTCTGGGGAATCCAACCTGGATCCTTAGGCTTCACAGGCAAGCATCTTAACCACTAAGCCATCTCTCCAGCCCCTAATACTTTTTAAAAGATATTTTATTTATTTATTTATTTATTTATTTATTTATTTATTTATTTGAGAGAGAGAAAGAGGCAGAGAAAGAGAAAAGAAAATGGGTGCACCAGGGCCTCTAGCCACTGCAAATGATCTCTAGACACATGTACTACCTTGTGCATTTGGCTTTATGTGGGTACTGGGAAATCAAATCCAGGTCCTTAGGCTTTGTAGGCAAGCACCTCAACTGCTCTCCACCCCCTAAAACTTTTTTGAGGTAGGGTCTCACTGCACTCCAGGCTGACCTGGAACACTCTGTGAGTCCCAGGCTGGCCTCAAACTCATGGTGATCCTCTTACCTCTGGCTCCTATGTGCTGGGATTAATTAAAGTCATGCACCCCATGTCAGGTCTATTCTAACACTTTTTCAACCTTTTAAATTTACTGACAATTTTATACATGTATATAATGTATTTTAATCATAATTTCCTCCCTCTACCTTCTCTTGTCCCCCCTCACCATGTTCCTCCCACTGAATCCTTCTTAACTAGTTCCTCTTCTACTTTGTTGTCTTTTGTGTGTGTGTGTGTGTGTGTGTGTGTGTGTGTGTGTGTGTGTGTCTGTCTGTCTGTCTGTCTGTCTGCCTGCCTGCCTGCCTGTCCCACTGGGTGGCTACACCACTGTCTCCCTCTCCCCTAGCACCCATTAATTGCCAATAACTCTTCAGGGAGGGATGGGAGCCTCATGCACTTTTTTACTGAGTCTTTTTTTTTTTGGTTTGTTTTGTTTTTGGTTTTTTGAGGTAGGGTCTCACTCTAGCTCAGGCTGACTTGAAATTCACTATGTAGTCTCAGGGTGGCCCCAAACTCATGGCGATCCTCCTACCTCTGCCTCCTCAGTTCTGGGATTAAAGGTGTGTACCACCACGCCTGGCTACTGAGACATTTTTCAATCCCTCCTGAATGTATTCTTCCTTGTTACAATAAGCAGTAAACCTACCTGTTTACTGGAGATGAAAATATAGCTCAGCCATAGAGGGTTTATCCAAACATGCATGAATTCTTGGGTTCAATCTCTAGCAGAAAGACAGAGAGGGGGGGGGAGATCAAGAAAGAGAAGAAAAAGAAGAGGAAGAAAGGGGAGGAGAGGAGGGAGGGAAAACCCAACAATAAGCCAACAACAAAAAGACACCCACAGACTAAAATTCCCCATCTTGTTGGACCATAGATGTGTTCCTAAAGCATTTAGACAGCACTTAAGAGTTGGCTGAAATTCAATGGAAAAGTCTTACCTATGGATGTCCCTGGTCCATAGACTCATCAGTAAGTGATCTCAAGTCTAGAGAATTAAGAACACCATGAAACAGGTGGAAAAATTGAAGTTTAAATAGATTAACTGACATTGTGAGACAAGGTCTCACTTTGCAAGCAAGCATCTTTAACTGCTGAGTTGTCTCCCCAGCCCCAAGGTCTCATGCAATATCCCAGGTTGGGCTCAAACTCATAGCAACCCTCCTGCTCAGCCTTCTAAGTGCTGGGATTATACATGTGCATTATCATACCTAACTCTATTTTTGATTTTTATTTATTTGAGAGAGAAATGTATGTATGTATGTATGTATGTATGTATGTATGTATGTATGTATGTATGTAGAGAGAGAGAGAGAGAATGGGCATGTCAGGACCTCCAGCTGCTGGAAAAGAACTCCAGACACATGCCTCACCTTGTGCTTCTGGCTTACATGGATCCTGGGGAACTGAATCTGGATCCTTTGGCTTTGCAGGCAAGCGCCTTAACTGCTTAGTGATCTCTCCAGCCACATGTCCAAGTCTCTCTCTCTCTCTTTTGGTTTTTCAAGATAGGGTCTCACTCTAGCCCAGGCTGACCTGGAATTCACTATGTAGTCTCAGGTTGGCCTCGAATTCATGGCAATCCTCCTACTTCTGTTTTCCAAGTACTGGGATTAAAGGTGTGTGGCACCATGCCCGGCTCATGTCTAACTCTTGAATGACTTCTTCAAAGTCCCGCGAGCTAGTAGTTGTGTGGAAACTGTGGCTGCTGACTCCAAGGTGACCTATGTCCAGTACTCATGTGGCCCATCCCCATGCCAATCATGGCGAAGAATGGGTCACAGACCCACCTGGCAGGACATGTATATGCTCATTTCTGAAGGACGGCTTTATCTGCCTTACCTTATTCTATTTTCTCTGTCCAATGTAACAGTGAGATCCCAGGTGGAGGTGAGAAGTAAGGGGTGGCCCTAAAGGAGGCTCAGACAGAGAAGTCTTGGCTCAAAGGAGTACTGCCTGCCATGCTCACCTGTTCTATGTCACCAAGTCTGTATGTGTACAGACTCTGGTCACCAGAAGCAGATTTCATTCCCTTGCCTCAGTTTCCCTCTGACACCTCCCTGCCTTTGCCTGTAAGGCCCTTCCCTCCCTTCTCTTCCATAGCTCACACATTTTCTTTCAAGATCCAGTTCCATCTTGCCTCTAAGGCAGAAATCTCCCCCACTTTCTACATCTGTGCTCCTTCAGCCTGGACGGGGCCCCCTTTCCATAAGCCTCTCTCCCAGTGCAGTGAGACCAGTGCTATACCTCTGAAACGCCAAGTGCCTGCGTTGGAATCAAAAGCATACACCACCACTCTTGGCTTAAGATCAGGAGTTTAAGGTCACCGTTGGTCACCTAAGGAATTTGAGGCCAGCTTGAGCTACAAAAGATCCTATCTCTAAACAACAACAAATCCACAAACAAATCAAATCCCTATCATGCCAGATCTATGTCAGGAGCACTGGGCAGTGTTGGTTCCATTGGAAAGAAAAAGAAAAACAAAAAAAGGGGAGGGGGAATAAACAAAAATCCTGATCTTCCTGCCTCCATCTCTCACGTGAAAGGATTATAGGCATGTGCCATCACAATCTGCTTAGGATGGATTTTTTTTTTTGTTTTTTTTTTTTTTTGGTTTTTCGAGGTAGGGTCTCACTTTAGCTCAGGCTGACCTGGAATTAACTATGTAGTCTCAGGCTGGCCTCGAACTCACAGCGATCCTCCTACCTCTGCCTCCCGAGTGCTGAGATTAAAGGCGTGCACCACCACGCCCGGCTTTAGGATGGATTTTTTTAAAAAAATATTTATTTATTTGGATGAAAGAGAGAGAGCATGCACGAGAGAGAGAGAGAGAGAGAGAGAGAGGTGAGTATGGGCATGCCAGGGCTTCCTGACACTGCAAATGAACTCCAGACATTTGGACCACTTTGCATCTGGCTTTACATGGGTACTGGGGAATCAAACCCCATGCCATCAGGCTTTTCAAGAAATTACTTTTAGCCTGGTGTGGTGACGTACACCTTTAACCCCAGCACTCAGGAGGCAGAGGTAGGAGGATCGTCATGAGTTCAAGGCCACCTTGAGACTACATAGTGCATTCCAGGTCAGCCTGGGTTTAAGCAGGACCCTACCTTGAAAAACAAACAAAAAATAAAAACAAAAAAAGGCTGGGAGTGGTGGCACACTCCTTTAATCCCAGCACTCAGGAGGCACAAGTAGGAGGATCACTGTGAGTTAGAGGCCACCCTGAGACTACATAGTGAATTCCAGGTGAGCCTGGACGAGAGTGAGACCCTACCTCAAAAACCCAAAAAAAAAAAAAAAAAACCATAAAAACAAAATAAATAAATAAATTAAATAAATTTTTAAAAATTTAATTCATGTTGGCACCACACTTGGCCCAGGTAGATATTTAGAATCAAAATTGAGCTGGGCGTGGTGGCACACACCTTTAATCCCAGCACTCGGGATGCAGAGGTAGGAGGATCACCGTGAGTTTGAGGCCACCCTGAGACTGCATAGTTAATTCTAGGTCAGCCTGGGCCAGAGTGAGACCCTAAAAACAAAAAAAAAAAAAAAGAAAAAGAAAAAGAAAAGAGAAAACTGCACTTGAAAAAATTCTGAAGCTGATGCCCTCAAGGAAATCCGTAGATCACAGCTAGGAGTTCCTTTGATGTTTCTCCTCTTCCCTTGACAACATGGTCGTGCATACTTGCCAGCGTCCCAAAACCTATGAAGCCAGGCACATTGGAGTGCTCATGTCCAATGTCTCTAGCCATGTTGGGGTTCTGTCATGTCTCCAGACTGTATGCCATAGACTAGAGCTCATGTTCACAGTTGTATACCCACCCATGTTGCCACCTCAGTGTCCATTTGTCCATCTGCCCATTCATCTCAGGGTCAGCTCCTATGAATGGTATCCTTGCTGAGGTTTAGGCTCTTTTGTTCGTTTGAGTTACAGGATGGAGGTTAGTATGTGTATTTCCTTAGGCCTGAAGCAAAAGCCCTCTGGCCATCGCAGGCTTCCAGCTACACTTAGGGTGCTGGCTCTTTTGCTCAAAAGCCATTCCTGACTCATTGGGTCAGGAGTTAAAAGTCTCTGCTAGGTTTCTGTCGTGGAACACTGTCCTCAGGGCATACCTGACCATTGCCCTTTTGAACTGTCAGCAGCTGTGATGACCTGCAGGCAACCTGCCCAAGATTGGGTCCATTACATTTCCTCATGATGTGAGGGGTTTAGGAGGCCCCATCCCTCCCTAAAACTACATAGATAGCTAATGATTTGTAGGCGAGGGGTGAATGAGGTCCCATCCCGCCCCGAGGATATATAAATAAGCAGATAGCAATTGCTAGGGGAAAGTGAGGGACATTTTATTCACTAGTATAGCTGCTTATAAGCTCCTATAAATAACCCTTCACATGCTTTTATAAATAACCCTAGTTCAACTCATTGGTTCTCCAAGTAGACTTGAAGTTAACCCATTTCTTTTGCCTGTCCTTGGTGCCCTACCTAGGATGAGTAGATATTTGTTCATCCCTCACTCCACCCTGCCAAAAAAGTTCACACAACAGCTTTCCTCTGTCAAGTTCTGCTATGGCTCTCTAGTCAGCCTGTGCTTCAACCCCACTCTTCCTACTTTCAAGAATGCTCTTCCTCCTCCTCTCTTGAAAAGTACCGACAAGCTGGGCATGGTGGCTCACACTTGTATATTCTCAGCACTCAGGCCATGAGTTTGAGTTCAGCCTATGCAACAGAGTAAGTTCCAGGTCAGTCTGGGTCTGCTTCAAAAGATCCTGCTTCAACGGCTGGGCGTGGTGGCGCCTTTAATCCCAGGTAGGAGGATCGCTGTGAGTTCGAGGCCACCCTGAGACTACATAGTTAATTCCAGGTCAGCCTGGACCAGAGTGAGACCCTACCTCGCAAAACCAAAAAAAAAAAAAATCCTGCTTTAAAAAGAAAAAAGAAGAGCCGGGCATGGTGGCGCACGCCTTTAATCCTAGCACTCGGGAGGCAGAGGTAGGAGGATCACCATGAGTTCGAGGCCACCCTGAGACTACATAGTTAATTCCAGGTCAGCCTGGACCAGAGTGACACCCTACCTCACAAAATCAAAAAAAAAAAAAAAAAAAAGGGCTGGAGAAATGGCTTAGTGGTTAAGGCATTTGCCTGCGAAGCCAAAGGATCCCGGTTCGATTCTCCAGGACCCGTGTAAGCCAGATGAACAAGGGGCACATGCATCTGGAGTTCATTTGTAGTGGCTAGAGGCCCTGGCGTGCCCATTCTCTCTCTCTGTCTACTTCTCTACTCTTTCTCTCTCTCACTATGGTTGCAAATAAATAAATAAAAAGAAAAAGAAAAGAAAAAAGAGGGCTGGAGAGATGGCTTAGCAGTTAAGGCGTTTGCCTGCGAAGCCTAAGGATCCCGGTTCGATTCTCCAGGTCTCATGTAAGCCAGATGCACAAGGGGGTGCACGCATCTGGAGTTCCTTTGCAGTGGCTAGAGGCCCTGGCGCACTCATTCTCACTCTCCCTCTCTCTCTCTCTTTCCCTCTCTCTGTCTCTAATAAATAAATAAAAATAAAATCTTTTTAAAAAAGAAGGAAAAAAGAGGAGCGTGGTGGCGCACACCTTTAATCCCAGCACTTGAGAGGCAAAAGTAGGATCGCTGTGAGTTCGAGGCCAGCCTGAGATGACATAGTGAATTCCAGGTCAGCCTGGGCCAGAGAAAGACCCTACCTTGAAAAGCCAAAAAATAATTAAATAAATAAATAAATCAAAGAAAAAAAAAGGGGGCTGGAGAGATGGCTCAGCAGATAAGGCACTTACCTGCAAAGCCTAATGACCTGCCTTCAATTCCGCAGTACCCACATAAAGCCATATGCACAAAAAGGTTGCATGCATCTAGAGTTTGTTTGTAGCTGCTGGAGGCCCTGGCGCGCCCATTCTCTCTGTCATCTCTCTTCTATCTATCTCTGTCTCTGTCTCTCTCTCTTTTTTGGTTTTCAAAGTAGGGTCTCACTCTAGCCCAGGCTGACCTGGAATTCACTATGTAGCCTCAGGGTGGCCTCCAACTCACAGTGATCCTCCTACCCTTGCCTCCCAAGTGCTTTAATTATTGTTTTTTATTGACTTTTATACTTACATACAAAAAACCCCACCTGATATTCCCTCCCCCTCCCCATTCCACTTTAGAACTCCAGTCTCCATCATATCCTCTCTCTCCATTAGTCTCTCTTTTAATTTGATGACATCATCTTTTCTTTTATTTTGAGGGTCTTGTGAAGGTATTGCTAGGCACTGCAAGGTCATGGATATCGAGGCCAATTTCTGTCTGGGCAGTTGCATTGTAAGAGGTCATATCCTTCCTTTGGCTCTTACATTCTATCCACACCCTCTTCCGCAATGGTCCCTGAGCCTTGAAGGGTGTGACAGAGGTGTTTCAGTGCTGGGCACTCCTCCATCCCTTCTTCTCAGC
The DNA here is from genome assembly GCA_036365145.1 of Orientallactaga sibirica. Lineage (NCBI taxonomy): Eukaryota > Metazoa > Chordata > Mammalia > Rodentia > Dipodidae > Orientallactaga > Orientallactaga sibirica. The sequence goes on from JAEOAD010002518.1 coordinate 4,611,538, forward strand.
ACTATGTTGCCTTTTGGGTGATCCCAGTGGTCATCGCCATCTGAAAAGAGAAGCTTCTCTAACCAGAAGTGAGAGTAGCATTAATATGTGAATATGAACATTAAGTGTAGTGCTTTCAGGGCAGCTTGGTGGGAATAATATATACATTTAGTCAGAAAAGAGCAGGCTTATACCCCTAAGGCTCATGACCTCACCTACCATAGACTTTTACTTAGGTTTTTCAGTGCCAGGTATGTATTCCCTCCCGTAGAGAGGGCCTGGAGCCAGGTATGGTGGTGCACGCCTTTAATCCCAGCATTTGGGAAGCAGCAGTCGGAGGATTGCAGTGAGTTTAAGGCCACCCTGAGACTACATAGTGAAGTCCAGGCTACCTCGAAAAACCAAAAACAAAAAATGAAAAAAAAAAAAAAGAGGGCTGGAGAGATGGCTTAATTAGCGGTTAAGGCGTTTGCCTGCAAAGCCAAAAGATCCCGGTTCAGTTCTCCAGGACCTACGTAAGCCAGATAAACAAGGGCGCGCATACATCTGGAGTTCATTTGCAGTAGCTGGAGGCCCTGGTATGCCCATTCTCTCTCTCTCTCTCTGCCTCTTTCTCTCTCTCAAATAAATTAAATAAGTAAATAGAACGAAAGAAAAGTACCAACAGTGTTGTTGGTACTCAGTGAAAATGTGATTGTCATAATCAAATTTTCCTTGCATATCTAAATGCTGATCACAGAATCATGTTATGAGGTACACTTATGGATGTCTCTTTTATAGACTCCGGAAGATCTTGAGAACAGGGTCAAACAGCATTCACCTTGGTGTTCCCAGCGCACACAGAAGGCTGGATCCCCAGTACCCTTCAGATGCTCTGCTCGGAGAGTGGTTAGACAGAAGAATGGAGATGGCAGGTGGGTGAATGATAGGCGGATAAATGGGTTGCAAGGTTAGCTGAGTGACTGAGTAGATGGAGTGGGATGAGGAGTTCTAATGTTCTAACCTGTTCCATCTGTTTCCTGGTCCTCCCTTCCAACCTTCTCACACTCAAACTCACATTTCACAGTACAGAGGAACAGACCTCTTTCATAACATCCATGTTAGAAATTGGGGGAGCTTGGAGCTTGGGGTGGAGCTCAGTGGCAGAGCACTTGCTTAGTTTGTGTAATGCTATGAGTTTGATTCCCAGCACCAAAAAAAATTTTTTTTTAAGTTGTAAAAGGAAAGAAACTCATGTTTAATGGATATGTACTTACACAACAGCTTTCGAGCAGAGCCAAACTGCCAGGCTCACAGAAGGACAGATGAGTCCCTCAGAGGAGGGGAGGGCCAGCGTCTCTGCATGGCGACATGAGCTGGGAACGAGGCCACTGTCTCCTCCCCTCCTTAGCTGCCTTTGAGCTGTTAGGTCCAAAGAGTATTTGGAAATTCCCCTAGAGATCCGCCTATCCTTTTGCTGCACTGTCCTAAATTCTGCCAGGAGATTAAATCCCTTCAAGTGAGGCTTTACCTTGTTCATACATCCTCTGCTGCAAACATGGTTCGCTGTTTTGGAGTCATTGTTGTTTTAAGATAATTTCCTGGCCATCTGTCACGGTGGGGTGGTGGTGGCAGAATTTCTGGTCGCTAAGAGACAAGGGGCGACTTTGTGATATAAAACTGAAGACCTATGAATGGTGGACACAGAGGGACCAGGAATGTGAGTGGTTTTCTTTTTCTTTTTTCTTTTCTTTATTTATTTGAGAGCAACAGAGAGAGAAAGAGAGAAAGAGGGAGAGAGAGAGAGAGAGAATGGGTGCACCAGGACCTCTAGCCACTGCAAATGAACTCCAGATGAATGCACCCCCTTATACATCTGGCTTATGTGGGTACTGGGGAATCAAGCCTCGAACCGGGATCCTTAGGCTTCATAGGCAAGTGCTTAACCACTAAGCCATCTCTCCAGCCCCGTGAGAGGTTTTCGTGAAGGATTAATTGGTGGCTTACTGTAGCAGGCATATACTCCTTTTGCCAACTCAACTATCCTTCCTTTCTACTAAACACCACTCCCCTCTCCCCTCCTCTGCAGCATTTAGGATGAAGCTCCGATCTCTTGTGATCTATCACTGCAGTTTCAGCCCCTCATTTCCTCCCTCCCTCTTGCCCTCCTTCCTTCCCTTCCTTCCTTTCTTCCTTTTCCCTTTTCTTTTTCAAGGCAAGGTCTCACTCTAGCCCAGGCTGACTTGGAACACACCATGATCCTCCTACTTCAGCCTCCTGAGTGTTGGGATTAAAGGCATGTGCCACCATGCCCAGCTTCCAGCCTTTCATTTTCTTCAGATGACATGTCTCACCTTGTTCACTGCATGTAGTTCTTGTGGGAATAGACCTCTCCAGAGCTCCTGACCAATCACAGCAATATGTCATTCTGACCCCAGATCTGGAATAGATGCCAGGTCACTCCACCTAAAGCTGGACTGGAGGGAACAAAGCCTTCCCACAGACTGGGGCTCCTCACTGTTTGGGGATAGGTGAAGCTGCCTTATACTTCTCTTCTGCCTTAAGCTGGCTTGACTTGGGTTTCTGCCACTAAACGCCCACACATTCCCAAAAAGTATGTCTTCTTTCATGCCTTGTCAGCCCAGGTGTGGCTGTTTCTCCATTTCACAGATTGGTCATCTGAGATCAGGGCATGTTAATTCCACAGATAGGAGTCATGACTAGAAGAGATCCCTCAGGCCATTGAATCCATCCTCTGGCTCTCATGACCATCTCAGGAATGGCCTGGACCGAAATCTCCTCCTTACTGGAGAAGAAACTTGGGAAATTGGGCTTTTTTGCTGCTTAACCTGTTGGGCAACTTCCCTTGCTATGAGTGTTTTGGAGGGAGAATGTTTTCCCCCTTGACTGGTTAGACATCCTCTTTAAGAGCACGGCTCAGCGAACGTCAGCCTTTAGCTGTTAGGCTCCTGGAGATCATTTGTTCTTCCCCACAAAGGTCTCAGTAATTCAGAGCTCCAAAGGCCCCAGCCATTGTGTAGATATGGATACCAATGTCCTAAGGTGACTTCGCAGGACACGCCACAGTTACCTGTCCTTGTGTTACCTATCCTCCTTTGCCCACCATGTTCCCAGATCCCCCCAAATGGCAACACGTGATTCTAGAGAGAGCAAGCCAGGCATGTTCCTTCAGACTAGGGATCTGACTTCCTTCATCCATCCCCCAGGGAGAACTCATTTGAACCTTATCCAAGGATGGAACAGCTAGGCCAGCTCTATAAGGGGTCCTGAGAAGTCTTTAAAAAACTGGGGCTGGAGAAATGACTTAGCAGTTAAAGTGTTTGTCTGCAAAGCCAAAGGATCCCAGTGTGATTCTCCAGGACCCATGTAAGCCAGATGCACAAAGGGCGCATGTATCTGGAGTTCATTTGCAGTGGCTGGAGGCCCTGGTGTGCCCATTCTCTCTCTTTCTCTCTCTGCCTCTTTCTCTCTCTCAAATAAGTAAGTAAATAAATAAATAAATAATTTTTTAAAAACCGGGGCTGAAGCTGGACATGGTGGCACATGCCTTTAATCCCAGCACTCTGGAGGCAGAGGTAGGAGGATTGCTGTGAGTTCAAGGCCACCCTGAGACTACATAGTGAATGCCAGGTCAGCCTGGGCTAGAGCGAGACCCTACCTCGGAAAACCAAAAACCAAAACAAAACAAAACATAACAGCTGGGAGTGGTGACACATGCCTTTAATCCCAGCACTTGGGAGGCAGAGTTAGGTGGATCACTGTGAGTTCGAGGCCACCTTGAGATTATATAGTGAATTCCAGGTCAACCTGGGCTAGAGTGAGACCCTACCTCAAAAAACCAAACAACAACAACAACAAAACTGGGGCTGGAGAGATGGCTTAGCAGTTAAGGTACTTGCCTGTGAAGACTCAGGATCTAGGTTCAATTCCCCAGTACCCACATAAACAAGTTGCATGAGGTGGCACATGTGTCTGGAGTTTTTTTTTTTGCAGTGGCTAGGGGCCCTGGCGTGCCCGTTCTCACTTTTTCCCTCTCTCTCAAGCAAATAAATTCAATGTTTAAAAAAATCTGACATGGGTCTGGGGAGATGGTATTAGGGCCTGAGACCACCTGAGTTTGATCCCCAGCACCCATCTAAAAATTCACGTGTGGCCAAGCACATCAGTAACTCCTGTCCAGTGGAGGGAGTGGCAGAAACAGGAACAGGAAAGTCTCTGGAGTTCTCTGGTCAGCAGTCTGACCAAAAAAAGGACAGCTCTGGGTTCAATGAGAAACTCCATCTTGAAACAATGTGGATGAGGGATAGAGGATACCTCAGGGTCTCCTCTGGCCTCCACATATGTAAGCATGAGGCATGCACATCTGCACACAACACACACACACACACACTAGCAAAAAAACAACAAAAAATCCACTTGCCTCTATTTTGGGAACAGAAGTGTGTGTCCGTAGCTGCCAGAGGATCACTTGAGTCCAGGAATTTGAGACCAGCCTGAGCAACATTTTGGATCTCCATCTTAACACACACCCCCCCACACCCACCCATACACACACACACACACACACACACACACACACACACACACACACAAGAACAATGCTTGCTACTGGAAGTTCTGCAGAGCGAATAGACCTAGTGAGTAATGACTGACCCATATTGAGCACTTACACTGCACCCAGCAATTTGAAGAGGTTCAAGTCCCTTATCTCATTTTATCTCCACATCACTAGAAAGCAGGAACTATAATTACCTGCTGTAGATAGGAAAGCTGAGGTGACAGTTGAAATACTTTTTTTTTTTCCTTTTGTTAACATTTTTTTTTCCAGGTAGGGTCTTACTCTAGCCCAGGATGACCTGGAATTCACTATGTAGTCTCAGGGTGGCCTAGAACTCACAGCAATCCTCCTGCCTCCTCAAGTGCTGGAATTAAAGGCGCGTGCCACCACATCCACCCTTAAATGTATTTTTTAATTTATTTGCAAGCAGAGAGAGAGAGAGAGAGAGAGAGAGAGAGAGAGAGAAGAAAGAGACAGACAGAGTGAATGGGCATGCCAGGGTCTCCAGCTGCTGCTGCAGTCGGGTTCCAGACACATCTACTTTGTCTGGCTTTTTTTTTTTTTTTTGGTTTTTTTGAGGTAGGGTCTCACTCTAGCTCAGGCTGACCTGGAATTCACTCTGTACTCTCAGGGTGGCCTTGAACTCATGGCGATCCTCCTACCTCTGCCTCCCAAGTGCTGGGATTAAAGGCATGCGCCACCACGCCTGGCTATGCCTGGCTATTTTTTATGTGGGTATTGGAGAGAGAATTAAACCCAGGTCACTAGACTTTGCAGACAAGCACCTTAACCACTGAACTATCTCTTCGGCCTGACAGTTGAAATAACTTGCCTGAAAATAAAGCCTTAGCTCAGCTGCCCAGGATGGCATTAAGGACATTTGAACAACAGTCACTGGCCAGGATGATCTCCTAGGAGTGGGGTGATGAGCTGGGTGTGTCTTGGATCTGGTTATTTTTTAATTTTTTTGGTTTTTTCGAGGTAGGATTTCACTCTAGCTCAGGCTGACCTGGAATTCACTATGTCATCTCAGGGTGGTCTTGAGTTCATGGCGATCCTCCCACCTCTGCTGGGATTAAAGGCATGCACCACCACACCCAGCTTTGTTTTGTTTTGTTTGTTTGTTTGTTTGTTTTGGTTTTTCGAGATAGGGTCTCACTCTAGCCCAGGCTGACCTGGAATTCACTATGTAGTCTCAGGGTGGCCTCGAACTCACAGCGATCCTCCTACCTCTGCCTCCCGAGTGTTGGGATTAAAGGCGTGTACCACCATGCCTGGCTCCTTGTTTGTTTTTTTAAAAAAATATTTTTAAATTTATTTATTATAGAGAGAAGGAGGCAGATAGAGAAAAAGAGAATGGTCATGCCAGGGCCTCCAGCCAATGCAAACAAACTCCAGATGCATGTGCCACCTTGTGCATCTGGCTCACATGGGTACTGGGGAATCAAAACCAGGTTTTTAGGTTTCGTGGGCAAGCATCTTAACCAAGCCCTGGTTTTTTTTAATTTTTATTTATCTCAGAGAGAGAGAGAGAGAGGCAAATAGAAAGAGAGAGAGATTAGGTGCAACAGGGAATTTCACATGTGTGCACCCCCTTGTGCATCTTGCTTACTTACGTGGGTCCTGGGGAATTTAACTCTGGTCCTTTGGCTTTGCAGGCAAATGTGTTAACCTCCAGCCCTGCTGATATCCCTCTTTAAGAGCACGGCTCAGCTTAACCAGGCTGTTAGGGGTTCCTGAGATCATTTGTTTTCCCCACAAAGGTCTCAGTAATTCAGAGGTCCAAAGGGCCATTGTGTGATATGGATACAATGTCCTAGGTGATGCTGCAGTTACCTGTCCTTGTGTTACCTATCCTTGCCCACCATGTCCCTAGATCCCTTAAATGGCAACACGTGATTCTAGAGAGAGTGCGTTGTGGCATGTTCTTCAGACTAGTGGATCTGACTTCCCTTCATCCATCCTCAGGAGAGAGAATCATTTGAACTTCATTCAAGGATTTTGATGTTATAAGGGGTCCTGAGAAGCTCCTCAAAAACTGGGGCTGGAGAAATTTTAGCAGCAAAAGTGTTTGTCTGCAAAGCCAAAGATCCCCAGTGTGATTCTTCAGGGCATGCAGTCCATGGCATGGTTATTGGTGGCTGCATTTAGCCAGGTTCACAGTCATAAGAGGGAGCAGAAAGTGAAACGGAAAAATATGAAAGCATGTAGCTTGACTAGAAAATATGAGTGACATGACAGACATAGCAGTTGCAACTCAGAGAGAGTAATGCCATTAAAAGCTATTCAAGGGCTGGAGAGATGGCTTAGTGGTTAAACGCTTGCCTGTGAAGCCTAAGGACCCGGGTTCAAGGCTTGATTCTCCAGGACCCATGTAAGCAAGATGCACTAGGTGGTGCATGCATATGGAGTTCGTTTGCAGTGGCTGGAGGTCCTGGAACACCCATTCTCATTCTCTCTCTACCTGCCTATCCCCATCTCTCTCTCTCTAATAAATAAATAAAATGTCTTTTAAAAAAAAAAAAAAAAAAAAAAAGCTATTCAAGGGATGGAAGGATGGCTTAGTGGATAAGGCGCTTGCCTGCAAAACCAAAGGACCCAGGTTCAATTCCCCAGGACCCACGTAAGCCAGATGCATAAAGTGGTGCTACATGCATCTGGAGTTCATTTGCAGTGGCTGGAGGCCCTGGCATACCCATTCTCTCTCTCTCTCTCTCTCTCTGTCTGAAATAAATAAATAAATAAAATTTTTTTTTCTAAAAAAGTCATTCAGAAGAAGCTTCTTATTTTACATGGACACAATGTAATATGTGCCCTGAGGGCCAGATGCCTGTCAAAGGCTCCAGGGCATAAAACTAAAAACTGTTTTGAAAGACTCTCCTTTGAAAAGAGAGCCTTAGAGAGCTCCATTTGCCTAAGGAAGTGTCTCTTCTGGTGCTGCCTTCCATGCTCCTGGCTGATGCTGCTGTCCCCGTCCAAGGGGCCTGGACATCTCTTCAACTTGTAGTTGAATTTGTTGCTGTCTTCATGGGCGCTCCAGGGCTTCCAGCCTCTGCAGGCATGTGCCCCATTGTGCATCTGACTTACGTGGGTCCTGGGGAATTGAACCTGGGTCCTTTGGCTTTGCAAGCAAGTGCCTTAATCACTAAGCCATTTCTCCAGCCCCCTGGTATAGCTTTTAACTGGTGGCTTCTCTCACTCTGCTTGGACCTGTGAAAGCAGGCCAGCTTCTTCTGCCATTATGGACCTTCCCCTGGATCTATAATCTTCAATAAATATCCCTTCGTCCATAACTGTGCCTGGTCTGGAAGTTCATCTCAGCACACCTGAAGCTGTCTGCTACAGGCACTAAATGGAACCAGACAAAGAGAGAAGCCATGTGTGCTGTGAATGGCCTGGCCATGGGGGGTGAGGCTGAAACAAGCCCATCGGAGCTCAGATGATACCACGCGCCCCACATACCAGATGTGGAGCCACAGGGTTTAGTGTTCGCCCTGCGGGGTTTCATGCTTGCCTAGGTCAGGCCTTTTCCTTGCCATCCTCTCTTTAGGAATGGCAGCATTTATTATTCTGTGCCATTGTGTATTGGAAATAGATAACTGACCTTTATATTTCATAGTCAAGAAACTGCCCTGAGTCTCAAATATTCTGAGTTTCGGGCTTTTGCATAATGACTATGAGACCTTTTGAAATTGAGTAAATGTATGTTGCATTATGAGATGACCTTGGCAGCTGGGGTAGAATGTAATGATTTGAATCTGAAATGTCCTTTACTGTCTCATGTTTTGAATGCTTCCCCCCCCACCCCACATCATGGAACCTGTGGAATGTTTACACGGTGGGAGCAGGTTGACAGGAGCAGGTCAGGAGTAGGTTGAGCTTTGAAGGTTATACCCATGCTGGCTCCAGCTGCTCTCTTCATTCCAGTCTGCTGTGATGTGAGGCGCCTGTACGCACACTCTCACCTCTAAGAGCTCACCATGTCTTCTCTGCTGTGCCGGACTCAAACTCCTAAAGCTTGACCCCTCCTGTGTTGGTTTGAATGTGAAATGTCTCCCACAGCCTAGTGTGTTTGTGATTAAGCCTCATCCTTAGCTGGTGGCAGTTTGGGAAGTGGAGCCTTGCTGGAGGAGGTTTACCTCTTAGGGTGGGCTTCAGGTTGCTGGAGCTGGATTTTTTAATTTTTTTGTTTTTTTTTTTTTTAGCTCATCTTACTGCTACCCCAGGCTGACCTGGAAGATGTGATGCCAGCCTCTGCTCTGCCATGCCTGTCCTGCCACCATGAAACTTCCCCTCGAGACTGTAAGCCGCAATCAACCTTTCCTCCCACCAGCTGCTTTTTTGTTTTGTTTAGTCCCAGTTTGTTTTGGCAAAGGTGAGGGTCTCACTTTAAGTGTTTATCAGCTGGAACAGTTTGCTGGTAGAGTCTTCAGGGTCCTTTATGAACTCATATCGATCTAGAATAATGATAACTTGATCTCTGGGATTCCAATGTGTATCCCTTTTATGTGTGTTTCTTTGCCTTATTGCTATGGTTAAGACTTATTTACTATATGAGAATAAAAGTGGGGATAGTGGACAACCTTGTCTTGTGCCTGATTTTAGTGGAAAAACTCCAAGTTTTTTCCATTTAGTATTATGTTGGCTGTGAGTTTGTCATAAATAACCTTTATTATGTTGAGGTATGTTCCTTCTATTCCCAGTCTCCAAGGACTTTTATCATGAAGGGATATTGGATTTTGTCAAATGCTTTTTCTGCATCTAATGAGATGATCATATGATTTTCAGTCCATTTGCATAATGTATTACATTTATGGATTTGCGTATGTTGAACCATCCCTGCATCTCTGGGATAAAGCCTACTTGGTCAGGATGAATGATCTTTCCTTCTATGCTAGCAAACAAAGACACAGAGGATGAAATGAGAGTCAAGTCCCATTCCCATTTGTAATTGTAGACACATCCCATGGTACTTCCCTCCTCCCCACTTTCCCTTTGAAACTCCACTCCATCATATCCCCCTCCCTCTCAATCAGTCTCTTTTCATTTTGATGTCATGATCTTTTCTCCTCCTATTATGATGGTCTTGTGTAGGTAGTGTCAGGCACTGTGAGGTCATGGATATCCAGGCCATTTTTGTGTCTGGAGGAGCATGTTGTAAGGAGTCCTACTCTTCCCTTTGGCTTGGTGCATTCTTTTGTCATCCTAAGGCCACCTCTTCCACAATGGACCCTGAGCCTTGGAAGGTATGTTAGAGATGATCATGAAAACAAATGACCATAAATCCTGGCGAGGATGTGGAAAAAAGAGGAACCCTTCTACACTGTTGGTAGGAATGCAACTGGTCCAGCCATTGTGGAAGTCAGTGTGGAGGTTCCTGAGACAGCTAAATATAGATCCCAGATATAGCATTCCTAGGAATATATTCTTAAGGACTCGTCTCACTACCTTAGAGATACTTGCTCGACCATGTTTATTGCCACTCTATTCACAATAGCTAGGAACAATTAATTTTTTTTTAAAATGAAAAGAAATAAAGTATATGGGTGCTAGTTTTATGCAAATGCTATTCCACTTAACACAATGGACTTGAGCACCAAGGGATTATGGTGGTAGTGGTGGCAGCGATGGGGGCAGAGTCGTGAATTTGAATTTGTTGAAGTCCCAGTTCAGATGGTAACACAACAGATAGCGCACAACCATATGCAGCTTCAGTGGGGCCAGGGCTTCCCCTCCTCCTCAGGCACATTCCTGGACTTGTCAGTGCAGAAAACGCTGGAGAGAAGCAGGAGCAACAGGAGTGTAATCTCAGTACCCTTCTTTGCAGACAAAAACTGGGGTATTTTGGCCATAGAATTATAATTTTATTTTCCTCTACTCCCTTCCTGCTCCTTTACAGTTTTTAAAAAAATTTTTCAAGGTAGGATTTCACTCTAGCCCAAGCTGACTTGGAATTCACTATGTGGTCTCAGGCTGAAGTTTTTTTGTTTGTTTGTTTGTTTTTGTTTTTGTTTTTCGAGGTAGGGTCTCGCTCTAGTCCAGGCTGACCTGGAACTCACTATGTAGTCTCAGGGTGGCCTTGAACTCATGGCGATCCTCCTACCTCTGCCTCCCGAGTGCTGGGATTAAAGGCATGTGCCACCACGCCCAGCTAAATTTTTTTAAAAAGCTTTATTTTTTTACTTGAGAGAGAGGGAGAGAATGGGTGCTCCAGGGCTTTCAGCCACTGTGAACGAACTCCAGAGGCATGGGCCACCACCTTGTGCATCTGGCCTATATGGGTCCTGGGGAATCCAACCTGAGTCCTTTGGCTTTGCAGCCCGATTATATTGTTGTTTTTACTTTTATTTCCGTTTATTTTTATGCTGCATTTGTACCATAAGTTTATGTTTCTCCAGTTTTTTTTCTGGGATATCTTTTTCTTCTGTGCAACCTCTTCTTCTGGTTTAGGAACAATCTGTTCCTTTTCTTCTCAATGTGGCAAGGAAAGCTCATGTAAGTGGTAATCTGACCATGAACTCTGTAAGTACGGCGGTGCATGTTGGGTGCTTTGTTCACCTGAATATTCTCAATGACCAGATATTCCACATTACTCTCTGCATTTTTTTTTGAGGTAGGGTCTCACTCTAGCTCAGGCTGACCTGGAATTCACTATGTAGTCTCAGGTTGGCCTTGAACTCATGGTGATCCTCCTACTTCTGCCTCCCGAGTGCTGGGATTAAAGGCATGCGCCCACCACAGGTGGCAACCCAGGCTCTCTGCATTTTCAAGTGTGCAGCAGAAATTCAGCACTCTGTTTGGGCCACTGACCCTGTGTCCATAACCATTGTATAGCCTGGGCAATTTTATCAACTCCACCACTGTAACACTGGAATGGCAACACATTGCTTTATTTTTTTATATATTTTATTTTTATTTATTTGAGAGCACATGCTGCTTCTTTTTATTTTTTTATATTTTAATTTTATTTATTTGAGAGAGAGAAAACAGATAGTGTGAGCGGTATCTCCATGGGTGTTCTTAAAGTGAACACGAAGATCTGTATTTTCTTTCTTTTTTTTTTTTTTTTTTTTTCTTTCGAGGTGGGTTTTTAGCCCAGGCTGATTCTTGGAATTCACTACGCAGGTCAGGGTTCAACTCTCGGTGATCCTCCCTACCTCTGCCTCCCAAGTGCTGGAATTAAAGGGTGTGCCACCACACCTGGCTCTGAGATCTATTTTTTTTTTTCAGGATTTTGTGGGGCTGGTCAAGAGGGTCCCGAAACTATGATTTGACACAGTGCCACCTCATCCTCCAGAAATGTTTTAAGTGATTTCATTTTTATTTATTTCAGAGAAAGTCCTGGATTTTTTTTTAATTTGAGTAGAGCATAGAGAGAGAGGGAGATTAAAGCGAGAATGGGTGTAAACCACACACACCTGTGCATCTGGCCCAGGTCCTGGGGTACTGGGTCCTTGATTTGCATGATTTGTGGGTTTTCTGGGTCAAGACAGAGCTCACCCAGCTAAACTGGCTTCAAATGTCTAAATCCCCTGCCTCAGCCTCCAAGCATTAGCAGGCTGTCACTATAGGAGGCCAAGAACAATTTTTTTTAATATTTCATTTTATTTATTTGACATAAGAGAAAGAGGGAGAACTCATGGCGATCCTCCTACCTCTGCCTCCCAGTGCTGGGATTAAAGGCATGCGCCACCACACCCGGCTACTCTCTGCATTTTTTTTGAGGTAGGGTCTCACTCTAGCTCAGGCTGACCTGGAATTCACTATGTAGTCTCAGGGTGGCCTCAAACTCATGGTGATCCTCCTACCTCTGCCTCCCAATTGCTGGGATTAAAGGCATGCGCCACCACACCCGGCTACTCTCTGCATTTTTTTTGAGGTAGGGTCTCACTCTAGCTCAGGCTGACCTGGAACTCACTATGTAGTCTCAGGTTGGCCTTGAACTCATGTTGATCCTCCTACCTCTGCCTCCCAATTGCTGGGATTAAAGGCATGCGCCACCACACCCGGCTACTCTCTGCATTTTTTTTTGAGGTAGGGTCTCACTCTAGCTCAGGCTGACCTGGAATTCACTATGTAGTCTCAGGTTGGCCTTGAACTCATGGTGATCCTCCTACTTCTGCCTCCCGAGTGCTGGGATTAAAGGCATGCGCCACCACACCCGGCTACTCTCTGCATTTTCAAGCGTGTGCAGCAGAAATTCAGCACTCTGTTTGGGCCACTGACCCTGTGTCCATAACCATTGTATAGCCTGGGCACGCCTACCAACTCCACCACTGTAACACTGGAATGGCACACATTGCTTCTTTATTTTTATATTTTAATTTTATTTATTTGAGAGAGAAAACAGATAGTGTGACTTGGGTAGTTTCATGGGTGTTCTTAAAGTGAACACGAAGATCTGTACCTCTTTTTTTTTTTTTTGAGGTAGGATCTCACTTTAGTTCAGGCTGACCTGGAACTCACAGCAATCTTCCTGCTTCTGCCTGCAAGTGCTGGGATTCAGGTGCACCACTACGCCTGGCTAAGAGCCATTAATAATTTATTATGGACACAGAGGTAGGAGGATCACTGTGAGTTTGAAGCCAGCCTGAGAATACAGAGGGAATTCCAGGTTAGTCTGGGCTAGAGTGAAACCCTACCTCGAAAAACAAAACAAACAAAAAATTATTATTTATTTATTTGGGAACACAAATTGAGTCTCAGAAGAAATACATGAATATAACCATCTAAAAACTGTTTGCATCCCTAGTTGTGGGGAAATGCGTTAAAACTACATTGAGATTCCATGCCTGTCAGATTGGCTACCATCAGAAAACAAATGACCATAAATCCTGGCGAGGATGTGGAAAAAAAAGGAACCACTTCTACCACTGTTGGTAGAATGCAACTGGTCCAGCCATTGTGGAGTCAGTGTGGAGGTTCCTGAGACAGCTAAATAGATCCCAGATATAGCATTCCCTAGGAATATATTCCAAGGACTGATCTCACTGAGATGAGACCATGTTTATTGCCCTCTATTCTTGCTAAGAACAAGTGAGAATTTTTAAAAATGAAAAGAAATAAAGTATATGAGTGCTGAACATGCAAATGCTATTCCATAACACAATAGCACAGGGAATGGTGGTAGTGGTGGCAGCGAAGGTCATTTGTTGAAGTCCCAGTTCAGATGGTCACAACAGATAGCACACAACCATGCAGCTTCAGTGGGGCAGGGCTTCCCCTCCTCCTCAGGCATTCCTGGATCAGACAGAAAACGCTGGAGAGAAGCAGGAGCAGCTTAGAGGTGTAATCTCATACCCTTCTTTGCAGACAGGCAAAACTGGGTATTTTGGCCCATAGAATTATAATTTTTATTTTCCTCTAATGAGTTTTTAAAATTTTTTCAAGGTGGATTTCACTGGCCCAAGCTGACTTGAATTCACTATGTGGCAGGCTGAAGTTTTTTTGTTTGTTTTGTTTGTTTTTGTTTTTTTGTTTTTCACAGGTCTGCTCTAGTCAGGCTGACCTGGAACTCACTATGTGAGTCTCAGGTCTGAGCTCTAACGGAAGGGATTAAAGGCACCTACATCACTAAACAGACTTTATTTTTTTGAGGGGAGAGAATGGGTGCTCAGGGCTTTTCAGCCAGACGAACTCAGAGGCATGGGCCACCACCTTGTGCAGCTATAGATCCTGAGTCAACCTGATTTGGCTTTGCAGCCAGATATTGTTGTTTACTTTTATTTCCGTTTATTTTTATGCTGCATTTTTAACCAGTTTTATGTTTTTTCAGTTTTTTTCTGGGATATCTTTTTCTTCTATGCAACCTCTTCTGGTTTAGGAACAATCTGTTCCTTTTCTTTGAAGCTCATGTAAAGTAATCTGACCATGAACTCTGTTACGGTGCATGTTGGGTTTGTTTTTTTGACCAGATATTCCATTTTTCTCTGCATTTTTTGAGGTGAGGTCTCACTCTAGCTCCAGGCTGACCCTGGAATTCACTATGTGTAGTCTCAGGTTGGCCTCGGAACTCTCATGGTGATCCTCCTACTTCTGCCTCCTGAGTGCTGGGATTAAGGCATGCGCCTACACCACCCTGGCATTTTTTGGGGTGCAGCAGAATTCAACACTCTGTTTGGGCCCAGACCTGTGTCCACCAACCATTGTATAGCCTGGGCACGCCTACCAACTCCACCACTGTAACACTGGAATGGCACATTGCTTCTTTTATTTTTATATATTTTTATTTTTATTTATTTCATGCTGCTTCTTTATTTTTTTATATTTTAATTTTATTTATTTGAGAGGAAAACAGATAGTGTGACTTGGTAGTTTCATGGGTGTTCTTAAAAGTGAACACAGATCTGACCTCTTTTTTTTTTTTTTTTTTTTTTTTTTTAAGCCCAGGCTGACCTGGAATTACTATGTAGTCTCAGGGTCTCACTCTCAGTGATCCTCCTGCCTTTGGTGCATTAAAGGTGTGTGCCCCACCACACTGGCTCTGAATCTGTACCTCTTGATTTGCATGATTTTGTGGGGTTTTCTGGGTCAAGAGAGTAGCAAACCATGTTCACAGTTCACCTCAAGCTGCTGACAGGAAGAACAATTTTTTTAATATTTCATTTTTATTTATTTGACACAGAGAAAGAGGGAGAATGACAGAGTGAGCAAGAGAGAGAGAGAGAGAGAGAGAGAGAGAGACTGAGCGAGAGAATGGGTATGCTACAAACTCCAGACACATGTGCTACCTTGTGCATCTGGCTCACGTGGGTCCTGGGGAATCGAATCTGGGTCCTTTGGCTTTGCAGGCAAGTGCCTTAACCAGTAAGCCATCTCTTAAAAACCTCTTTAGAGGTTCTGCGTGAGACAGAGCCTCACTCTGTAGCCAAGACTGGCTTCAAATTCATGGCAATTTAACCCTGCCTCAGCCTCCTGAGAGATGGCATTAGCAGGCGTAAGTCACTATAGGAGAGCGCCATTAGAATTAGAATTTTTGTCTTTTTTTTTTTTTTGAGGTAGGATCTCACTTTGGGTTTCAGCTGACCTGGAACTTCAATCTTTTTCTGCCTGCAAGTGCTGGGATTCATAATAGCCTGGCCAGAGCCATTAATAATTTATTATGGACACACAGAGGTAGGAGGATCACTGTGAGTTTGAAGCCAGCCTGACAAATAAATTCCAGAGTTAATGAAGAAACCCTGTCGAAAAACAAAACAAACAAAAAATTATTATTTATTTATTTGGGAACACAAATTGAGTCGCCTAAGCTCTTGCATGGGCACTGTGGAGTTTGCTCTTGTAATGGGTGTGGATATGCCTGTGGTCACAGGCCTTTTGTGTGGACACTTCTGTTATACATTCCTGGATTGTGCATGTTCCTGAGGTCAAGCTGTCTGGGGTGTGGACATTCCTGTGGTCCCACTGACTTGAGTGAGAAGACTCCTTGTGGATGAAGCCTCTATGAGAACACTCCTAGACAGAATGGGGTGCAAACATTCGTGGAGTCACACAGACAGGTGTGGCTATTCCTATAGACAGAGACTAAGGAGTAGATATACCTACAAACACTGTTTCCAATGAAAGACTGGACACTGTCACAGACTTGAGATGCACACTCCTGGGTTCACACAAACTAGAGCATGGCCACTACTCAGGTCTGAGCCAGGAAGGGAAACACCTAAGATCACAGACTAGACTATGGGTAGTGATGCCATCACAGAAGAAAGAAAGAAAGGATTAAGGAAGCTAAAAAAAGAAAGTTGTAGAGAGAGATTGGAAAGGTCATGGGGGTAGAGGAAGGAGGTCTCACTCTAGACCAGGCTGACCCTGGAAAAACTCGGGTGGCCTCAACATACCTCAACTGCTGGGATTCCATAGCAAACCTCCCCTCTGGGGGTGAGTTTCCACTTTGCAGGCTGACCATAGTCTCTGACACAAGTCATAACCAATCCTCCCTATCTACCTCCTCGTGCTGGGATTAAATGCAGGCCACCAAGGCTCTGAACAAAGAGTCCCAGAAGGCGTAGTATGTCAAAAGCATAACCACAAAACTTGCTCAGATTTTAAAATATTTTAAATTTCAGAGAGAGAGAGAGAGAGAGAGAGAGCCAGGAAATGGGCTCTTCAGAACTCCAGACAGTATGCCACCTTGTGCTGAAAACTACTACTGATCAGGGAGACGAGGTTCCCAAAATAATGCAGGCCATTGCCAAACAAACATTTTTTGGCTGCTCTATTCCACAAAGCCCAGATAGTGCCCCCAAATAAATGGTTGCTGAAGACTCACAAAACCTGCAGCCACAGTGGTAAGGAAAAACAATAATCAGAGTACCAGGAAAATGGGAACTTAGAGAGAATACTACCTCTCTCCCTTGAAGCCAGCTCCCATCCCAACATAGTGCTGGAAAAGTGCCATGAGAGCAGCTGGAGAACAATGGCTGACAACAGACTGAATAAGCAGAAGATCCTGCCAGATACAGAATCACCAGGCAAGCAAGAAGTATACACTTATGCAATAGTGGCAATAGATTCCATAGAAACCTTCTTTCTTGATACAATGCTACAAGTCATTACCTTCCATAATGGGGAGGTGGAACCCAAACAGAAAAGCTCCATAAAAGGTCAAGAAAGCATGGCCATAAAGGCATGGGCTCTGGCTGGTAATTCTCAGCCCCAGAACTGGGTTCCCTCCCACAGTGGACCACTAGTCAGAAAAGAATAGAGAGCCGACTGTCTACCATGATAGTCACCTCCACCTCATTTGCCCAGGCCCAGAAGTCATTACAGAGGAAGTAACATGAATACTGCTCCCAAGGCTAGCATGAAAAAATCAGTTCCAGGGTCTGAGAACATGGCTTAGCGGTTAAGGCACTTGCCTGCAAAGCTGAAGGAACCTGGTTCGATTCCCCAGGGCCCCAAGTAAGCCAGATGCACAAGGCATGACGCAATATTGGAGGCCCTGGATGTACCATCTTTCTCTCTCCCTGCCTCTTTCTCTCTTGCTCTCTCAAATAAATAAATAAAACTTAAAAATTGTATATAAAAAAACAGTTCCAGGGAGAGGGCAACAGAGTGATCACTCAAACCTCATCAACACAGAGACCCAGGGGCTGGAGAAATGGCTTAGCAGTTAAGGTACTTGCCTGAAAATCCAAACGACCTAGGTTCAATTCCATGTAAGCCAGATGCACAAGGCAACACATGCATCTGGAGCCTCCTGACTGCTGGGATTAAAGGTATGCAACACCACTCCCGGCTTTTTTTTGGGGGGTGGGGTAGGGTTTCACTTTAGCCCAGGCTGACCTGGAATTAGTCTCAG
The DNA here is from genome assembly GCA_036365145.1 of Orientallactaga sibirica. Lineage (NCBI taxonomy): Eukaryota > Metazoa > Chordata > Mammalia > Rodentia > Dipodidae > Orientallactaga > Orientallactaga sibirica. The sequence goes on from JAEOAD010002518.1 coordinate 4,629,375, forward strand.
GCTGGCCACGAACTCATGGCAATCCTCCTATCTCAGCCTCCTGCGTGCTGGGATTAAATGCATGTGCCACCAAGCCTGGCTCTGACTTTTTTTTTTTTTTTAAATAGAATTACCATTAGATCCAGCTATACTTCTTTTGGGCATATACTCTAAAGACTCTACTATATACCACAGAGACACTTGCTCAACTATTTTAAAAATATTTTATTTTTATTTATTTCAGAGAGAGAGAGAGAGAGAGAGAGAGAGAGAGAGGGAGGAATGGATGTGCCAGCTCCAACCGTTGCAAACGAACTCCAGATGCATGTGCCACCTTGTGTATCTGGCTTACGTGAGTACTGGGGAATTGAACCTGGGTCCTTTGGCTTTGCAGGCAAGTGCCTTAACTGCTAAGGCATCTCTCCAGCCCTGTTCAATCATTTTTATTGCTGCTCTATTCATAATAGCCAGGAACTGGAATCAGCCCAGATGCCCATCAACAAATAAATGGTTAATGAAGATGTGGCACATATACACAATGGAATTCTACTTAGTGGTAATGAAAAATGTGTAGAAAAATGGAGGGACTTGGAAAAGAAATCATGCTAAACAAGGTCACAGAGGCTCAGAAAGACAAACTCCACATGTCCTCTCTCATATGTAGTTCCTAACCTGGATCATAGCTTCAGTTAATTATAAGCTGTAATATGTATCACCAGTATGGACATGGCACTAAAATAAAGTTAGGTAAAAGGGGAAATAGGAGGTGAGAGGAAAAGCTACTTACAAGTTGATGGTCAGAAGAAAGAAAGAAAGGAAGGAAGAAAGAAAGGAGAGAGAGATGGAAAGGTCATGGGGGTAGAGGAAGGAGGCATGGGGTGAATACACAAAACTAATGGCAACATAAATCAATTCCATAGAAACCTTCCTCTTGGATACCATATTCTACAAGTCATTACCTTCTATAAGGGGGAGGGAGGATCTGAACAAAAGAGTCCCATAGAAGGCGGCAAAAGCATAACCTTAAAATCAGACTTTGGCTGGTAAATCCCAGAGCCAGAAATGGGCTCTTCCCCACAGGAAGCTGTTGATCAGGGAGACACGAGGTTCCCAAAATAATGCAGGCCATTGCCAAAACAAACACTTGGTTGCCTGCAAGAGCTCAAAGATAAGTCCCTGTTGCTGAAGACTCCACAACCTGCAGCCACAGGACATTAAGTGACCATTCTGGAACTTAGAGAGAATACAATTTCCTCTCAGCTAGCCCCGTCCCACCATAGTGCTGGAAAGTGCTATGAGAGCAGCTGGAGAACAATGGTTGACAACAGACTGAATAAGCAGAAGATCCTGCCAGATACAGAATCAACCAGGCAAGCAAGAAGTATACACTTATGCAATAGTGGCACACAGCCAATGTAGGTAACCAACTGCTCATGGAGACCTGCTCAGTGGGGGAGAACTCATATCTGGCTCTGGGAACCAAGCCAGATTCCCTAGAACAGGAAACCAATAGGCTCCAGAGAGAACCTCCACTGCTCTTTAACTAAGAAGAATGAATATACACATCAATATATCTTTCTAATGACTAGGATTATCCCTTTTTATTCAAACTGCTCTCACTTTTGGTTGGAGAATCTCTTCTATACTACAGATGGAAGGGAATACTGGGGAGAACATCAATCAAAGATGGAGCCAAAGATGGTTCTAACATATGATGTGTCCATACAACTTTCTACTTAATTAAAAAAAAAAAGAATAGAGAGCCGACTGTCTACCATGATAGTCACCTCCACCTCATTTGCCCAGGCCCAGAAGTCATTACAGAGGAAGTGGTAACATGAATACTGCTCCCAAGGCTAGCATGAAAAAAATCAGTTCCAGGGTCTGGAGAACATGGCTTAGCGGTTAAGGCACTTGCCTGCAAAGCTGAAGGAACCTGGTTCGATTCCCCAGGGCCCCAAGTAAGCCAGATGCACAAGGGGGCGCATGCGTGGCTGGAGGCCCTGATGTGACCATTCTCTTTCTCTCTCTCCCTGCCTCTTTCTCTCTTGCTCTCTCAAATAAATAAATAAAACTTAAAAATTGTATATAAAAAAAACAGTTCCAGGGAGAGGGCAACAGAGTGATCACTCAAACCTCATCAACACAGAGACCCAGGGGCTGGAGAAATGGCTTAGCAGTTAAGGTACTTGCCTGAAAATCCAAACGACCTAGGTTCAATTCCATGTAAGCCAGATGCACAAGGCAACACATGCATCTGGAGTTCGTTTGCAGCAGCTGGAGGCCTTGGTGTGCCCATTTTTTCTCTCTCTCTCTCTCTCTCCACTTCTCTCTCAAATAAATAAAAATAAAAATTATTTTAAAAAAGCAGATCCAGAGCCTTCAGAGAACTCAACACTAAATCAGATCTCTATCGTGTAGGCCAAGTCTCAGGGAACATTTCTGAAGATGCAGTGGAAAGATTCTGAGAGTTTCACGGTAGATGGGAAAAGCCTGAGGCATCATGCCCTCTCCAGAGACTGACTGAGGTCTCTTGTTCCCCACAATGAATACCAATAATTCCACTGCAGAAGTCCCTCAGCCAAATTGGCATGGGGGTACAAGAGTACAACCCTTTTTTTTTTTTTTTGGTTTTTCGAGGTAGGGTCTCACTCTAGCTCACGCTGACCTGGAATTCACTATGTAGTCTCAGGGTGGCCTTGAACTCACGGCAATCCTCCTAGCTCTGCCTCCGAGTGCTGGGATTAAAGCCATATACTACCACACCTGGCTTTTTTTTTTTTTTTTTTTAAATTATTATTATTTTATTGGCAACTTTCTATACTTATATACAAAAAACACATATTTCCCTCCCCTCCCCCCATTACACTTTAGAACATCAATCTCCATCATATCTCCTCCCTCTCTCCATTTAGTCTCTCTTTTAATTTGATGTCATCATCTTTTTCTTCTATTATGAGGGTCTTGAGAAGGTATTGCTAGGCACTGCAAGGTCATGGATATCGAGGCCAATTTCTGTCTGGGCAGTTCTATTGTAAGAAGTCATACCCTTCCTTTGGCTCTTCCATTCTATCTGCCCCCTCTTCCGCAATGGTCCCTGAGCCTTGGAGGGTGTGACAGAGGTGTTTCAGTGCTGGGCACTCCTCCATCCCTTCTTCTCAGCACTATGTTGCCTTTTGGGTCATCCCAGTGGTCATCGCCATCTGAAAAGAGAAGCTTATCTAACCAGAAGTGAGAGTAGCGTTAATATGTGAACATGAACATTAACTGCAGTGCTTTCAGGGCAGCTTGGTGGAAATAAAATATACATTTAGTCAGACAAGAGCAGGCTTTATACCCCTAAGGCTCATGACCTCCCCTGCCATAGACTTTTGCTTAGGTTTTTCAGTACCAGCTATGTATTCCCTCCCGTAGAGAGGGCCTTCAGTCCAATTATGGAGCAGTTGGTTACCCCAAGAGTAGACATGCCACTATTGCACCCATTCAGTCATTGGGCCTGTATGGCCAAACTTGAATATTCAGTGTCCACTGTTTTCACTGCTGATGACTTCTGTCTCCCAAATGGCTGCGTGCAGTGCAGCTTTTTCCAGCTTTCAGTTGGCTGGTCTACAGGGAGAAGGTTTTCTGCTCAGCACCAGCTTGCTTTCTCAGTGACCTTGCCTCTCGGGCGAGAGATGTCTTCAGCAATAGGGTCTTACTATCTGTTTCTCAAGGGAAACCAAGGGCTTTGGCAAAAGCCTTTAATGTTTTGGAGGCTACCGGGACCTCCTTGGCCAACAACTCACTGTCTTTTGTTTTTTCAAGGTAGGGTCTCACTCTAGCCCAGATTGACCTGGAATTCACTATGTAATCTCAGGCTGGCCTCAAACTCACAGCAATCCTCCTACCTTGGCCTCCCAAGTTCTGGGTTTAAAGGGGTGCGCCACCATGCCAGGCTTTTTTTTTATTTGTTTGGTTTTGGTTTTCTTTCCCCACATAGGGTCTAGCCCATGCTGACCTGGCACTTACTCTGTAGTCCCAGGCTTGCCTCCAACTCATGTTGGTCCTTTTACCTCTGCCTTCCGAGTACTGGAATTAAAGGCATGTGTCACCACGCTTGGCTACTTTTGTCTTTTTTTAAAGTATTTTTTATTAAGTATAAAGTTGTATGGATATATATATTAGTACCATCATTTCCCTTCTCCCTGCCCCCATTCCGCTGAGGGCCCTCCTCAGTGTGATTGCTGGTATTCCCCCTGGGTTTGCAGGTTACAGGTTACAAGTTATGCTAAGTTTTTTTTTTTCCTTTTTGAGATGGGGTCTTGCTATGTTATCTAAGCCTTGAATTGCAGAGCTTGAGAGCTCTTCCTACCTTGCACTCCTAAATAGCTGAGATTGCAAATGGCAAGAACTCACCCAACTAAAAGAAATTTTTGTGGTTTTGGAGATGAACCCAGGGTCCTGTGCACAGTGCTATATCACTGTGCTAAATCTTTAGCCCATCACAATTTTTTTTTCGAGCTGGGTCTTGCCTAGGCTGACCTGGAATTCACTATGTAGTCTCAGGGTGGACTCAAACTCACGGCGATCCTCCTACCTCTGCCTCCCAAGTGCTGAGATTAAAGGTGTGTGTCACCACGCCTGGCTTCGATCACAAAATTTCTTTGGTGTACACTTGCATATGCACACAAACATGATTATAATGAAAGCCAATTATACTGAAATATAATTATTACTATTTATCCAAAACACAATTGGGATAAAGTAGCCAGACATCATGGCATATGCTTGTAATCTCAGCATTCAGGAAGCCAAGGCAGGAGAATCTCAAGTTTGAGGGCAGCCTAGGCTACCCAGGCAGAGCCTGTCTCAAAATAAAAACAAATAAGGGCTGGAGAAATGGCTTAGCAGTTAACGTGCTTGCCTGCAAAGACAAAGGACCCAGTTTTGATTCTCCAGGACCCACGTAAGCCAGATGCACAAGGGGGCGCATGCATCTGGAGTTCATTTCTAGCAGCTGAATTCCCTGGCATGCCCATTCTCTCTCTCTGTCTCTTTCAACTAAACAAAAATAAAATATATTTAAAAAAAGAAACAAGGGCCGGAGAGATGGCTCAGCAATTAAAGGCACTTGCTTGCAAAGCCTGTTGGTCTGAGTTCAATTCCCCAGTACCCACGTAAAGGCAGATGCATAAAGTGGCACATACATCTGAAGTTCGTTTGCAGAAAGAGGCCCTGGCATGCCTATACTCTCTCTCTCTCTCTGTTGAAAGAAAGAAAGAAAGAAAGAAAGAGTGAGAGAAAGAAAGAAAGAGAGAGAGAAAGAAAGAAAGAAAGAAAGAAAGAAAGAAAGAAAGAAAGAAAGAAAGTAAGAAAGAAAGAAAGAAAGAAGCCAGGAGTAGTGGCACATGACTTTAATTCCAGCACTTGGGAGACAGAGGTAGGAGGATCGCTGTGAGTTTGAGGCCACCCTGAGAGTGAGACCCTACCTCGAAAAAACCAAACCAAACAAACAAAACCCCCAAAACCAAAACAAAACAAGAAAACCCACAAAACAAAACCCAAAATTTAGACGCAGTAATAAATAGGCTTTATTAGAGGACAAATTATAAAATCTTCTACTATCCAAAGTGGTGAGAAATACGACCAATATTTCAGATGCCTGTATAGCTGCAATAAAAAAAGGCTTGCCATATATGGTGGCACACACCTTTAATCCCAGCACTTGGAAGGCAGAGGTTGGAGATTTGCCATGAGTTCAAGGCCACCCTGAGACTACATAGTGAATTACAGATCAGCCTGGGATAGAGCCAAAAGACCTTACCTCGAAAAAACAAACCAAAAAAGGGTGTGGTGTCGCATGCCTTTAATCCCCGAATTTAGGAGGCAGAAGTAGGATCTCCATGAGTTCATGACCAGCCTGAGACTACCCAGTGAATTCCAGGTCAGCCTGGGAGACTTGCTTTAGTGGGAAGATAGACTGCTTTTACAGTTGTGGTTTATTTGCCACTGTTCTTAACTTCAGTTATAGTAATGAAAATCAAGATGTAACATTTTCCTCTTAAATTCACGGAGATCCCTAATGTTTATCCAGGGTTAAAAACACTCACTTTGGGGGAAAATCCTGGACATATTCAGAACATCCCAGATGTCAAAAGAAGAGGCAAGCCTTCAGTCTCAAGAAATGCCTCCTGCAGTACAAAAGGATTCTGTGCTGTTTTTGTTTTCAGAGGGATCTGTTACTGATTCCCATTATGGGCTTGTTTGTTTAAGTCCTATGGATATTTGAAAACAAGTTCATCAACTCAAGTTCTGGTTTTACTGACAGGCAGCAGCTTGACTTGTATTAGTGTGCCAGCTAAGAGAAAGTTTTTTTTTTTTGTTTTGTTTTTTCGAGGTAGGGTTTCACTCTGGCCCAGGCTGACCTGGAATTAACTATGTAGTCTCAGGGTGGCCTCAAACTCATGACGATCCTCCTACCTCTGCTTCCCGAGTGCTGGGATTAAAGGTGTGTACCACCACGCCCGGCTAAGATTTTGTTGTTTTAAGGCAAGGTCTCACTCCAGCCTGGGCTGACTTGGAATTCACTCTATAGCCCAGGCTGGTCCCCAATTTACAACAATCCTACCTCAGCCTCCAGAATTTAGGATTAAAGGCATGAGCTACCATACCAGGCTAAAACAAAGCTTTAAACAAACACACAAAGTATTCCCAGAGGCTGGGAGCTAGCTCAGTGACAAAGTCCACACAGTATATGAGGTTCTGGGTTCCATCACTAGCTTGGCCACAATAAAAAAAAGTGCCTCCTATTGTCATCACTGTTCATTAAACTAATATTTTGTGACATATCTTTTTACTAAAAACCATAACGTACAGAAAAGTGCACATATACCCAGATTTTGTATAATTAAGGATGTCCCTTGTATTTTGTTATGTGGTTCTCTAATGTGAAGGCTGATTTAATGGAGTAACACAAACAGTGCTGGCCCACACATTCTACACTTGATCTTAGCCAAAAGGCCGAGAAGCAATGGCCCACACTTTCTAGTACTCACTAGCAACCCAACTGGCACACAGACTTTACTGTACTCCAGAGGTCATGTTGTAATTCATGCATTGTGTGCCAGGATGCTGATTATTGCACAATGTTCCCAATTTCATCAATCTTTCTTAGTTATAGCCTGCAATTCCTTCATGAGTTGTTTTCCCATATGCTTATTGGCCATTCTCATGTTTTTGTTTCCTTATTGATATATAAGATGGTTTTTGTGGTGCTGGGGGCCTCCCACATGTTAGGTAAGGACTCCATTATTGAGCTACTTGGGATAATTCATGTAATTCAGGCTGGTTTTGAACTCCCAATCCTCCCTCCTGCCTCAAGTCTCCCCAAGTGCTAGGTGTATAATTACCACACCTTGTCCCTATAGGTATGTGTGTATGCTGTGATGCAATGTGGTCAGATGACAATGAGGTCAGCCCAGAGCTGTCTGTGTTCCACCTTCTGAGATAGGATCTCTTGCCACCACAAACACTGAGTTTTGGATTGCACCTGGATTTATGTGAATGCTTGGAAACTGAACATGTGTTAGCAGGCTTTCTTTGCAAAGCAAGCACCTTTAACTGCTGAGCCATTTTCCCAGGCTCCTGAACCTTAAAAAAATTTTTTTTTCAAGGTAGGGTCTCACTCTAGTTCAGGCTGACCTGGAATTCACTCTGTAGTTCCAGTCTGGCCTTAAACTCACAGTGATCCTCCTACCTCCTGAGTGCTGGGATTACAGCCCAGCCTCCTAAACATTCTTTCTTTCTTTTTTTTTTTTTTTTTTTTCTTCTTTTTTTTAGTTTTTTGAGGTAGGTTCTCACTCTAATCCAAAGGTATGTGCCACCATGCCCAGCCTAAATATTATATATATATATATATATATATATTCTTTATTTGAGTGAGAGACAGAGAAAATGGCACACCAGGGCCTTCAGCCACTGCAAGCAAACTCCAGATGCTTGCTCCACCTTGTGCATCTGGCTTTATGTGGGTATTGGGGAATCAAACCTGGGTCCTTTGGCTTTGCAGGCAAGTCCTTAACCACTAAGCCATCTCCCCAGGCCTCTTTTTTGGATTTTTGAGGTAGGGTCTTGCTTTAGCCCAGGCTGACCTGAATGGAATTTATTCTGTATTCTCAGAGTGGCCTCAAATTCACAGCGATTCTCCTACCATTGGCTTCCCGAGTGCTGGCATTAAAGTCATGTACCACCATGGCCAGCTGGCTTAAAGCATTTCTAAGCATACATCAGATATTCAGTAAACGTTCACTAACTGAGAAAACCTCCCCCCTCCGCCCTTTTGTGACAGGATCTTGCTCTGTATCCCAGGATGGCCTCACATTTACTATGTACCTGACTATGACCTTGAACTTTTTTTTTTTTTTATCTTTGTGTAGTCACACATATGCCACAGTTTAAGTGTTGAGGTCAGAGGAGAACCTTGGCTATCAGTCCTTGCTTTCCACTTCGTTTGAGGAAGGGTCTGTTGTTGTTTGCCATCAGATAGCCCAGGCTTATTGGCCCAGGGATTCCCATTTCCACTTCCTATCTTGCTGTTGGAGCACTAATATTCCAGACACATGCGTCCAGCTCTACAGGGGTTCTGGGGATCTGTACTCAGGTCCTCACACGTGCACAGTAAGCACTTTACTCTCCGAAACAATCTCCCCAACCCAACCTTGAACTTCTGGTCCTTCTGCCTTCACCTCCCGAGTGACAGGACGACTGGTTTATGCAGTACTGGGGATCAAACACAGGGCTTCATGCATGCTAGAGAAACACACTACTAACAGCTATATCCCCAGTCCACTTAGCTTTTACTTAAAGCTGCCCTTTACTTGAACCCTTAGATAAAAAGACAAATTCACCTCAATGTGGTAAGGTAAACAATTCATGTCACTGTCTTCCATCTACCCCCCAAAAAAGGAGAAGAAACTCAGATATTTGGTTAAATCTTTCCATTTGTCATGCTTGGGCTGACCCATTGATTTTTATAGTTGTCAGGAAGCAGGAAAGAGGAAGCATGTGAGTCAGGGCAGAAGGAGGCATATTGGGAGGATGTGAAGGGATACTCAGAGGTGCATTGCCAGACATCAGGGGTCAGCAGGGTGTGGCGCTGAGGAATGGTTAGGGGTGGGGTCAACACCTCCACTCTATTGACAGGGCATTCTTGGTGGCGGAGTTCCTTGGCCAGCCACCCCTTCTTCTTCAACCTGCAGGCCTCCTGGTATGGGGGTGAGATGGGGAGCTGCGCGGGTGGAGTATACTTATACTCAGAGCCATCATCTAGCTGTAGGACAGAGAAAGGCAGAGAAATGGTGAGGATCTGGGAACCTGGGATAGCCTCTCCCACCCGACTTCTGTTGGTTGGGCACTCACATCCAATGGGTAACTGCGGTCCGAATCATAGGCACTCAGGTCCCCACAGGTTACAAAGGGCACAATAATGCGGGTAGGACCATCCAGCTGGTTGTAATCTGAGTCTTAGAAAGAGGCAAAGAAAAAAACAGAAAACAAAGCTGGAGAGATGGCTTAGTGGTTAAGGCATTTGCCTGTGAATCCAGGACCCATATAAGCCAGATGCACATGGTGGCACATGCATCTGGAGTTTGTTTACAGTGGCTGAAGGCCCTGGCACACCCATTCTCTCTATCTGCCTCTATCTCTCTCTTTATCTCTCTGAAATCAATAAAATAATTTAAAAAGAAAAAAAAAAACAGCTAGGCATGGTGGTGCATGCCTTTAATCCCAGCACTCCGGAGGTACAGGTAGGAGGATCTTCATGAGTTCGAGGACAGCCTGAGACTACATAGTGAATTCCAGGTCATCCTGGACTACAGTGAGACCCTACCTTGAAAAACAAAAAGAAGAAGAAACTGAAAATGAGTCCAGTCACAACACAGGCTGTAGTGTGGGGGTTTCCTCCTCCTCACAGACCATCATCTACTTCTACCTGTCCACTGGCAACCCACCCTCTGGTTGAGCTCACCTCCTCAGGGGGCCTGCCTGATCACTGCTTCTGAAATGTCAGCCCTTGCTCTGGCTTCTCACTACACTCACATCCCGTTAGCATTCTGGCACACACTGCTTGGGAGTCTTGCTCACTCAAAATGTGATCTGCAGAGGCAGGCTCTGTCTTTGTCCCACCCCTCACCCCAGGAGCATAGGTAAAATGTGCCGACTGAGGGTTCTCCTAAGCTAGACAGGTAAAGTCTTCACTGGGTCAGGATTTAGGATCCTGCTCTGTCAGAATTTCTATGAGGATCTACCATTAGAGAACAATGTGAGCTGAAGTTCCCCTTGGTAGAAAATAACCCTCAGGGGGTGGGACTGCCACCAGAGCAGGAGGCTGAGGGCTCTCATGAGACATCAAGTGCATGAGGCTGGGCAATTTTCCCAGGGATGGACCGCCAGCGCTGGCTCTCACCGTATGAGTGATCCAGTAGGGGTCTGGTGAGGTCCGGCACAAAGCCCTCAGGAGGGTCATAACCCTGACAGACAGCGAAGGCTTCTGTGGGGGAAAATCTGGAAGTGAGGGAGGGGTGACTCTTCACCATCACCCCATGTAGGCACATGCCTGAGAACCCCTTGCCTGCCAGGCTTCCACTCCACTGACCAATGCTGGAATTCCGGCTGCTCTTGGGCTTGGCACAGAGCACACTGGAGAAGAAGACACGCAGCTGGCTGTAGAGCAGCGTCACATCCCGACCTCGGAATATCTGCAGGGCAGAAAAGATGAGATGGAGAAATGCCCAGAGACCTTTCTCAACACTTCCCCCAGATTCTCCAAGATTTACCTTGGCCACAAAGCAGCCCCCTGGCTTCAATATGTTTGTAGCAATGTTGAGAGCCTGCGGACAGAAGAGATGGCTGAGATAGAGGTGGGGGCAGTCAGCCCAGAAGGAGACAAAGTAGGGCAGGGGTGGCCATGGTTACTCACAGCTAGGAGGAGCTGGGCCTGCATATACTCATCGACATCATGGAGGCCAGTGACTGTGGCGAGAGGAACAGCATTAGGGAATCTTCCAAGTCTATGTGTGTTCTTGTATCAAGACATTAGAAAGCTAAAGACACCTCCCTGCTCCATTGCTGCTTAGGTTCTGGATACAGAGATCTTCCCGATGGATGTGAATCCTGAGCTCATCGTAGCCCTTGGGAAGTCATTTTCCTTCTGGAAACGACTTTTCCCATAGACAGCATCAGCATCTATACCTCTAGTCCAGGTAGTTCCTCTGGGCTTGTATTTACAGCCATCCTCCCAGGGCTAACAAGTCCAAATGCACAGTACTGACCTCCCTTCTTCAGCTCACCTGATCCCTCCTGTGATTCAGGCCAAAACCCTTAGGCTCTGTAATTGGACCCTTACCTTCCCCATACCTCAATCTGTTCCAACTATACTGATCTTGCTGTTCCTTACATACCAAGTACCCTCTGGCCTCAGGGCCTTTGTAGAGACTGGATCACACTTGCTCCAAACATGTCTATGATATACTCTCACCTCCTTTAGGTGTCTGCTATCAACAAGGTTTTTTCTGTATACTTTATCTAAAAGTCAAAGATACTCTTCCTGATGGTTTCAGTGACTTTTCTATAGTATCTAGTCCCTTTTAGGGGGTTTATTCATTCTTTGTGTGTGTGTGTGAGAGAGAGAGAGACATGGTCTCACTCTGTAGATCAGGCGAGCTGTAAACTCTTGGTAATTTTCCTGCCTCAGCCTCCCATGGGCTTACAGACATGAGCCACCATGCCCAGCAGTATCTATTATTTTTTTCTTTGTGTGTGTGCATGTGAAGACTAAAGGTCAACATTGCGTCTTTCTCAATTGTTCTCCACCATATTTTTTTTTGGAACGTGTGTAGAATATCTGTAACAGGAAGTTACAGATATGCATGGCTATGTCTAACTTTTAATGTAGGTGCTGGGGATTTGAACTTGGGTGGTTTCAGACCCTCTGCTCTTGCCCACTGAGCCATCTCCCCTGCTCCCAATCTTAATTTTTTTTTTTTTTTGAGGTTAGGGTCTCACTCTAGCCCAGGCTGACCTGGAATTCACTATGCCGTCTCAGGGTGGCCTGGAACTCATGGCGATTCTCCTACCTCTGCCTTCTGATTGCTGGGATTAAAGGCATACACCACCATAACTGGCTCTCTTACTTTCTTTTTTTAAAAAAATATTTTTATTTATTTGTTTATTTATTTATTTATTAGAGAGAAAGAGGCAGGTGGAGAGAGAGAGACAGAGAACGAGTGCTTCAGGGCCTCTAGCCACTGCAAACAAACTCCAGACGCATGTGCCACCTTGTGCATCTGGCTTACTTGGGTCCTAAAGAATTGAACCTGGGTCCTTTGGCTTTGCAGGCAAGTGCCTTAAACATTCAGCCATCTCTCCAGCCTGGCTCTCTTACTTTCTTAAGACAGGGTCTTGCATTGAACCTACAGCCATTGAACTAGACTGGTTAATAAGCCCTAGGGATTCTCCTGTTTCTGCCTCCTCAGCTCTGGGATGACAGGCATGTACTGCCATGCTCAACAAATTTACATGGGTGCTGGGAAATTGAAAAAAAAAAAAATATATATATATATATATGTGTGTGTGTGTGTGTGTGTGTGTGTGTGTGTATTTTATATGTATTTTTTTCGATAGGGTCTCACCTCACTCTATCTCAGGCTCACCTGGAACTCACTCTATAGTTCCAGGCTGGCTTCAAACTCATAGTGATCTTTCTACCTCTGCTTCCTGAATGCTGGGATTGAAAGCACCTGGCTTCAATTATTTTTAACATGCTCCATACATAGCTTAATCATTTTTTCTTTTGTATTTTTCTCCTAATAAACATCAGTTCCATAAAGCTAGAGATGAATGTAGATGGCTCAGCAGTTAAGACACTTGCCTGCAAAGCCAAAGGACCCAGGTTCAGTTTCCCAGGACCCACGTAAGTCACATGCATCTGGAGTTTGTTTGCAGTGGCTGAAAGCCCTGGTGCACCCATTTTCCCTCTCCCTCTCTCTCTCTTTGCCTCTCTCTGTCAAACAAGTAACTAAAATAAAAAATAAATAAACCTAAAAGGGGGTAGGGATGGGGAGAAGATAATAAGGCTGAAAGCAGGTAGCAGAGGTGGGAAGGGAGCTGGGGAGAAGTTGCGGAGGTAGGGGAAAGCTGAGAACAGAGCAGAGGCAAAAAAAAAAAAGTCAACTGTGGTAGGATAGAGGACACCACTTCCTCATGTTATTCACCATCAGGAGCCCCGTCGCACACCACTAGTTCAGCATAGCAGCCCTCAAAGTGCTGGATAATCTTTTTGGCAGTTGAAAGCTACAGAGAGAGAGGCGGGAGAGGAAGGGGGATGAGTGGCCCCAGTGTTTCTGTGCTGTCCTCAAATTCCACCTGCCCACAGCCCTGGCCCTGAAGCCCTTAGGCTAGTCTGTTCATAGACTTGGCCCATCTAAAACTAGGTCCCACCTCTGGGACCTAACCTCATCATCTTTTGTGGGCTCTGCAATACAACCTATGAGCTCTGAGTCTGGTAATGCCTCACTGATGCTATTCAAGTGCTCTACCACCAAATTTACACCACACCCTCAATCTCCCACTTCCTCCCTGTCTTACTGTGTAACCCAGGCTGGCTTGGAACTTGTGATTCCTCAGCCTTAGTCTCCTAAGTAATAGGATTACAGGTGTGAGCCATCACACCCAAATCCTTTTTCTGCTTCAATTGCTTTGTCTTTCTTCTACTTTCCATAGCTCCCACATGGGGCCTTCACCCAGGATATACCCCAATACCCTCAGTCATACTCTCACCTGAGTGATGTCCCCCTGGATCTGTATCACACCTGGGAGTGGAGCCATAGCCTGTAAGTCCACAGCCACAACCTGGCCACACCCCTGGCTCCTGTGAATAACATGGCCCATATCAGCCCAGTTTTTCACTTCCAGCCCTTCCCTTCCATCAGCCCACCCCCTGAAGTCCTCAGTCCCCTCCCCTGCTCACCCAATCTTCTGGCTTAGCACCTGGCTCCAGCTGCCTGGGGCTGCACACAGGTCTACTGCCCGTGTCACACCTGGGCACATACAATGAAAAAGAACGCATCAGCTGAACATACCTCTCTAACCTGAGGACCCTGCAAACTTTACCATCCTTCGATGGGGTGCACCTATGTCTACTCATCTCCTCTTGGGTTTTTCACTCATTTTCTTCCCTGATATCCTCCAAGTCAGCCCACCCACCTTAGGTACAACTAGCCTATTCCCACTCCCAGGTATCTTGGCCCACCAGTTAGGCACCTTGGAAGAGTTGGAATTCCTCATCAAGTTGAAGCAGCTTGAAGGCGCTTCGGGCCCGCCAACCATTCTCCTTGGCCAGACGGTAATAGACATCCCGCTTGTCCTTTGATGTCCGTCCCATCTTACAGTGCTGGTAGGCAGTGAACTGATGCTGTCCTTTATCAGTAACCAGGGGAGTAGGTCACCACTTACCTACACAGGGCAGAGAAATCCATGCATGTAAGCTCATGGGTTCTATAAGAGAACTCATTTAACATATTGAACACTGAAGCCCAGGCACGGACCACTCAGGGCCCTTTATATCACATAGTCTCCCTTCATTTACCCCTCAATTCCCACCACAGACCTCACAAGTGCAACAGTTAACTGATAGAGGACCCATTACCAACCCTGCTCACCTCACATCACTTTCACACTCCACACAGTAATTTCTGTGACTTTTTCAATCCTTCTGTGCCCATCTCATCTCTATCAACATCTCCTGGTCATCTCCCTAGTTGTTCTCATTGTCTATAGATTCACCAAGCCCTATTAGTCCTCACTAACTCCTTCCTTTTCACACCCATTACTCTGATATTATAGCATTTCACAGCCCTAATCTCCCTCTCTTCATTCTATTTTATTTTTTTGTTTTTGGTTTTTCAAGGTAGGGTCTCACTCTAGCTCAGGCTGACCTGGAATTCACTATGTAATCTCAGGGTGGCCTGGAACTCGTGGTGATCCTACCTCTGCCTCCCAAGTGCTGGGATTAAAGGTGTGCACCACCATGTCAGGCTTCTTCATTCTATAATCTATTCATCCCTTAAACAGGGCTGGAGAGATAGCTTAGTAGTGAAGGCACTTGCCTGTGAAGCCTAAGGACCCAGGTGTTGGATTCCCCAGTACCCACGTGGGCCACAAGCACAAGGTGTTGCATGCGTATGGAATTTGTTTGCAGTGGCTGGAGGCCCTGTCATGCCCATTTTCTCTCTATTTGCATCTCTTTCTCAAAACAATAAATAAAAATGAATACCTTAAACAATTAGGCCCCCAGTAATTTATTATTTATTATTACACCATAACCCCTCCTAAGGCCTGGAGGATCCATGCCTGTTAGGTCCCTATTACATTCTCAATAACTGACTTGTCAGCCCCATTAGCTCAGCCCTCGAACTGACCCCTCAAAGATCACACGAGTAGCCTCTAGTTAGTATCCCTTTCATTAATATACACATCATCCCCACATCCATTCTTTCCTTAGTGTCCATCTTGCCCTCTATGGATCACTCACGGTATGACCACATCCACACACTAGCAGCTTACTATAACCCTCTCTGCTCTGTTATTCCATGCTTATGGCATAGTGGCCCATCACAACACTCTATCAGCCTCTCACTATCTGTCCTTTCATCACTACCCCCACACAGTCCATTGATTATGCAGCCTATCCATCTCTACTATCCTCTGCACAAACTCACCATTATTATTTTCATTTTGATTACTATGCATTAATCTCTGCTCCATACCCTGTCTCCATCAACCCCTCAGGATCACACTCTCTTCTACCTCAAACTCTCTAAGTCCCTCATTATTTAACTAGTAAACACACTCCATTGTCCCAGGAACATGTCAATGAAAACACTGTTAGCCTCCCCCGATGGTGGACATGCCAGCACACTTCTAATACCTTCAAGTCTCACTCATAATAACAGCTCTCTGGCCACACCTCAAGCCCATTCTCATCATCTCAAAGACCATGGCTCCACTGGGAACACCAGATATCTATCCGTAGATGTCTGGACGGTTAGCTACGTGCCTCACTCAGTCCATGAGCTCACCCAACATTCTAGTCTCGAGTAAGCTTCGCGGTGCTAGACAGACTGGGCTATGTATGTATTAGCATCGCCGAGAGCGCACCTTTTTACATCACCTGCCATGAGGACAGAGCAGATTATCAACAATCTCGACGGGAATCCAAGTCCTCTACGCCGCCCTAGGGCTTACCTTAGCTTTCAAGCAGGATTGGAAGGAGGCTGGTCCACCACCAGCTGGAGCCTCTACACGAGCACAAACCGGTGAGAAATGGCACAGCTCCAGTCAGTAATTATAGGGGACTCAGGCATCTGTTGTATATTCCTAAAAGGTAGTGTAACGTGGCAAACTTGACATTATATATCACCGAAGCTCCAGCGAGGTCCACACCATGCCTGAACGTGCAACGTGAGTCTCGTCATCTTAAATCGACGAATCCGGATCTCGGGAACTGCCCTTCCCACAATGCAACGACTGGCTGAATTTATGCAATAACGTCATGATGCGCGAAAACTGGTTCTTTGTTCTAAGGCCCAGGTCGAATGCCAGCGTTCTGGGGGCTGAAGCTGGTAGATCGCGAGTTCCAGCCGGGGCTACCTAGATATATGCTGTCTTGGGAAACACACACACCCCAAAATACAGTTCAAGGTCGACTTGCTTATCCGCTGGTTCCGTTTTGGATTTTGGAGGTCATGGAGCCTATGAACTGCATTTCCCAAGATGCAGCAGGCACGACTCCGCCCATTCGTTTTACGTTGTCTGGAAGTGAAATGACGAAGTGGGCGTGACTTTGAGAATTTGGACTATGCGTTGATAAAGGGCGAGAGCGCGGGAAGCTACTCTGTTGCAATTTTGATTTTTTTCTTTTTTTCGGTTTTTCGAGGTAGGGGGTCTCACTCTGGCCCAGGCTGACCTGGAATTCACTATATAGTCTCAGGGTGGCCTCAAACTTATGGCGGTCGTCCCACCTCTGCCTCCCAAGTGCTGGGATTAAAGACGTGTGCCACCACGCCTGGCCGATTTTTTTTTTCGAGGTAGGGTCTCACTCTAGTCCAGGCAGACCTGGAATTCACTATGTAGTTTCAGGGTGGCTCGAACTCATGCGATCCTCCTACCTCTGCCTCCCGAGTTCCTAGATTAAAAGCATGTGCCACCACGCCTGGGTAATTCTCTTTTAATTTTTTTTCCTAAAACATGTTAAACTTCCACCCACTGTCAAAAAACACATTTGGGACGCAGTGCACAAAACAAAATAAAATGTCACATTAGGCATTGTTCTAAGTGCTCAACGTGGTATGCTGGTAAATCATTTACTGGCTTTTGGCAGGGGAAGAATGGGTCTCTGTTTTTAACATTTGTCAGTTTTCATGGTTACATACTTACCTTGTAAGATATTAAGTTACCAATGTGTAGTCTCTGATGAATGAAACAGTGTATCAGTCGTATTGTACTGATACAATAGAGGTAAATGACTCCAAGAACATAGAAAATGAGCTAAACAGATGATTAGGAAGTGATGAATTTGAATATTACCTTTAAAAAATTTAACTAAAAGCCGGGCTTGGTGGCGCACGCCTTTAATCCCAGCACTCGGGAGGTAGGAGGATCGCCACGAATTCAAAGCCACCCTGAGACTACATAGTGAATTCCAGGTCAGCCTGGGCTAGAGTGAAGCCCTACCTCGAAAAACCAAAAAAAAAAAAAAATCTAATTAAAACCAGGCATGGTGGTGCATCAGGAATCAGGTAGGATTGTTGTGAGATGGAGGCCAGCCTGGGACTACAGAGTTCAAGGTCAGCCTGGGTTAGAGTGAAACCCTACCTCGAAAAACGACAAATAAAAAAAGGGGCTGGAGAGATGGCTCAGCTGTTAATGATGTTTGCTTGCAAAGCCTTATGGCCTGAGTTTGATTCCACAGTACCCACGTGAGCCAGATGCACAAGTTGGTGCATCCATCTGGAGTTTGCAGTGGTAGAAGGCCCTGGTGCGCCCATACTCTCTCTGCATCTTTCTCTTTCTCTCTCCCTCAAATAAATACATTAAATTTAAATAAATAAAACTCTAGGTAATTTAAATTTATCCTTTCTCCACACCCCCACCCTTTCTCTTTCCTTTTTTTTCAAAATAGGCTCTCACTCTAGCTCAGGCTGACCTGGAATTCACCATGTAGTCTCAGGTTGGCCTTGAATTCAAAGTGATCTTCCTACCTTGGCCTCCCCAGTGCTGTTATTAAAGGTGTGTGCCACCACAATGGGCTTTCTTTCCTTTTTATTTTGTTTTTGTTTTTGAGGTAGGGTCTCACTTTAGCCCAGGCTGACCTGAAATTCACTATGTAGTCTCAGAGTGGCCTCAAACTCACCACAATTCTCCTACCTTCGCCTCCCAAGTGCTGGGATTAAAGGCATGTGCCACCATGCCCGGCTTCTTTCCTTTTTTTATTTTATTTTTTTGTTTATTTTTACTTATGTATTTATTTGAGAGCAACAGAGAGAGAGAGAGAGAGAGAGAGAGAGAGAGAGGAGAGAGAGAGAATAGGCACACCAGGGCCTTCAGCCACTGCAAACGAACTTCAGATACATGCGCCACCTTGTCCATCTGGTTTACGTGGGTACTGGGGAGGCTTCACAGGCAAGTGCTTAACTGCTAAGCCATCTCTCCAGCCCCTCTTTCCTTTTTATAAACAGGGTCTCCCTAAGTAGGACAGTTGGCTTCAAACTCTTGATCCCTCCCCGTCCAAAGTGCTCAGATTGTAGGCATTAGCCACTATACCCAGTTTAGTGTTTCATCCCCCCCACCTCAAAAGAAAAAATTAGATTAATAGTAATTAATAATATTATTAACAATAATATTATTAATATTAATAATATTAATAGTAATAGTAATTAATATAAAGGAGATCTATCTAGCAGCCATGTTGGGAAAAAGGACAAAAGATCCAGTGACTTCCCAAGTCCATCTTTGGGGTCCTGACATGAGGTTTAAATTTAAGTAGAGGACCAGAGGTATGCTTAGCTAATCGGTATCAGCCAGGGTGTATTCCATCCATCACATTGTCTAGGTTCCAGTTCCTGCTGCAAAGTAGTCTGACAGGTTGTCAGTGCTGTGTGAAATCTCTTTCCTGGGTGTAAAGCTTCCCCTCTTGCTGGCACCAGGCTTCAGCCTTTTCTTTCTCCCAGCATTAAGTACCTAGTGTAAATTCCAGTCCTTTTGGTGCCTTGTTTCAATAGACTGATAGCTGAAGGAGGGGCACTTGTCTCTTTATAGACTACCTTCATGCACTGCTGCCTCCCAGAGCCTGGAAAAGGATTTCAACCCACAAGACACAGCTCTCACCTCAAAGGGGATGAGTTCATTCTGGAGCCAAGTACATGAATGACCATGGCTTGGGAACATAGACTTAGGTTACCTCAATTCCATGTTCCAACTTGTTAACAATTTCATGAAGGTTATATAGTTACAGAAAAAGCAAAGTCGGAGCCGGGTATGGTGGCGCATGCCTTTAATCCCAGCACTTGGGAGGCAGAGGTAGGAGGATCACCCTGAGACTGCATAGTGAATTCCAGGTCAGCCTAAGCTAGCGTGAGACCCTACCTCGAAAAAACGAAAAAAAAGTCATAAATCAAGGCACTTTTTAAAATATATTGGCTGGGGCTGGAGAGATGGCTTAGCGTTTAAGGCATCTGCCTGCAAAGCCAAAGGATCCCGGTTCGATTCTCCAGAACCCATGTAAGCCAAATGCACAAGGGGCACATGCATCTGGAGTTCGTTTGCAGTGGCTAGAGACCCTGGCGAGCCCATTCTCTCTGTCTGCCTCTCTTCTATCTCTCTCTCTGCTTGCAAATAAATAAATAAAATAAATTAAAAAATAAAATATATTGGCTGACCATGGATAGGCATGTTATAGCAAAGGGGGGGAGGGGAAATCACCATAGGCTTCAGACGCTAACTGACATTCTTGGCCCTTGAGTTGGAGGCTGGGGCTCTGTTTACACATTCCACAAAAGTCACACCTGATCAACTGATAGTCACCAGGATGTTAGGTCAGCCACAAAGGCAGGCAATAAATGGCTATTAAGGGGCTAAAAGTAGCCCAGGGTAATCTGGCTCTGATCTTGCAACATTGCACCCCTCTGTGATCACGGGTCAATCAGCCTTTTTCCAAGTAGATGTAGAGCTTTTCTGAGAACTTTAGTTCTCAGGGGCCATCACAAGAGTTGATGTTTACTGAAATTACCTGTTTGTGGCTTTATTCCTTAGTTTTTATTTCCTCAGTGATGTGTTCTGCACTTTTTCTTCTTTCACTCAGGGCCTTACACACACTAGGCAAGCACCCTGCCATACAGCTGCACCCCAGCCAAGCGTTCTGCCTCTAGAGGTCCTTTGAGGAAAACACAGAAACTCCTGAAGGGTTCTTCTGAGCTTCTGGATGGGGCTGTGATGGGCCCTATTGTGTAGCCAATGGTTAAGGTGCTTGCCTGCAAAGCCTAAGGACCCTGGTCCAATTCCCCAGTATATATGTAAAGCCAGATGCAGAAGGTGGTGCAGAGACCCTGGCACACTCATTCTCTATCTGCCTCTCTCTCTCACACATAAATAAATAAAATATTTAAAAAAGAAAAAGAAATAAAATAAATAATATTAAGGTTTTTTTAAGCTGGGCATGGAGGCACATGTCTTTAATCTCAGCACTCGGGGATTTCTGTGAGTTCAAGGCCAGCCTGAGACTACATAGTGAATTCCAGGTCAGCCTGGGCTAGAGTGAGACCCTACTTGGAAAAACAAACAAACCAAAAAAGTCTAAATTTGCTGGATGTCGTGGTGCACGCCTGTAATCCCAACACTTGGGAGGCAGAGGCAAGAGGATGGCTGTGAGTTTGAGTCCAGCCTGAGACTACATGGTGAATTCCAGATCAGCCTAGACTAGAGTGAGTCCCTCCCTCAAAAAAACCAAAAAAGGGGTGCTGGAGATATGGCTTAGCGGTTAAGGCATTTGCCTGCAAAGCCAAAGGATCCTGGTTTGATTCTCCAGGACCCACGTAAAGCCAGATGCACAATTTACTTATGTATTTATTTGAGAGCAACAGAGAGAGAGAGAGAGAGAGAGAGAGAGAGAGAGAGAGAGAATAGGCACACCAGGGCCTTCAGCCACTGCAAACGAACTTCAGATACATGCGCCACCTTGTCCATCTGGTTTACGTGGGTACTGGGAGGCTTCACAGGCAAGTGCTTAACTGCTAAGCCATCTCTCCAGCCCCTCTTTTTTTTTATAAACAGGGTCTCCTAAGTAGGACAGTTGGCTTCAAACTCTTGATCCCTCCCCGTCCAAAGTGCTCAGATTGTAGGCATTAGCCACTATACCCAGTTTAGTGTTTCATCCCCCCCACCTCAAAAGAAAAAATTAGATTAATAGTAATTAATAATATTATTAACAATAATATTATTAATATTAATAATATTAATAGTAATAGTAATTAATATAAAGGAGATCTATCTAGCAGCCATGTTGGGAAAAAGGACAAAAGATCCAGTGACTTCCCAAGTCCATCTTTGGGGTCCTGACATGAGGTTTAAATTTAAGTAGAGGACCAGAGGTATGCTTAGCTAATCGGTATCAGCCAGGGTGTATTCCATCCATCACATTGTCTAGGTTCCAGTTCCTGCTGCAAAGTAGTCTGACAGGTTGTCAGTGCTGTGTGAAATCTCTTTCCTGGGTGTAAAGCTTCCCCTCTTGCTGGCACCAGGCTTCAGCCTTTTCTTTCTCCCAGCATTAAGTACCTAGTGTAAATTCCAGTCCTTTTGGTGCCTTGTTTCAATAGACTGATAGCTGAAGGGAGGGGCACTTGTCTCTTTATAGACTACCTTCATGCACTGCTGCCTCCCAGAGCCTGGAAAAAGGATTTCAACCCACAAGACACAGCTCTCACCTCAAAGGGGATGAGTTCATTCTGGAGCCAAGTACATGAATGACCATGGCTTGGGAACATAGACTTAGGTTACCTCAATTCCATGTTCCAACTTGTTAACAATTTCATGAAGGTTATATAGTTACAGAAAAAGCAAAGTCGGAGCCGGGTATGGTGGCGCATGCCTTTAATCCCAGCACTTGGGAGGCAGAGGTAGGAGGATCACCCTGAGACTGCATAGTGAATTCCAGGTCAGCCTAAGCTAGCGTGAGACCCTACCTCGAAAAACGAAAAAAAAAAAGTCATAAATCAAGGCACTTTTTAAAATATATTGGCTGGGGCTGGAGAGATGGCTTAGCGTTTAAGGCATCTGCCTGCAAAGCCAAAGGATCCCGGTTCGATTCTCCAGAACCCATGTAAGCCAAATGCACAAGGGGCACATGCATCTGGAGTTCGTTTGCAGTGGCTAGAGACCCTGGCGAGCCCATTCTCTCTGTCTGCCTCTCTTCTATCTCTCTCTCTGCTTGCAAATAAATAAATAAAATAAATTAAAAAATAAAATATATTGGCTGACCATGGATAGGCATGTTATAGCAAAGGGGGGGAGGGGAAATCACCATAGGCTTCAGACGCTAACTGACATTCTTGGCCCTTGAGTTGGAGGCTGGGGCTCTGTTTACACATTCCACAAAAGTCACACCTGATCAACTGATAGTCACCAGGATGTTAGGTCAGCCACAAAGGCAGGCAATAAATGGCTATTAAGGGGCTAAAAGTAGCCCAGGGTAATCTGGCTCTGATCTTGCAACATTTGCCCCTCTGTGATCACGGGTCAATCAGCCTTTTCCAAGTAGATGTAGAGCTTTTCTGAGAACTTTAGTTCTCAGGGGCCATCACAAGAGTTGATGTTTACTGAAATTACCTGTTTGTGGCTTTATTCCTTAGTTTTTATTTCCTCAGTGATGTGTTCTGCACTTTTTCTTCTTTCACTCAGGGCCTTACACACACTAGGCAAGCACCCTGCCATACAGCTGCACCCCAGCCAAGCGTTCTGCCTCTAGAGGTCCTTTGAGGAAAACACAGAAACTCCTGAAGGGTTCTTCTGAGCTTCTGGATGGGGCTGTGATGGGCCCTATTGTGTAGCCAATGGTTAAGGTGCTTGCCTGCAAAGCCTAAGGACCCTGGTCCAATTCCCCAGTATATATGTAAAGCCAGATGCAGAAGGTGGTGCAGAGACCCTGGCACACTCATTCTCTATCTGCCTCTCTCTCTCACACATAAATAAATAAAATATTTAAAAAAGAAAAAGAAATAAAATAAATAATATTAAGGTTTTTTTTAAGCTGGGCATGGAGGCACATGTCTTTAATCTCAGCACTCGGGGGGGATTTCTGTGAGTTCAAGGCCAGCCTGAGACTACATAGTGAATTCCAGGTCAGCCTGGGCTAGAGTGAGACCCTACTTGGAAAAACAAACAAACCAAAAAAGTCTAAATTTGCTGGATGTCGTGGTGCACGCCTGTAATCCCAACACTTGGGAGGCAGAGGCAAGAGGATGGCTGTGAGTTTGAGTCCAGCCTGAGACTACATGGTGAATTCCAGATCAGCCTAGACTAGAGTGAGTCCCTCCCTCAAAAAAACCAAAAAAGGGGTGCTGGAGATATGGCTTAGCGGTTAAGGCATTTGCCTGCAAAGCCAAAGGATCCTGGTTTGATTCTCCAGGACCCACGTAAGCCAGATGCACAAGGGGCACATGCATCTGGAGTTCATTTGCAGTGGCTAGAGGCCCTGGCATGCCGATTCTCTCTCTGTCTACCTCTCTTCTTTCTGTCTCTCTCTGCTTGCAAATAAATAAATTAAAAAAAAAAAGCCAGGTGAGGTGGTGCACACCTTTAATCCCAGCACTCAGGAGGCAGAGGTAGGAAGATTGCCGAGAGTCCAAGGCCACCTTGAGAATACAGAGTGAATTCCAGGTCACCCTGGGCTAGAGTGAGCCCTCGAAAAAAAAAAAAAAGTTTTTTTTTTTTTAAAGAAGCAATGGTTTTATTAGTGGTGGTCAAGGGCCTGTGGAATGGTGGAATCTTGGCTCTCCTGTGACAGTGAACAAGTGTGAGAAAGGCCACTATTCACAAGACAGGAGGGAACTCCAGGTATTAGAGGGTCATGTTCACCCTGTTGGGCAATTCTTTTGTTCTGTTTTCTTGTGATTCAGTAGAATGTTAATTTTTAGAAAAGAAACTTGCTTCTTTCAGCAGGGCCCAGGCTTTGGAGGGCAGGGCCCAGGCTCTGACCTCTTCAGGCTCTTTCTGAAGTAGAGTGTTAGCCAAGGGCTCCCACCTGTCATCCCAGAGTGGAAAGGTGCATTCCCTTCAGCCTCAAGAGTAGCAGCTGTCAGACCAACTGTTTCCTGGAGTGAACATCTTAACAATGTGAAGGAAACAGAAAGCCTGGGCCTAGAACTCAAATCACTGTGCAGCCCAGGGACTACTTTGAGTGACAGCAAAAGACTGGAAAGAATTCCTCAATGGGGAGGCCACATGAAAAGATGGATTACAACCCTAACTACAGCTGAGTGGGGGTTTGCCTTACCAACTGAAAACTATTTATTTATTATTTACTTATTTATTTTATTTTTTTGGTTTTTCGAGGTAGGGTCTTAATCTAGCACAGGCTGATCTGGAATTCACTCTGTAGTCTCAGGGTGGCCTTGAACTCACAGTGATCCTCCTACCTCTGCCTCCCAAGTGCTGCGATTAAAGGTGTGCACCACCATACCAGGCCTACGTGTGTCCTTTGTAAGACTTCTGACTATCTCTCTTTCTCAAATAAATAAATATTTTTTGTTTTGTTTTTCAATTTTTCAAGGTAGGGTCTTTTGCCCAGGCTGACCTGGAATTCACTTTGTAGTTTCAGGGTAGCCTCAAACTCACAGTGATCCTTCTGCCTCCAGAGTACTGGGATTAAAGGCGTGTGCCACCACACCCAGCTTCATTCATACACACACATATATATTTCAGCCTTTTCAAGGTAGGGTCTTACTCTAGCCCAGGCTGACCTGCAATTCACTATGTAGTCTCAGGGTGGCCTCGAACTCACAGTGATCCTCCTACCTCTGCCTCTTGAGTACTGGGATTAAAGGCATACACCACCACACCCGGCTTAAAATATTTTTTTAAAAAAGAAGTTGACATGCACAGAAGTATCATTTTAGGGCTGGAATGTGGAAATGTAACTTCATGAAATGGGTTCCCATCTTAGTGATCTTAGCAAAACCAAAAAAAAAGCAGCCAAGACACATAAGAGTGGAGAAAGATACATTATCTGCACCAGGTAAGGAAAGCATGAGATTAATTTTCCAAAGCAATTCTCCCCCTGAACAAAGGAAGAGTGGGGATTTTATTCAAGGAGCCTATTCACATTCATGTAGTGATGGGTCCATTCCTAAGTATGCTCAGGTAAGAAATACATTCCTGAACAACATGTTCAGATGAAGGTCACAATTAAAAGAAAAGATAGTAGGCACATGTTTGCACATGCTTAACTCAAAAGTCACGGAGCACATATGTAAAAGTCTAAAGTGATGCACACAAATGTCTCTGGACATGTTTGGCTCGCACCATAAACTTTTAGCTGAAAATAATGAAAATACTTTGAAGGTACATTAAAACAGGAGTGTGCCCCTGAAGAGGCTAGGCACTAACAAATTCTTCTCTGAGACATTTCATTCCTCATTCTCAGGCTGGCCTTGAACTCACAATGATGCTCCCACCTGAGCCTCCCAGAATTTGAATTCTAGGATTAAATGCATGCACCTCCATGCCCAGCATTCTTTTAAAAACCATTTATTTGGGCTGGAGAGATGGCTTAACAGTTAAGGCACTTGCCTGCAAAGCCAAAGGACCTGGGTTCGAATCCCCACATAAGCCAGATGCACAAGGTGGCGCATACATATGGAGTTCATTTGCAGTGGCTGGAAACCCTGCGCCCATGCTCTCTCACTCTCTGTCTCTGTGGTAGTTTGAATATATGGCCCCCAATATATTCAATGTCTTATTACTTTATACTTTGCATCTGCAATCACCTTCCTAGAGGCAATGTCACTGGGGGCTGGTCTTAAGGTGTTAATGGTGGGCTTGAGATTCCATTGTAAAGATATGCAAAGTGTGCCTAGCGGGAGTTCCTGAAGAGTGCTGGGCTTTTGACTGTAGTTTTTCCTCTGTGTGCTGTGTGGCTGGGGGCTTTGCTCTCTCTGCTTGGCCCTGTGAGAGCAGGTCGCTTCTTCTGCCATTATGGAACTTCCCCTGGATCTGTAAGCTTCAATAAATAATATCCCTTCCTCCATAACTGTGCCTGGTCTGGAAGTTCATCTCAGCGAACCTGAAGCTGTCTGCTACAGTCTCTTTCTCAAATAAATAAATAACTAAAAATAAAATAAAGCTGGGTGTGGTGGCGCATGACTTTAATCCTAGCACTCAGGAGGCAGAGGTAGGAATATCGCCATGAATTTGAGGCCACCCTGAGAATACTGAGTGAATTCCAGGTCAGCCTGGGCTAGAGTGAGACCTTACCTTGAAAAACCAATAAATAAATAAATAAATAAATAAATTTTATTTATTTATTTATTTATTTATTTATTTATTTATTTATGCGCCCACATGCACGTGCACATGCTTGTGTGTGGCCTCTTGCCACTGCAAATGAACACCAGACCCTTGCACCACTTTTTGCATCTAGCTTGTGTGGTGGCTTAGGAATTGAACCCAGACCAGCAAGCTTTGCAAGCAAGTGCCTTTAACTATTGAGCCATCTTCCTAGCTCCCCTCATTCCTCATTCTTTTTTTAAAAAATATTTTATTTATTTATTGCCAAGGAGAGAGAGAGAGAATGATTGGGTGCACCAGGGCTTCTAGCCGTTGTCAACAAACTCCAGATGCATGTGTCACTCTGTGATCTGGTTTATGTGGGTATTGGGGAATTGAACCTGGATCATTAGGCTTTGCAGGCATCCACTGTAACTGCTGAGCCATCTATCCAGCCACTGTTTTGTTTTTTCGAGGTAGAGCCTCACTCTATCCCAGGCTGATCTGGATGGAATTCACTATGTAGTAATCTTGGGCTGGCCTCAAACTCACAGCCATCCTCTTACCTCTTCCTCAGAATGCTGGTATTGAAGGCACGTGCCACCACACCTGGTTCCTCATCCTTTTTTAATTTTTAAAAAAATATTTATTTTTTTTGCCGGGCATGGTGGCACACGCCTTTAATCCCAGCACTTGGGAGGTAGAGGTAGGAGGATCACCATGAGTTCAAGGCCAACCTGAGACTACATAGTGAATTCCAGGTCAGCCCGAGTTAGAGTGATACCCTACCTCAACCCCCCCCCCCCGACACCAAATTATCTTTTTAAGCCAGGCCTGGTCGCGCATGCCTTTAATCCCAGCACTTGGGAGGTAGAGGTAGGAGGATCGCCGTGAGTTCGAGGCCACCCTGAGACTACGTAGTTAATTCTAGGTCAGCCTGGACCAGAGTGAGACCCTATCTCAAAAAAATTATTTTTATTTATTTATTTATTTATTTGAGAGAGAGAGAGAGAGAGAGAGACAGACAGACAGAGAGTGAGAATGGATGTGCAAATGAACTCCAGATGCATGTGCCACCTTATGCATCTGGGGAATCAAACCTGGGTCCTTTGGCTTTGCAGGCAAATGTCTTAACCATTAAGCCATTTCTCCAGCCCTTATTTATTTGCAAGCAGAGAGAGACAGAAGAGAGACAGAAGAAAGACAGACTGAATGGGAGCATCAGGGCCTCCAGCCACTGCAAGCAGACTCCAGGGTACTGGGGAATTGAACTCAGGTCATTAGGCTCTGAAAGCAAACACTTTAACCACTGAGCCATCTCTCCATCCCTTTTTTAGTTTTTTTTTGTTGTTGTTGTTTTGGTTTTTCGAGGTAGGGTCTCACTCTGGTCCAGGCTGACCTGGAATTCACTATGTAGTCACAGGGTGGCCTCGAACTCTCGGTGATCCTCCTACCTCTGCCTCCTGAGTGCTGGGATTAAAGGCGTGCGCCACCATGCCCGGCTACCTTTTTTAGTTTTTTGAGGGTAGGGTCTCACTCTAGTCCAGGCTGACCTGGAATTCATTATGTAGCCTCAGGGTGGCCTCAAACTCACAGTGCTTCTCCTTCTCCTACCTCTACCTCCTGAGTGCTGGGATTAAAGATGTACACCACCACACCTGGCTTACTATTTTATTCATTTTTTTATTTTTTAATTTTTTGAAAAATATTTTATTAATTAATTAATTTATTTGAGAGAGAGAGAAAGAGGCAGATAGAGAGAAAGAGAGAATGGGCACACCAGGACCTCCAGCCACTGCAAAGGAACTCCAGACGCATGTGCCCCTTGTGCCTCTGGCTTACGTGGGTCCTGGGGAATCGAACCAGGGTCCTTAGGCTTCACAGGCAAATGCCTTAACTGCTAAGCCATTTCCACAGCCCCTATTTTTAAATTTTTATTTATTTATTTGAGAGAGAAAGAGAGAGAGAGAAAGAGGGAGAGAGAGAACGAGAGAATGGGCGTGCCAGGGCCTCTAGTCACTGCAAATGAACTCCAGACTCATGCACCACTATGTGCATCTGGTACTGGGGGAATGGAACCTGGGTCCTTAGGCTTCACAGGCAAGTACCTTAACCACTAAGCTATCTCTCTAGCCCGCTTTTTAACAATTATAGATAAAGGACTGAAATTCTCTATTTTTTCTAAAAAACAAACAAACAAACAAACAAAAAAACACATTGTAGTGAAGATGAAAATAAATACCTCTGTCTCAGTACTCAATGAACTTTATCTTTTTTCCCCAGCCACACGATTTCATGTCATCTCCAATCTCCACTTTCCTTTTTTGGCCATGTCCCTGATCAATGCTTTATTCTTGTCACAGGGTTTGAAATTTTGGGCAGCTTTTCTATTATGGGAAAAAAGGAACAATAACCCTGATAGGATAATAATGAAGGTGAAGGCTGGGGAGATGCTTCAGTGGATAAAGTGCTTGCTATATGAATGAGAGAACCCACATAAAAAAGTCAGACACTGGCATCTGTAATACCAGTGCACCT
This sequence comes from Orientallactaga sibirica, assembly GCA_036365145.1. Taxonomy (NCBI): domain Eukaryota; kingdom Metazoa; phylum Chordata; class Mammalia; order Rodentia; family Dipodidae; genus Orientallactaga; species Orientallactaga sibirica. The sequence continues at coordinate 4,658,463 of JAEOAD010002518.1, forward strand.
ACTGTGAGAAGGGAGATAGAAACAGGAGAATTGACAGAAGCTTGTGGCCACATAACCTGGCATACACAGTGGTGATTGATGAGATACCCTTCCTCAAACAAGGTGAAGGTGAGGACTGACACTGGAAATTGTCCCTCTACCTCCACACGTGTACCCCACATGGGACACATGCATGCCACCCACATGAAAACACACACACACACACACACACACACACACACACACACACACACACACACACACCATATGAGCTGAACCATGCCCAAGCTCCTTGATGGGGGATTCTAGACCAGCACTATATTACTGAGTTATATCCCCAGCTCTCTTTTTATTTTTTAATATTTCATTTATTTATTTGACACACAGAGAGAGAGATAACAGGTGTGCCAGGGCCTCTAGTCACTGTAAACCAACTCCAGATGCATGTGCCAGTTTGTGCATCTGGCTTTATGTGGGTACTGGGGAATCAAACCTTGATCCTTAGGCTTTGCAGTCAAGCGCCTTAACCTCTGAGCCATCTCTCCGGGACCCTCTTTTTATTTTTTATTTATTTATTGACTATATATATATATTTACTTATTTATTTGATAGAGAAAGAGGGAGAAGGAGAGAGAGATAATGGGTGCACCAGGGCCTCCAGCCACTGCAAACAAACTCCAGATGTATGCACCACCTTGTGCATCTGGCTAACGTGGGTCCTGGGGAATTGAACCTGGGTCCTTTGGTTTTCAGGCAAATGCCTTAACTGCTAAGCCATCCTTCCAGCCCAGGCCCCTCTTTTTTTTTCCTTTTATGAACTTATTATGAGTTTTATGAATTGAATTCCCATTTAGGGACAACCACCATCATTCATAATGTGCTGTCTATTGTCCAATGTTTAGGTCATTTGTTTATTTTACAAATCTAAAGTTCACCATTTCTGGTGTTTGGCTACTAGGCCCCTCTTTTTGTTATTTTTTCCCTGAGGTAGGGTCTCACTTGAGAGAGGGGTACAGTTAAGGTGACTGGACCCCTGAAGGTAAAAAAAGCAGGAAAGTAGGTAGGCATGGTAGCACACGCCTTTAATCCCAGCACTTGGGAGGCAGAGTAGGAGGATTACTGTGAGTTTGAGGCCACCCTGAGACTACATAGTGAATCCCAGATCAGCCTGAGCTAAAGAGCGACCCTACCTCGAAAAAATAAAACAAAACAAAAAGCAGGAAAGTTTGCACTTGCTAAAAATCAAAGATGATCCAACTTCTTATCTCTTGCCTAGTGCCCCAGACCTATTTTTCCATAGTCAGGACCCCTCCTGGGAAGGAGGTCTTTTATAGGATTTAAACATTGTGGTTGGTCAAGTTGAGCCCCCAGAACTTGGTGCCAGAGCTAATCTCTTCCTGAGACAGCCCTAAGCAACCAGCTGTTCCACTGGTTTATCTGAGCCAGAAGACAGCCCACCACTAAAAGATTATAAATACCTTTGCAAGGGGAGGAAAGGCTCTCTGGTCACTCAGGAAATTCCAGCTGTGGGTGAGTTTTTCCCTTAGCCCTTACTCTCCACATGGGTTCTTTATCCCCTCCAGCTCCTCACATGGCAGGAGCTCCTTGAACTTTCTTTTCTCTTTCTTCCCATGCTTTTCTCTAGGCCTTCCACATGGGATCTCTAGCCACGTGGGTGCCTTTCCTTGGCTCTGTACTTCCCTCAATAAATATAACAATTTAATAATTATCCTTCTCAGTTTTCTTTTTTATTCAATTATTTGACTAAAATTAGAAGCAAACCTAGTGCTTGAGGTGCAAGGACTTTTCTGGACCCTTAGCACCCCATTACATTACGTTAACCCAGGCTGACCTGGAACTCAATGTGTAGTCTCAGCCTGGCCTCGAACTCACAGCAATCAGCCTACCTCTGCCTCCCAAGTGCTGGATTAAGGGAGTACGCCATCACACCCAGCATTTTCTAAGATTTTATTTTGATTTTTTAAAGTATTTCTTTCTTAGCCAGAGGCAGTGACACACACCTTTAATCCCAGCACTCAGAAGCCAGAGGTAGGAGGATTGTTGTGAGTTTGAGGCCAGCCTGGGACTACAAAGTGAGTTCCAGGTCAGCCTGGGATAGAGTGAGACTCTACCTCAAAAAAAATATATCTTTATTTCAGAGAGAGAAAGAAAGAGAATGGGTGCACCAGGGCTTTCTGGCACTGCACTCCAGATGCATGAACCACTTTGTGCATCTGGTTTCATGTTGGTACTGGGGACTTAAACCTGGGCCATCAGGCATCGCCAGCAAGTGCCTTTAACTGTTGTGCCATCTCTCAGACCATAGTTTCTTAAAAATTATTTTAAAAAATATATTTTATTTATTTATTTATTTGAGATAGAGAAAGAGAGAGAGAGAGACAGAATGGGCATGCCAGAGCCTCCAGCCACTGCAAATGAACTCCAGACACATGTGCCACCTTGTGCATATGGTTTATGTGGGTCCTAGAGAATCGAACCGGGGTCCTTTGGCTTTGCAGGCAAATTCCTTAACCACTAACCCATCTCTCCAGTTCTAATTATTATTGTTTTTGGAGAGAGAGAGAGAGAGAGAGAGAGAGAGAGAGAGAGAGAGAGCAAGACAGGGAGAGAATGGGAGCGCCAGTGGCCTCTCAGCTACTGTGAATGAACTCCAGATGTGTGCTCCCCCTTGTGGGCAAGTGCAGCATTTTGCCCTTGTGTCACTGCATCTGGCTAAACCTGTGACCTGGAGAATTGAACTGGTGTTCTTAGGCTTAGCAGGCAGGTGCCTTAACCACTAAGCCATCTCTCCAGCCCACCTAATTATTTTTTTTATGAGAGAGAGAGAGAATTGGTGCACTAGGGCCTCCAGCCACCACATCGAACTCCAGATGTGTGTGCCATCTTGTGTGCATGTGTGACCTTGTATGCTTGCATCACCTTGTGTATCTGGCTTATGTGGGATCTGGAGAATCAAACATGGGTCCTTAGGCTTCACAGGCAAGCACATTAACTGCTATGGCATCTCTCCAGCTCCCCACCCCTTTTTAAAGATTTGTTTTATTTTATTTATTTATTAGAGACAGAGAGAAGGATTGGGGAGAGAATGAGAATAGGCACACCAGGGCCTCTAGCCACTGCAAACAAACTCCAGATGCATGTGCTACCATGTACATCTGGCTTATGTGGGACCTGGAGAATCGAACCTGGGTCCTTGGCTTCACAGGTATGTGCCTTAACTGCTAAGCCATTTCTCCAGCCCATCTCCGCCCCCCTTTTTTTTTTTTTAAAAATATTTATTTATTTGAGAGAGAGAAGGAGAGAATAGGCACATCAGGGCCTCTAGCCTCTGCAAATGAACTCCAGATACATGTGCCACCTTGTGCATCTGGCTTAAATGGGCCCTGGGAATCGAACCTGGGTCCTTTGGCTTTGCAGACAAGTGCCTTAACCGTTAAGCCATCTATCCAGCTCCAGCCCCTTTAAAAAATTATTACCTTTTTATGAGAGAGAGTGAGAGGGTTTAATTATTCTTTATGAGAGGGAGTTTAAAAAAATTAAATTCATTTTATTTGTTTGAGAGATAAAGAGGCAGATAGAGAGAGAAAGAGAGAGGGAATGGGTGCATCAGGGCATTCAACTGCTGTAAATGAACTCTAGATGCATGCACCACCTTGTGCATCTGGCTTACACGGGTCCTGGGGAATCAAATATGGGTCCTTTGCCTTTCCAGGCAAACACCTTAACCATGGATCCATCTTTCCAACCCCTCCTTTTTTAGTAAGTAGAAACTTTGTATGGATACATCATATGTTGGTACCATCATTTCTTTCCTCCCTGCCCCCATTCCATTGAGGGTCCTCCTTAGTGAGATTGTTGGTATTCACCGTGGAGTTGTAGGTTATGAATTGTGACAGCTACAGTCTGCCATTGTGTGTGTGTGGGGGGCAATGCCTCTGGATATTCCTTTCCACCCTGTGGCTCTTACAATCTTTCCACTCCCTCTTCCGCAAACTTCCCTGAGCCTTGGTGGGGGTGCTTTAATTCTACTTTAGTGTTGTGCTCTCAACAGCTTCTGATTTCTGCTTTCATGTGTTTCGAGTATCCTCGCTTGGTGTCTGTCTCCATCACCCTGGCCCAGGTTATCAGGCTGGCCATTGAAACAGCACACTTGCTCATCTCTCCAGTTCCTCTGTGGTTTCACCTGGGCTGTGGCTGCTGTGTAAGGGGTGGTTTATCTCTTGTCATGGAGTCAACTATCTATTCTTTTTTTGTTTTTAAGATATTTATAGTTATTTATTTGACAGAGACAGGGAGATAGACAGAGTATGGGTGCGGCAGGGTCTCAAGCTTCTACAAACAAACTCCAGATGCATGCATCACCTTGTGCATCTGGATTTATGTGGGTACTGGGGAATCAAACCTGACCCTTTGGCTTTGCTGGCAGGCACCTTAACCACTAAACCATCTCCCCAACCCTCAACTATCTGTTCTTGTCTTGTTGGTGGATTATGGTTGTCCTCGGTTCTCACTGCTTTCTGAAAAACAAAAACAGATTATTCAATGGAGAATAAGATCAGGATAGGTTAAAGGGGATAAGCGTTAATTTAGAGAAATTTTGATGAGTGTAGCCTCACTTTGGATGAAAGCTAGTGGGAGCTTTTCATTGGAGTCCATTATCTTGATCTCCATAGGGTTCTGACTAGGTTCCAAGTTCCATGGGTTCCTTTCCACTGAGCAGATCTCATAGACAATCAAAGAGCCATTGGTTACCCACCTAGGCTGTGTGCCACTATTGTACAGGTGTGTTCATCTTGTTAGGTTGGTGGTTTTCATATAGCAGTTTCCCCTGCTTGCTCATGAAATTGTTGGCCATTTTCCCCCAGCAGCTCATGTAGCACTTTCGGCACTAGGAACTGGCTTCCTTCCAGAATAAGCCAGATCTCTCAGTGTTCTGCATTGGCAGCGTGCCTTTAGCAATAGGGTCTTACCTTTTACCTCAGGCAGGTAATCAAGTGCCTTGACCAGAGCCTGTCTTGTTTTGGGGACCTCATAGATCTCTCTGATCAACAGCTTGATGTGGATTGTAGCCAATTTCTCATACTAGGAGTTGCAAGCCAGACCCATATGTTTTATGGTTGGGCTTCCAGCCCATAGCCTTTACATTTGTTTTTAAGATTTATTTTATCTATCTATCTATTTATTTATTTATTAGAGACAGAGAGGGAGGGGAAGAGAGAGAGAGAGAGAATGGGCACGCTAGGGCCTCTAACCAGTGCAGACGAACTCCAGACGCATGCACCACCATGTGCATCTGGCTTACATGGGACCTGGAGAATTGAACCTGGGTCCTTAGGCTTCACAGGCAAAGGCCTTAACTGCTAAGCCATCTATCCAGCCCATTTTTTAAAAAAATTATTTTTTATTTATTTATTTGTTAAAGACAGAGAGAGAGAGAGAGAGAGAGAGAGAGAGAGAGAGAGAGAGAGAATGGGCATGCCAGGGCCTCTAGCCACTGCAGACAAACTCCAGACGCATGCACCACCATGTGTATCTGGCTTCCATGGGTCCTGGAAAATTGAACCTGGGTCCTTAGGCTTCGCAAGAATGTGCCTTAATTGCTAAGCCATCTCTCAGTCAGACAGACATTCCTGCATAGAGCAGGAGATTGAAGAACAAGAACCACCTAAGAGTTCATATCCAATTTTGTTGTCTCCAGAAGCACCATGTCAATTTAGTAAAGTAGGAAGTTCTATGCCTACATAGGAAATATTGGGCTGGAGAGATGGCTCTGCCATCTAGGCACTTGCCTGAAAAGCTTAAAGGCCTGGGTTCAATTCCCCAGTACCCACATCAAGGCAGATACACAAAGTGACACATGCATCTGGAGTTGGTTTGCAGCAGCAGAAGGCCCTGGCACACCTCTCTTCTTGCAAATAAATAAATAAATAAAATATTTAAAGAAAATATTCTTTGTGCAAGATTACTACACAGCTACAGAATACCTCTCCCTACCTCTCATGGTTGATGGTGGATACAAGTGGTTATTGAAAACAATATCAGTAGTTTGCAAAGTCAGTAAAAACCGTGAACAGGATGACTGGTCCTGAGAGCACTGAGACTGCGCTGGGCCACTTACAAACAAGCTTCCTCTGCTCTGTCAGTGGGAGCCTAGGAGAGGGTCAAGCTGCTTTACCCTCTTCGATGCCACTGCCACAGCAGCTGGGCCTCAGCTTCTGGGCTGGCACACCAGGACCTCAGGATGGCGCCAGGCTGGCTTTTTGGGGGGTGGGGGTGGGGGTTCAAGGTAGGGTCTCCCACTAGCCCAGGCCAATCTGTTATTCTCTCTATAGTCTCAAGGTGGCCTCGAACTCATGATAATCCTCCTACCTCGGCCTACCAAGTGCTGGGATTAAAGTCGGGAGCCACCATAACTGGCTTCAGACTGGCTTTTGATAATACAAAAATAAATAAATAAATAAATAAATAAATAAATAAATAAATAAATAACATGAGCTCTCACCTCAAAGGGAATCAGATAGTTTATTCTGAAGCAAAATATGAGTGACTGTGACTCAGGAACACAGATTTGGATTATCCCAAATTCCATGTTCCAACATGAAGACAGTCTCATGAAGTTTTTATTTTTCAATTAAAAATTTATTTATTTATTTATCTATTAGAGAGAGAGAGAAAGAGAGAGAGAGGCAGATAGAGAATAGGCACACCAGGGCCTCTAGCCACTGCAAACAAACTCCAGACGCATGTACCACCTTGTGCATCTGGCTTCACATGGGTACTGGGGAATCAAACCTAGGTCCTTAGGCATTGCAGGCAAGCACCTTTACCACTGAGCCCTCTCTCCAGCCCATATTTTTCACTTTTTGGATTTATTTTATATATAATAGGTTATAATCTTTTATCCCCTCACCCCTGCTCCCATTATCCTGGGGGCCCTCCTCAGTGGGGTTATGATATTACTGTGGGGTCATGGAGGGTTCAGTCAGTCCCTGTGGGATAGCCATGCCTCAGGATAGTCCTACCTACTTTGTGGCTTTACCATCCCCCCCCCCTATTTTGCAACGTCCCCTGAGCCATGGCAGGCCTATTGACAGTCTTGATTTAGTGTTCAGTTCTTTGTAGCCTCTGGATTTCTGCTTTGATAGGTTGTGATGGATAACCATGTCTGTCACCATTGCCCTGGACCTGCTGTCAGGCTAGCTGTAAGAGTAGTATTCCTGGCACCACTACCTCTGCAATTTCTCCTGGGCCCTGGCAGATGTGGTAGAGGTGGCACATCTCATGGTGGGTAGTGGGCTATCTTCTTGTCTTATTGATCTTGGATCTCCTACATTTTTTCTGCCATCTTCTGCCAGTTTCTTCCCTCCCAGGCAGGCGCTTTGGAATGCTGTCCTGCCCTGATGTGCAGTCTAGTCTCACAATGGCCTCATGAAGTTTTTATTGTAACTAAACAAAGGAAGTTATAAATCAAAACACTTTTCAGCTGCATGTCTTTAATTCCAATACTCGGGAGGCAGAGATAGGAGGAGTGCTGAGTTCGAGTCCAGCCTGACCACAGAGTAGGGTTGAGGTCAGCCTGGGCTAGAGTGAGATCCTTGAAAAAACAACAAGATCCCTAACTCTTTTTATGAAGCTAGTATCACCCTAATTCCAAACCCAGGCAGGGACGCCACAAGAAAGGAAAATTATAGGCCCATTTCTCTGATGAACATAGACGCAAAGATCCTGAACAAAATTCTTGCAAACCGAATTCAACAGTACATCAAAAGCATTATCCACCTTGATCAAGTAGGCTTCATCCCTGGAACGCAGGGGTGGTTCAACATACGGAAATCTGTCAATGTAATACACCACATAAACAAGCTGAAATACAAAAACCACATGATCATTTCGATAGATGCAGAAAAGGCCTTTGACAAAATACAACATCACTTCATGATCAAAACATTGGAGAGAATAGGTATGGACGGCCCTTATCTCAACATAATAAAGGCTATATATAAAGCACCTAAAGCCCAAGTAATTCTTAATGGGGAGAGACTGAAGGAATTCCCATTGAGGTCAGGAACAAGGCAGGGGTGTTCACTCTCACCTCTGCTCTTCAACATAGTGCTAGAAGTATTAGCTCAAGCAATAAGACAGGAGAAAGAAATCAAAGGGATACAAATTGGAAAGGAAGAAGTTAAGTTAGCCCTATTCGCAGATGACATGATTCTATACATAAGTGACCCGAGAACTTCCATCCCAAAACTCTTAAAGGTGATTAGCACCTTCAGCAAAGTAGCAGGATACAAAATCAATGCACAGAAATCAGTAGCCTTTTTGTATGCAAAGGACAAAGAGACAGAAAAAGAAATAACTAACATCGTCCCATTTTCAATTGCAACAAAGAAAATAAAATACCTTGGAATAACATTAACTAAGGAAGTGAAAGACCTATACAATGAAAACATAAAAACTCTCAAAAAAGAAATTGAGGAGGTCCTACAAAAATGGAAAGACCTCCCATGCTCCTGGATTGGTAGAATTAACATTGTGAAAATGGCAATTTTACCAAAAGCACTTTATAGATTCAATGCAATGCCGATAAAAATCCCAACTTCCTTCTTCAGTGAGATAGAAAAAAGTATCTTAAAATTCATATGGAGCCGGGCGTGGTGGCGCACGCCTTTAATCCCAGCACTTGGGAGGCAGAGGTAGGAGGATTGCAGTGAGTTCGAGGCCACCCTGAGACTACATAGTGAATTCCAGGTCAGCCTGAGCTAGAGTGAGACCCTACCTCGAAAAACCAAAAAAAAAAAAAAAAAAAAAAAAAAAAAAAAATTCATATGGAAAGGCAGAAGGCCTCGGATATCCAAGCTCATCCTCAGCAAAAGAAAGACCTCTGGAGGCATCACCATACCTGATCTAAAGTTATACTACAAAGCCATTGTAATAAAAACAACCTGGTACTGGCACAAAAACAGGAATATAGACCAATGGAACAGAATTGAAGACCCAGACTTTGGGTCAAGAAACTACAGCTACTTGATATTTGACAAAGGCCCTAGCAATGTAGAATGGAAAAAGGACAGCATCTTCAACAAATGGTGCTGGACAAACTGGACAACCATATGTAGGAAAATGAAACTCGACCCACACATCTCTCCATGCACAAAAATTAAGTCCAAATGGATAAAAGACCTTAATATAAAACCAGAAACTCTGCTACTACTGGAAGAAAAAATAGGAGGAACCTTCCACGATACAGGAGTGGGAAAAGATTTCCTGAACAAAACCTCAGCAGCTCAGGAAATTAAACAATCACTCAACCATTGGGATCTCATGAAGCTGAACAGCTTTTTCACTGACAAAAATATTATAACCAAAGCCAGCAGAATACCCACAGAATGGGAGAAAATTTTCACCAGCTATACAACTAACAAAGGCCTAATTTCTAGAATCTACAAAGAACTCCAAAACCTAAACAATAAATCACCAAACAACCCACTCACAAAGTGGGGCAGAGAACTGCACAGGGAGTTCTCAGAGGAAGAAATACAAATAGCAAACACACATTTAAGAAAATGTTCAACATCCCTAATCATCAGGGAAATGCAATTTAAAACAACTATAAGATTCCACCTTACCCCAGTAAGGATGGCTAACATTAAAAAAAAAAAACAATGAAAACAAATGCTGGCGAGGCTGCGGAGAAATAGGAACAAGTCTTCACTGTTGGTGGGAATGTAAAATGGTTCAACCACTATGGACAGCTATATGGAGACTATTGAAAAGGATGACCATAGACTTACCAATGGATCCAGTTATTCCCTTATTGGGCATTTACCCTAAAGGCCCCAAGCCTCAGATCAGAAACATTTGCTCAACCATGTTTATAGCTGCTCAATTCATAATAGCAAAGAGCTGGAATCAACCCAGGTGTCCATCACTAGACGAATGGATAACAAAGATGTGGTATATCTATACTATAGAATTCTACGTAGCAGTAAGGAAAGATGAAATAAGGAAATTTGAAAAAAAATGGTCAAACATGGAACAGATCATCCTCAGTGAGCTCACCCAAGCACAAAAGATAATCGTCGCATGGTCTCATTTATCTGTCGCCCCTAACCGGATTCCACGTGACATGTGGCCAAACCTAATAAACACTCTGAGGACGAGACAAGAAGGAGGGTGGGATGGAGGGAGGGTAAAGGTGGGAGGGAATGAGAGGGTGGGAGGGAGGACAAGGGGGGGATACAAATTGGGACCCAAAAGGGAAAAATACTACAAAACCCTTTACTCTGAACAACAGGCTAAAACAGTGATCCTTCAGCAGGCCTACAGAGGGAATACTCGAACCACAGGAACCTGGAAAGAACATGATGAAGGCCAACTTTAATCTTGTCCTGCTTCTCTTTCTCTTCTCTCTCTCTCCCTCCCTCCCTCCCTCCCTCCCTCCCCCTCTCTCTTTCTCTCTCTCTCTCACCCTCTCCTCTCTATACTCACTTTCTCTTTTACATTATATATCTTTTTCCTCCCTCACCTTCCTAGGTGCAGACTTATAACTCCCAGTGCCAGCAGGGGGTTAACTTCCACAATGAGCTGTTGATCTGAAACACCTACAAGGTTCCCCAAAAAAGACAGACTTCGGTCAGAGTACTTGGTGACCCACCAAAGGTTAATGGTAAGACCCTACTGTCGAAGACAGCATACGTGTGTGAGACCAAACACAGAGAGAGACCTGGCCAGAATATGGAAGAAGGTCAGTCCCCAGACAGTTAGCTAGTCTAGTACCAGAGGGTGCTACATGAGCAACTGGGGGGAAAATGTCTGACATTGGTCCAAACAACGTGCAGTCTAAGATATCCATCAGGAAACAATCTGACGTAATGCTCATACAAGTGCAGTAGTGGCAAACAGCCATGGTGGGTAACCAACTGCTCTTGATTTGGCTAATAAATCCATTCAGTGGAATGGAACTCATTGCTGGAACTGGGAAATAAGTCAAAGCCATGTACAAAAAATGAGCTCAGTCTCCAAGATCTAGAGGCCACCAAATGTGGGCTAGAAGAGAGCCAATGCATATAAAGTTCCCTCCAAAACATATATGGTTATCCCTTCTATCTAGTACTAACTTATCTCTCCTTTGGAGAATTTGCTTATCTCTTTTCAGGTGGACAACGAACCTGAAGGGAGGATCAGCTAACCACACCTCACCAGCTGAAACCATAGAACAACGCAGGGGAAGGGCAAGAATACAGCGCTCAAGGCAATCACAACACCAGAAAAAGGCTGAAGGAGATAAACACAGAGAACATCCAACTCCAACTAAGCCAGATATCCAGAGACACAGAGGCTCCCAAAACCTCATCAAGGAAGCAGAACTAAAATGACCCCAATGTGGCTCAGGGAAACTCGCGGAAGAGGGGGCGGAAAGATTGTTAGAGTCACAAGTTGGGGCATTATGCACAGAGACTGGGGCCTACCCCCCAGAACTCTTGAGCAAACTCACAATGCACGATCCACATTCCCCATTGATGAGGGCCCCTTTGAAAGTGGGAGGACGACGGGGAGGAGGACAATGGAACCAATACTATGAATGCAAAATCAGAATAATATAAATAAAAATATATATATTTATTTAAAAAAATAATTAAAAAAAACAATAAAACACTTTTAAAATACATTGGTGGGTACATCAGGTAGGCAGGTTAAAGCAAAACTTGTAAATCTCTGTTATATGTTCCAGATGCTATCTGATGACATTCTTAGCCTTTGGGTTGGTAGAAGCTAGGGCTCTGTTCATACAATACAAAGGATTACCTAATAGTTATAGGATGTTAGGCCAGACACAGAAGTGGGCAATAAATGGCTATTAGAGGAGCGAAGATAGTCCCAGATAATTTGGCTCTGGACCTGCAACATTCCAACTGTCCACAGTCACTAAAGTTCTAATCAGTCCATCAGCCTTGAGGTATAGTTTCTTTTCAGGAACTTTGTTCACACATTGAACTTATAATCCTTCTGCCTTAGTCTGCTGAATTGCTGGGATAACAGGCCTGGTGTGCCACTGGGCCTGGCCCTAATCTCTTCTGCTTGGGGGTTCCAAATTCTGTTCTTCCACTGTTCCCTCATTTTGAGTCACTCTCCCTCTTTTTTTTTTTTTTCAAAGCAGGGTATTGCTCTAGCCCAAGCTGACCTTGAATTCACAGTGATCCTCCCATCCCCGCCTCCTGAGTGCTGGGATTAAAGGTGTGCATGGCTACCCCCCCCTCTTAGGAAGTCCTGCTCTGTCTGGGCCACTCTTAGTTCTCTTTTTCCAGGTTGGCCTATCAAACTATTTTCTTTTTTCTGTCAAATTCTCTCTCCACACTTGTTCTCTGCTGCTGCTTCTTTTTAAAAACCCTGATTTTTTTTTGTTTGTTTGTTTCGCGAGGTAGGGTCTCACTCTGGTCCAGGCTGACCTGGAATTAACTATGTAGTCTCAGGGTGGCCTCGAACTCTTGGCGATCCTCCTACCTCTGCCTCCCGAGTGCTGGGATTAAAGGCGTGCGCCACCACGCCCAGCTAAAACCCTGATTTTTATTTATTTATTTGCAAGCAGAGAGATAGAGAAAAGAGAGACAGAGAGGTAGAGAATGGGCACGCCATGGCCTTCAGCTGCTGCAAATGAACTCCAGATGCCTGTGCAACTTTGTGCGTCTGGCTTTACATAGGTACTGGGGAATCAAACCATGGTAGTTAGACTTTGCAGGCAAGTGCCTTAACTGCTGAGCCATCTCTCCAACACCTATTCTCCGCTTCTTGTAGTGGGTCCCCTATGTATGTCACCCAGTATGGGGACCAGCACTATGGGTGCAGTCTGAAATAGGTCAACTCCAGAAGTCCCTGAAGAAAAAAAAAATCAGGAGCCAAGACTGCTCATGCCTATAGTCCCAGCACTTGGGGCTCTGGCAGGAAAATCAGAAGTTCAGGGGTGGAGCTAAGGAGATGGCTCAGTGGATAAAACAAGTGTGAGGATTTGAGTTTGGAGCTCCAGCACCCCCACAAAACCCAGACATTATAGTGTGCATCTGTAATCCCAATGTACCTATGCCGAGATGGAAGGCAGATATGGGAGAATTCTATTTGCAACAGTGAACAAGAGACCTTGCCTCAAACCAGATAAAAGGTGAGGGCAGACATCCGAAGTTGTCCTCTGAGCTTCACATATGCCATGGCATGCATGTGCCTGCACTCCCACACAACAGAGACAGACAGAGAGAAGGAGAGAGAGAGAGAGAGAGAGAGAGGAAAGAGGAGAGAGAAAGGCATTTGTTAAGCCTTCTGATCCAGGCTCAATTCTTCAATTATCTAGTTAAGACAGACACAAAAAGTGGCACAAGCATCTAGTGTTTGTTTGCAGTGGCAAGAGGCCCTGGTGAAAACCACACACACACACAAACACACACACTTAAAAAAAGAAAGGGGAGCTGGAGAAATTGCTTAGTGGTTAAGGCACTTGCCTGCGAAGCCTAAGGACCCAGGTTCGATTGCCCAGTACCCACATAAGCCAGGTGCACAAGGTGACACATGCGTCTGGAGTTCATTTGCAGTGGCTAGAGGACCTGGTGCACTCATTCTCTCTGTCTCTTTTTCTCTCTGTGAAATAAATAAATGAATGAAAGAAAGAAAGAAAGAAAGAAAGAAAGAAAGAAAGAAAGAAAGAAAGAAAGAAAGAAAGAAAGGGGCTGGAGAGATGGTTCAGCGGTTAAGGTGCTTGACTGTAAAACCTAATGACCTGAGTTGGATTCCCCAGTACCGATGTAAAGCCAGAATCACAAAGTGGCACATACATCTGGTGTCTGCAGTGGCTTGAGACCCTTTCATGCCCCCCCTTTGCAAAGAGATAAATAAAAATATTTGAAAAGGGGGCTGGAGAGATGGCTTAGTCATTAAGGCACTTGCCTGAAAAAACTAACGACCCAGGATTCGATTCCCCAGTACTCATGTAAAGCCAGATGCACAAGGTGGCACATGCATCTGGAGTTTGTATACAGACATTCCTATTTTCTCTGTCTCTATCTGCCTTTCTTTTTTAAAAATATTTTTATTTTTATTTATTTATTTGAGAGAGAGAGAGAGAGAGAGAGAGAGAAAGAGGAAGAGAGAGAGAATGGGTGCACTAGGGCATTCAGCCACTGCAAACAATCTCCAGACGCATGCGCCACCTTGTGCATCTGGCTTACATGGGTCCTGGAGAATTGAACTTGGGTCCTTTGGCTTTGCAGGCAAGCGCCTTAAGTGCTAAGTCATCTTTCCAGCCCTCTGTCTGCCTTTTCTCTCTCTCTCTCTCTCTCTCTCTCTCTCTCTCTCAAATAAATAAATTAAATATAACACAATTTAAAATTTTTATTTATTTTTATTTTTTTGGGTTTTTGAGGTAGGGTCTCACTCTAGCTTAGGCTGACCTGGAATTCACTGTATAGTCTCAAGGTGGCCTTGAACTCACGGTGATCCTCCCACCTCTGCCTAAATTTATTTTTATTGACAACTTCCATAATTAGAGACAATAACCCCTGGTAATCCCCACCCCCCACTTTCCTCTTTATAACTCCACTCTCCATCATGCCCCTTCTCCCTCTCAATCAGTCTCTCTCTTTCTCTCTTTTTGGTCTTTTTTGAGGTAGGGTTTCACTCTGGCCCAGGCTGACCTGGAATTAACTATGCAGTCTCAGAATGGCCTTGAACTCATGGCGATCCTCCTACCTCTGCCTCCCGAGTGCTGGGATTAAAGGAGGGCACCACCACGCCTGGCTCAATCACTCTCTTTTTTATTTTGATTTCATTATCTTTTCCTCCCATTATGATGGTCTTGTGTAGGTAGTGTCAGACACTTCGAGGTCATGGATATCCAGGCCATTTTGTGTCTGAAGGAGCATGTTATAAGGAGTCCTACCCTTCCTTTGGCATAACAAAATAGTTTTAAAAAGTTAAAAAAAAATAAAATTTGGGGCTGTGGAGATTGCTCAGTATTTTAAGGCCCTTGCTTGCAAAACCTCCTGGTCTGGGTTTGATTCATCTGGAGCTTGTTTGTAGTAGCAAGAGACATACCCTTTCTCTCTCTCTTGCAAATAAATAAGTTAAAAGAAGCAGTAGGAAAAAGGAGAGATTTTAAGAAGAGAAGGCTGGGCGTGGTGGTGCACGCCTTTAATCCCAGCACATGGGAAACAGAGGTAGAAGGACTGCTGTGAGTTCGAGTCCATCCTGGAACTACAGAGTGAGTTCTAGGATAGCCTGGGTTAGAGTGAGACCCTGCCTTGGAAGCAAAAAAAAAAAAAAAAAAAAAAAAAAAAAAAAGAAAGAAAGAAAGAAAGAAAGAAAGAAAGAAAGAAAATTAGTTCAAAGCCAGCATGGGCTTCACAGTGAGAGCCTGTCTCAAAACAGAAAGTAAATGAGGCATAGTGGCTTACTGAGCACTTAGGCTAAGGCAGAAGAATTATTTTGAGGTTGAGGCCACCTTCATATAGTAAATTCCAGGTTATCTTGGCCTCACAGTGAGACCCTGTCACCATCCCCAAAAAAAAAAAAAAAAAAAGCCCAAGAAAAAAAAAAGTAAAAGGACTATAGACTGAGACCCACCTTGTCTCAGAAATGCCAACAGAAGCAAAGGAGAGCCAGCATGGTGGTGCTTGCCTGCCATCCCAGCACTCAGGAAGCAGAGACTGGAGGATTAGGAGTTCAAGATCATTCTTGGCTACATGACAAGTTTAAGGCAGCCTGTCTCAAAAAGCCAATTAAAAAAAGAACCCAAGTCAGGCGTGGTAGCTCACGCCTTTAATCCCAGCACTCGGGAGGCAGAGGTAGGAGGATTGCTGTGAGTTTGAGGCCACCCTGAGACTACATAGTGAATTCCAGGTCAGCCTGAGCTAGAGTAAGACCCTACCTCAGATGAGAGAAACCCCCTGGATTGTTACTCAAAATTGATTTTCTCTGAAACCAAAGAAATGCAAGCCGTTGCACATGAGAGCTCTTGTGTTGGCTCAAAGGGGTACCTCCACGTTTCAACTAAACAGCTACTTTGACAGTATACATTTCAGCATGACAGAGTCATATTACCACGTAGTGAAGACTTGAAAGTCTCTGCAGTTTGTCAACTTGATGCCCACAGTTAAATGCGTAAATTTAACCTGAACCAGGGATTTTGGCCAAATATTCTAGGGATGTTGAGGGATTAATCCTACCTGGTTCTATCTCCCCCAGTACCCTTTGACCTCCCAGGAGATTGTGCCCAAGTCACTGTGGTTGCAATGGCAAGACCTACGTACACACACGCGCGTGCACACACATACACGTACAATGGCTACATAATGCAGGTTCGATTTTTCAGGTCCCATGCAAGCCAGATGCACATGGTGGCACATGCATATGGACTTCCTTTGGAGTGGCTAGAGGCCCTGGCATGCCCATTCTCACCCCCCTTCCTCCTCCTCTCTCTGTCTCTAGTAAATAAATGAAAATAAAATCTTAAAAAAGTCATATCTTATACTTTTTATTTTAATTTTTTTAATATTTAATTTTAATTTTATTTATTTGAAAAGGAGGGAGAGAGAATGGGCATACCAGGGCCTCTAGCCACTGCAAATGAACTCCAGACACAGGCACCACCTTGTGCATCTGACTAATGTGGGTATTGGGGAATCAAACCTGGGTCCTTAGGCTTCACAGACAAGTGCCTTAACCACTAAGCTATCTCTCCAGACCTTACCACCTTGAACTTTTTTTTTGTTTGGTTTTTCAAGGTAGGGTCTCACTCTTGCTCAGGCTGACCTGGAATTCCCTATGTAGCCTCAGTGTGGCCTCGAACTCACAGCAATCCTCCTTCCTTTGCCTCCCGAGTGCTGGGATTAAAGGTGTGTGCCACCAAAGCCGGTTTACCTTGTACGTTTAAAAAAATCTACTTATTTATTTGTAATTAGAGAGAGAGAGAGAGAGAGAGAGAGAGAGAGAGACGAGAGGCAGACAGAGAGAACGGGCACACCAGGGCCTCTAGCTGCTGCAAACATACTCCAGATGTGTGCTGGGATTAAAAGTGTCTGCCACCATCCTATCTGAGTGCTATTTTTTTTTTTTTTTTTTTTTGGTTTTCTGAGGTAGGGTCTCACTCTGGTTCAGGCTGACCTGGAATTCACTATGTAGTCTTAGGGTGGCCTTGTCTGGGCTCTAATCTTTGTTTGTTTTGATTTTTCTTTTTCTTTTTTTAGTTTTGGTTTTGCGAGGTAGGGTCTCACTCTGGTCCAGGCTGACCTGGAATTCATTATGTAGTCTCAGGGTGGCCTCGAACTCCGAGTGCTGGGATTAAAGGCGTGTGCCACCACGCCCGGCTCTGTTTTGATTTTTCTATGTAGAGTCTCTCTCTAGCCCAGGCTGACCTGGAATTCACTCTGGAGTCTCAGGGTGGCCGTGAACTCATTGCAATCCTCCGACCTCTTCCTTCCAAGTGCTGGGATTAAAGGCGTGTGCCACTATGCCTCACATGGGAGTTATTCTTGTTTTCAGCAGGCAGGACTTGGTTCCAATGAGTTTGCATCTCTTGGCCTAACTTAGTGATTATCTTTTCAAAGTGTGTTTCATCATTTTCATCTTACCTGAGGCTTGGGGCCTCCAGGCTATGTGTAATCTCTATTTGCTCCCTAAGTATTTGTCTTCTGTATTATCTTGGAAGCAAAGGCAGATGTGTTATCATTTTGTATGTTATTAGGCAGTTCTTTTTTTTTTTTTATCCGAGGTAGGGTCTCACTCTAGTTCAGGCTGACCTGGAATTCACGATGTAGTCTCAGGGTGGCCTTGAATTCACAGCAATACTCCTACTTCTGCCTTCCAAGTGCTAGGATTAAAGGCGTGCACCAACATGCCTGGCTTTTAGGCAGTTCTTTTTTTAAATTTTTTTTTTAAAATATTTTATTGATTTATTCGAGAGAGAGTGATACAGAAATAGGCAAGTAGAGAGAGAGAAAATGGGCACGCTAGGGCCTCCAGTCACTGCAAATGAACTCCAGATGCATGTACCCCCTTGTGCATCTGGCTTATGTGGGTCCTGGAGAATCAAGCCTTGAAAGGGAGTCCTTAGGCTTCACAGGCAAGCATTTAACCACTAAGCCATCTCTTCAGCCCTTTTAGGCAGTTCTTAATTAGGGGTAATCTCACTTTAAATTTTTTTTTTGGTTTTTTTGAGGTAGGGTCTCACTCTAGCTCAGGCTGATCTGGAATTCACTACGTAGTCTCAGAGTGGCCTTAAACACTCAGTGATCCTCCTTCCTTTGCCTCCCAAGTGCTGGGATTAAAGGCATGCGCCACCATGCCTGGCTTAATTTTAAAAAATATATATTTATGCCCACTTGCCTCTGGCATTCTGCCACCCCTAAACCTTGCTGCTGCTCTACTTTTTTTTCCCTCAAGGTAGGGTCTCACTCTAGTCCAGGCTGACCTAGAATTCACTCTGGAGTCTCAGGGTGGCCTTGAACTCACAATGATCCTCCTACCTCTGCCTCCTGAGTGCTGGGATTAAAGGCAAGGTGTGCGCCACCATGCCTGGGTACTTCTTTTTGGTAGGGTTTCACTCTTGCTCAGACTGACCTGGAGTTCACTATGTAGTCTCAGGGTGGCCTCAAACTCACAGCAATCCTCCTACCTCTGCTTCCTGGGTGCTGGGATTAAAGGTGTGCGCCACCATGCCTGACTCTTTCTGGAGACAGAGAATGGGCACATCAGGGCCTCTAGACACTGTAAATGAACTCCAGACATATGTGCCACCTTGTTCATCTGGTTTACATGGGTACTGGAGAATTGAAACTGGGTCCTTAGGTTTCTCAGGCAAGTGCCTTTAACTGCTAAGCCATCCCTCCAGGCCCTAATTTTTATTTTTTAAAAATATTTTTTATTTATTTGCAAGGAGAAAGAGAGAAAGAGAGGGACAGGGAGAGAGAATGGGCACACCAGGGCCTGTAGCCAGTACTAACAAACCCCAGATGCACGTGCTATTTTGTGCATCTGGTATTATGTGGGTACTGGAGAATCAAACACAGGTCATTAGCCTTTGCAGGCAAGTGCCTTAACTGCTGAACCATCTCTCCAGCACTAATTTTAATTTTTTTTTCGAGGTAGGGTCTCACTGTGGCCCAGGCTGACCTAGAATTCACTATGTAGTCTCAGGGTGGCCTTGAACTTATGGCGATCATCCTACCTCTGCCTCCCGAGTGCTAGGATTAAAGGCGTGCACCACCAGGCCTGGCATCACCCTAATTTTTAATTTTTTAAAAATATCTTTACTTTTTATTTATTTATTTGAAAGCGACAGATAGAGAGAGAACAGGTGCGACAGGGCCTCCAGCCACTGCAAATGAGCTCCAGACACATGCGCCACCTTGTGCATCTGGCTTATATGGGTCCTGGGGAATTGATCCTTGAACCGGAGTCCTTAGGCTTCACAGGCAAGCACTTAACTGCTAAGCCATCTCTCCAGGCCCTAATTTTTAATTTTTAAATGACTTATTTTATCATTTATTCTCTTTAGATTTTGAAAATTTCAATTGAAGAAGGCTGCCTATTATAGTTAAGCTCTGGTTGTCAACTAAACAGGATTTGGAATCACCATGGAAACATCTCTGGGAATGTCTGTGAGGAACTAACCAGATTAGGTGATTTGAGGTGGAAGGACCAACCCTAACAATAGGTGGCACTGTTCCATGGTCTGAGGTCCCAAACTGAATAAAACGGAGAAACTGTGCTGAGCAGCTGCATGTATCATTCTTTGTCATCTGAGAATGGAAGTCACATTCCTGTACTGAATGTGACCAGCTGCCCCTTGCCTTCTCTGCTATGAGGGACTGTAACCTAGAACCGTAAACTTAAATAAACCCTTCCTTAAGTTCTTTTTTTTAAAATACTATTTATTTATTTGAGAGAGAGAGAGAGATACAGAAATAGTCAGGTAGAGAGAGAGAAGAGAATGGGCACGCCAGGGCCTCCAGCCACTGCAAACGAACTCCAGATGCGTGGGCCACCTTGTGCATCTGGCTTACATGGGTCCTGGAGAACTGAGCCTTGAACCGGGGTCCTTAGGCTTCACAGGCAAGCGCTTAACCGCTAAGCCATCTCTCCAGCCTAAGTTCTTTTTTTTTAAATATTTTTTTGGTTTTTCAAGGTAGGGTCTCACTCTGGCCCAGGCTGACCTGGAATTCACTATGTAGTTTCAGGGTGGCCTCGAACTCATGGTGATCCTCCTACCTCTGCCTCTCGAGTGCTGGGATTAAAGGCGTGTGCCACCACACCCGGCCTTGCCTTAAATTCTTTTTTGTTAAGGAACGCCAGAACCTTTAGCCACTGCAAATGAACTGCAAACACGTGTGCTCCTTTGTGTGCATGTGCAACATTGCATACTTGTCACTGTGTGTCTGGCTTACATGGGACATGGAGATTTGAACATGAGTTATTAGGCTTTGCAGGCAAGTGCTTTAACTTATAAGCCATCTCTCCAGCCCCCTTCTTTTTAAATTTTACTCATTTGACAGAGAGAGGCAGGGGGAAAATGATAGATAGGTGATAGAGAGAGAGAGAGAGGGAGAGAACGGGCGTGTCAGGGCCTTTAGGCACTGCAAACAAACTCCAGACGCACATGCCACCTTCTGCATCTGGCTTACATGGGTACTGGTGAATCAAACCTGGATCCTTAGGTTTCACAGGTAAGCAGTTTAACAGTTAATCCATCTCTCCAGCCCCTTAAATTCCTTTTTGTTAGGTATTTTGTCGCTGAAGCAAAAAAAGTAACAAATATACTGCCCATTTATGATCTTTTTAAAAAAATTATTGCCTAGGACTTCTAGTTTAGCATCCAAAAAACCACTTTGAAGCTATTAAATGTTCCCATTGAGGGAAACATACAACCAAGTTGACACAGGATTGGAGTCCTGGGAGGTATTATAATTCCATAAAGATTCACGAGACGCCCCAGGCCCATGAACCCCAACTTTGGGTCCTTGCCCAAGTTATTAAATAATTTAAAAAGTACACTCAAGGGCTGGAGAGATTGCTGAGTGGTTAAGGCACTTGCTTGCGAAGTCTAAGGACCCAGGTTCGATTCCCCAGTATACCCATGTAAGCCAGATGCACAAGGTGGCACATGTGTTTGGAGTTCATTTGCAGTGGTTAGAGTCTCTGGGTGTCCACTGTCTCTCTCTCAAATAAATAAATAAAATATTAAAAAAGTAAAAGCAAGCTGGGCGTGGTGGCACACACCTCTAATCCCAGCACTCGGGAGGCAGAGGTAGGAGGATCGCCGAGAGTTCGAGGCCACCCTGAGACTACATAGTTAATTCCAGGTCAGCCTGGGCCAGAGTGAGACCCTACCTTGAAAAACCAAAAAAAAAAAAAAATGTAAAAGCAGACTCAAAGAAGCGTAAATTATTTTAGGGCGAGTTCACATAAGAGGGAAAACGAAATAGGAAAGCTCCCTAGTCAAAAGAATCTCAAATGTTTCTGGGAGAGGGGAAGAGGAGAGGAAGGGCAGAAGACAAGAATACACACATTTGTCTTAGGTCCATTTATATGAACCAGATGTTTAATTAGAATGAGCTGCCTCATCAGGCTCAGGTGGTGTGTAGGGAGAAGCCTGATTGACTGGTGGGACCAAGAGGAACACTGATTTAGGAAGGGCCCTCCCATCAGGACTAAGCCAGTGAAATTGAGGAATAAACAGGAAGCTGTTGCTGCTGTTGAGGAGGGATTAGCAGGTTGTTGTTTTCAACCATTTTGGACGAGACTGGATCAGACCCAAATTTAGTCCTGCCAAGGCAAGCATGGTGGCATCCATGATTCTATGGGTCAGTCCCTAGTTAACTACCTATCAGGAAAAAGCTACCTTGCTTCTATTCCATATTGAGCTCATCTTTAATTGTTTTTTTTTTTTTCTTTTTCAAATTCTTGCAAGTTAAATTAAGACTGTTATCAAACATAAAACAAGCTGGAGTACCAAATGGAAGCCCCCCCCCACCAAACATTTCCTCCCTTTCTATATTAGACAGTGGGGAGCTCTAGGAGAAAAGAAAGTTGATTGTTAGTAAATTATCAAACAGAATGGTCAGAAACCAAAATGCTTTCAAAGCAAACAAAATGGATATGCTAAACCAAACACATTGAAAGCAACTTGCCTTCCCCTCCTAAACATATTTATATAACCCTAATGTAGTAGTCTTTACCTTTTGGCTCAGGTGAGCCAGAGAGACAACTGATTGGTCTGGGCTACAGGCTGTCTTAGGAAGGGGATAGTCATGATGCCACATTCTGGGGGCTGAACTTGACCAATAACAATGTCAGGATTATATTTAAATTCTAGGAAAGGGGACCTTCCTCCCAGGGAGGGCCTCAGGTGTGGAAAAAAAAAAACTAAGGAACTCCTTAAGTAAAAGATAAGAAGTCAGATCACCCTTTGACCTCTAGCAAGTGCAGATTGCCAGGGCAGACCTTACTGCCTTTACTTTCAGGGACTGAGTCACCCTAAGTGCCTAACAATAATAACTGCCTAACCATACTCCCTCTCACATTCACAGTATGTGGGATTCATGATGGAATTCATCTTGGCTCTGCCCCTCTAGTGGTGCTGCCTGTAGCCTCTTTTTTTTTTTTTTAAAAAAATATTTTATTTATTTATTTGAGAGAGAGAGACAGAAATAGGCAGGTAGAGAGAGAGAGAGAATGGGTGTGCCAGGGCCTCCAGCCGCTGCAAACGAACTCCAGATGCGTGCACCCCCTTGTGCACCTGGCTTACGTGGGTCCTGGAGAAATGAACCTCGAACCGGGGTCCTTAGGCTCCATAGGCAAGCGTTTAACCGCTAAGCCATCTCTCCAGCCCACCTGTAGCCTCTTTTATGGGCCTGACCCACTGTGAGCCTGCAGCTTCTCTTGACAGATGTCCCATGGTCCTTGCATCTCTAACCTCCTCAGGTGTCCATTGTCACTTTCATAGCTTCATGCAGTGGCCTCACAGGGCCTTAAAGAGACCTCGACCCTGCCTCACATTGCTTACTCTCAGCGGCTCTCTGGAACTGTGGTGAAATACTTCATGGCCCCCTCTATCTTACTGCTGTCATTCTTTCAAAACTGTACTATGTGGAAGATGCTGCCAAGTTCTGCTGCCAAATTGTGATGAAACCTGGCACCCGTGGAACAGCTGTTGCAGCCTTTATATGCTGACCTTGGGGAACAGGGAGGCTCTTCACCATTCTTCTCTCAGGCCTTTTCTTTCCCAAAGAATTCACATTAGTAGCTAGAGCCTTCAGTGGATTGGGTCTTCCCTTTAGGGCATCCTTCCCCTTGTCCTAGTCCAGAGCAGTACATTTTATTTAAGGATGACACTCTTTAACAATTACAACCAAAGCAGCCATAGTCTTTGTCTGAGAGTTCAAAGTTGCTCACATTTCTTTCCTCTCTAAACTTCATATGTTTCATTTTTCAGCTCTGTGTTTTGCTGTCTTTCACTGTACTTCTTTTTTTTAAAAAAAATTGGTTTATTTTTTATTTATTTGAGAGGGACAGAGAGAGAAAGAGGCAGACACAGAGAGAAAGAGACAGACAGAGAGAGAGAGAGAGAGAAGAGAGAATGCGCCAGGGCCTCCAACCACTGCAAATGAACTCCAGATGCATGAGCCACCTTGTGCATCTGGCTTATGTGGGTCCTGGGGAATCAAGCCTCGAACCGGGGTCCTTAAGCTTCACAGGCAAGCGCTTAACTGCTAAATCATCTCTCCGGGCCCTCACTGTACTTCTAAATTAGAGCAGATACAAGAAGCCACTCCACAGAGTCAATGAGACCCTGCCTTGAAATTTCCTCTGCCAAACACTGTCCATTACATTTAACTTCAGCTTTACACAATTTCTCAGGACACAGCAGAATGTAGCCAGCTTTTTTGCCAAAATATCACAAAAGGCACTCTTTAGCACAGGGCGTAGAGTCTGTGTTCCCTCATTAAACCTCAACATTAGGGAGGCAGATTTTAGGAGGATTGCCGTGAGTTCAAGGCCACCCTGAGACTACATAGTTAATTCCAGGTCAGCCTGGGCCAGAGTGAGACCCTACCTCGAAAAAAAAAAAAAAAAAAAAAAAAAAAAAAGCACTCTAGTACACTTCCTGATAGTCTTATTCCTTTATGAAACCTCAACATTTTTGGTCTTCCTAATTGCCACTCATCCTGCCTTAGACTCCCAAGCATGCAAGGAATACAGTCATCTGTGCTGCCATACTTTGACATATGCTCTTGTTTCACTGAGTTTTTTTTTTTTGTTTTGGTTTTTCAGAGGTAGGGTTTTGTCCCTCAGTTCAGGTTGACCTGGAATTCAGATCATGTAGTCTCAGGGTAGCCTCGAACTGAGCTGATCAGGTTACCTCTGCCAATTGGAACATTTTGGAATTAAGCAGTTTGTGGCCAGGCAGGCACATAGCTTTAGATTTTTTTTTTTGCTTCTTGAAGGTAGGGTCTTACTCTAGCCCAGGCTGACCTGGAACTCACTCTGTAGTCCCAGGTTGGCTTTCAACTAATGGCACTCCTCCTCAGTTTGACTTCTGAGTGCTGGATTAAAGGCATGCACTACCATGCCCAGAAAATAGTGGAAAAATAGTGTTTTTTTTTTTTTTTTTGTCCCTTGGACAATCATTAATCACAGATTTTTATTTTATTTATTTGGCAAGGGGGCAGATCATGTATACCAAGCAGAGATCAAACCACTGGGATGGACCACAGCCCTGTTGACATCTATTTTGTACAGTTTCTATTGGATACAGTTAAACATTATACAAATAAGCAGTTTCCTTGGCTAGGCAGATAGATATGGAAAGGACCCAGTAGGTGACTATATTCTAACCCAAGATGGTGAAGAAGGTGACTCCATTTTCTTTTTTGGCCTGGGTAAATTTTTTCCACTGGTGTGCTAGCTTCCCAGGTCCTGCACATCATGGACCAACCAGCAACTTTACCTTCACTTAAACTGACCAATCATGGTCAGAATTCTGCATGGGCAGAATTCCACCATTCAGTAAAATTTCCATTCCCACTGGAACTGCCGGGTATTCCAGCTCTGGAATCCCCTCTTCCCAGAGAATAGAGAATTGTAATGGGAGTTCAGGAAAAGTTTTTGAACCCCAAACCCTGAGTTCTTTTTTTTTTTTTTTTTTTTTTTTTTGATTTTCAAGATAGAGTCTCACTCTAGCCCAGGCTGACCTGGAATTCACTCTGTATTCTCAGAGTGGCCTCGAACTCATGGCAATCCTCCTACCTCTTCCTCCCGAGCGCTGGGATTAAAGGCGCGTGCCAACACATCAGCTTCATGTCTGATTTTTTTTAACCAAAAATTGGATAAACCAGACTGATAAGGACAATTTTAAAATTATTACATTTTATTAAGGACTATACAGGGGAGATGGAGGGTCCTTTAACTGAGGAACACATGTAGCCTGAGTGTCTACATGGGAATGGAGCATGGGCCTGAATGGGGTTGATTTTATACAATAGCTGTTTCTTTTATTTTAGGTTCTAGATGGAACCTAAGCCTGCTTCCATGCAAAGTGAATGCTTTACCTTGTGGCAAACCCCTGGTTCCCTCTTTTTAGCTTTTAAAACCATGTATGTATGTATGTATGTATGTATGTATGTATGTATGTATGTATATGCACATGTGTACCATGGCAGGACATGCGGAGATCAGAGGACAACTTTTGGGTTGGTCCTTGCTTGTTCACCTCATTTTTTTTACAAACCATCATCATTTATTTCTCCCTCCATTTGTGGATTTTTTTCTACTGCTATGCCAAAATATTAGCCATCTACACACAGCTGTACCAGTGAGTGGGCAAGCTAAGGGGTACATGTGATGGGCAAGCTATAGTGGTGGTAGTAAAAATATCTGGCATTCCCATGGCAGCCCTTAGATGATAATTTGAGGGTGGCCTTGTTATGACAAGGGAGAGGTTTGGGGTGGCCATATAAAACCTCAGGGGCTCAGGGTAGTTAAATTAGAGCAGATACAAGAAGCCACTCCACAGAGTCAATGAGACCCTGCCTTGAAATTTCCTCTGCCAAACACTGTCCATTACATTTAACTTCAGCTTTACACAATTTCTCAGGACACAGCAGAATGTAGCCAGATTTTTTTGCCAAAATATCACAAAAAGGCACTCTAAGCCGGGCGTGGTGGCGCACGCCTTTAATCCCAGCACTCGGGAGGCAGAGGTAGGAGGATTGCCGTGAGTTCAAGGCCACCCTGAGACTACATAGTTAATTCCAGGTCAGCCTGGGCCAGAGTGAGACCCTACCTCGAAAAACCAAAAAAAAAAAAAAAAAAAAAAAGCACTCTAGTACACTTCCTGATAGTCTTATTCCTTTATGAAACCTCAACATTTTTGGTCTTCCTAATTGCCACTCATCCTGCCTTAGACTCCCAAGCATGCAAGGAATACAGTCGTGTGCTGCCATACTTTGACATATGCTCTTGTTTCACTAGATTTTTTTTTTTGTTTTGGTTTTTCGAGGTAGGGTTTCACTCTAGTTCAGGTTGACCTGGAATTCACTCTGTAGTCTCAGGGTAGCCTCGAACTCACGGTGATCCTCCTACCTCTGCCTCCCGAGTGCTGGGATTAAAGGCGTGTGCCACCACGCCCAGCTTTAGATTTTTTTCTTTTGCTTCTTGAAGGTAGGGTCTTACTCTAGCCCAGGCTGACCTGGAACTCACTCTGTAGTCCCAGGTTGGCTTTCAACTAATGGCACTCCTCCTCAGTTTGACTTCTGAGTGCTGGGATTAAAGGCATGCACTACCATGCCCAGAAAATAGTGGAAAAATAGTGTTTTTTTTTTTTTTTTTTTTTGTCCCTTACAATCATTAATCACAGATGAGCAAGCCTATCTGGCAAGGGGGCAGATCATGTATACCAAGCAGAGATCAAACCACTGGGATGGACCACAGCCCTGTTGACATCTATTTTGTACAGTTTCTATTGGATACAGTTAAACATTATAGGAAATAAGCAGTTTCCTTGGCTAGGCAGATAGATATGGAAAGGACCTTTGGTAGGTGACTATATTCTAACCCAAGATGGTGAAGAAGGTGACTCCATTTTCTTTTTTGGCCTGGGTAAATTTTTTCCACTGGTGTGCTAGCTTCCCAGGTCCTGCACATCATGGACCAATCAGCAACTTTACCTTCACTTAAACTGACCAATCATGGACTGTGCATGGGCAGAATTCCACCATTCAGTAAAATTTCCATTCCCACTGGAACTGCCGGGTATTCCAGCTCTGGAATCCCCTCTTCCCAGAGAATAGAGAATTGTAATGGGAGTTCAGGAAAAGTTTTTGAACCCCAAACCCTGAGTTCTTTTTTTTTTTTTTTTTTTGATTTTCAAGATAGAGTCTCACTCTAGCCCAGGCTGACCTGGAATTCACTCTGTATTCTCAGAGTGGCCTCGAACTCATGGCAATCCTCCTACCTCTGCCTCCCGAGCGCTGGGATTAAAGGCGCGTGCCAACACATCAGCTTCATGTCTGATTTTTTTTAACCAAAAATTGGATAAACCAGACTGATAAGGACAATTTTAAAATTATTACATTTTATTAAGGACTATACAGGGGAGATGGAGGGTCCTTTAACTGAGGAACACATGTAGCCTGAGTGTCTACATGGGAATGGAGCATGGGCCTGAATGGGGTTGATTTTATACAATAGCTGTTTCTTTTATTTTAGGTTCTAGATGGAACCTAAGCCTGCTTCCATGCAAAGTGAATGCTTTACCTTGTGGCAAACCCCTGGTTCCCTCTTTTTAGCTTTTAAAACCATGTATGTATGTATGTATGTATGTATGTATGTATGTATGTATATGCACATGTGTACCATGGCAGGACATGCGGAGATCAGAGGACAACTTTTGGGTTGGTCCTTGCTTGTTCACCTCATTTTTTTTACAAACCATCATCATTTATTTCTCCCTCCATTTGTGGATTTTTTTCTACTGCTATGCCAAAACATTAGCCATCTACACACAGCTGTACCAGTGAGTGGGCAAGCTAAGGGGTACATGTGATGGGCAAGCTATAGTGGTGGTAGTAAGTATAAGTGTGAGTGGGCGGTGTTGGGAGGCAGAAACTGGAAGGAGGGGTCCTAGTATTCTGCATGGATGGGGTTAGGGAGGCAGTGGTGGTCAGATGGCTAGAGAGGGATACGTGAATAGAACGGAGGCAGGAGAACACGAGTGAGGGATTAGTGGGTGATCAGAGAGGAACAGCATGGATGGTTGGAAGGAGAGAAGAGGCAGAGATGGTCATCTAAACTGAGAAACAGATGGACAGAAAGGGGAAACTTGGCTAGTCACACAGTGGATACTCAGAGGGCCCCTCAGTGTGCACTAGCTTAACACCTGCCCACGTGGAGGGGGACTCTCGAGGGTAGGAAGCAGTTTTGAGTGGTCTGGGGCAAATTCAGATTTCTGGGCACAACAGTTCCATGATCATTTTACGTCGGACCCTCCTAGCACAGGCTGCAGGCCATGTCCATTGTACTCAGCGGGGGCATATTCATCATGTATGGGCTCACAGAAACCTTTGAAAAACCTCACTTTCTACAATGAGTGCAGCTGGGGCCAGGACTGGGTGGAGCTGTTTCAGGGAGTGGGCTGTGGGCTTTGGGCTCCTACAGGGCCTCTGAGCTATCTTCCTCTGGTACGTTGGACTCATCAGTTTCCACAGGCAGGGGAATGGTACTGTGTGTAGATTTTATCATCATGTTTGTAGGTCTGTGTTTCTGATGTAGCGGACCTGGTATTCCTATCACATGCTACATCTGGTGTCACTTGTGCCAAGTCCTAGGCAGTGTGGAGACAGAGATGCTACACATGCACAGTCAGAAGGACCTGCTGTTTCTGTGTGAACCTGACTTTGCTGCACACAGTGACCCACACTGTGCCAGTCCTGCTGCTCCGCAGGGATTAGGAGGACATGGATAGATGAAGAGATGCATGGATGTTTGGAAGGAGGATGGAGAAAGAAAGGAGTGAATGGACAGAGGCAGCAGGAATGAACACACAAGGAAGGACCTGGTAAGCAGAGATGCAAAAATAGATTCTCAGGCAGAAGAGGAGCCATGGGGCTGAGGACTTGGTAGCTCTGTTGGTAATGCTTTCTTAACATGCCAGGAGACTCAAGGAAGTTTCTCAATTGAGATCCCTGTGAAATCAAACCATTAGAGCTCGGCATAGTGGTGCATATCTTTAATCCCAGCACTTGGGAAGCAGAGATAGGAGGATTGGCATGAGTTCAAGGCCACCAGAGATTACATAGTAAATTCCAGGTCAGCCTGGCCTAGAGCAACACCATACCTCAAAACCAAACCTCTGCTAGACCCAACTGAGAGGCCCCACAGAAGCCTATACCATTCAGGGAGATTAGTATGCCCAGACCCACAGCCTCCACTTTCCCATCACTGTCTCACCTTGCCAATGTACACTCTGTAGAAACTGTCACTATAGGGTGTTATTTATTTCAGATAGGTAGGGCTTGAGCCAGGCCCTGTCCACCAGCTGAACAGCTCCATCTGAACAGAGATTGTGTCCCTACCACGACCCTCATTTCCAACCCAGGACCCATGTAAGCCAGATGCACAAGGTGGCACATGCATCTGGTGTTCGTTTGCAGTGGAGTTGCAGTGAGTGCAGTGGAGGCCACTCTCTCTGTCTCTCTTTCTCTCAGCTTCCTTCTCTCTCAAATAAAATTAGAAATTTACTGCTCTGCAAAGGGAGAATAGATAGGATCCACTAAGGGCTCTAGCTACTAATGTGAATTCTTTTGAAAGGAAAGGGCTGAGAGAAGAATGATGAAGGGCCTCCCTGTTTCCCAAGGACAGCATACAAAGGCTGCACCAGCTAGATTCCATGGGTGCCAGGTTTCAATCCAATCTGTCAGCAGAACTTCGTAGAATTGCCTGCATTATACTAGTTTTGAAAGAATGACAGGTGAAGTATTTCATCACAATTCCAGAGAGCTGCTGAGAGTAATCAATGTGAAACAGGGTTGAGGTTCTTTAAGGAGACCCTGTGAGGCCACCACATGAAGCTATGAATGGGAACTCTATGTTACAATGGATGTTAGAGATGCTAAGACAATGGGCGGTCTGCCATGAACAGCTGCAGGCTCACAATGGATCAGGCCCATAAAGGAGGCTACAGGCAGCATAAATGGAGGGTCAGAACTATGCAATACTTTTGGAGCCCATATGAATTCCACCTTGAGTCCCAGATACTTACTGTGAAGGAGAAAAGGGTGTAAGGGCCTTCCTTCCTTCCTTCCTTCCTTCCTTCCTTCCTTCCTTCCTTCCTTCCTTCCTTCCTTCCTTCCTTCCTTCCCTCCCTCCCTCCATCTCTCCCTCCCTCCCTCCCTCCCTCCCTCTCTCCCTCCCTCCCTTTCTCTTCCCTCCCTCCCTTTCTCCTCCCTCCCTCCCCTCTCTTTCTCTTTCTTTTTTTTTTTTTTTTTGGTTTTTCAAGGTAGGGTCTCACGCTAGCTCAGGCTGACCTGGAATTCACTATGTAGTCTCAGGATTGCCTCGAACTCACAGCAGTCCTCCTACCTCTGCGTCCCGAGTGCTGGGATTAAAGGCGTGCGCCACCATGCCTGGCTTTTTTTTGGGGGGGGTGGTCAGGTAATCAGATATCTAATCCTAAAGTGGGCAAAGGGAGATGCCCTCTATCTGACCAGGCAAAAGTGAAGCTTTTGTCTTGCTTTTTCTCTCCAAGATAGCTGCCTGTGACACACACAGCAGAAACTTCCTGCTTCTTCCTTAGTTAGGCCTCTCTGGGTCGGCCTTCTGGGCCCATGAACTAATCAGTTCAACAGTTTCTCTCCCAAGTCCATGAATCAATCAGATCATGAGTCAGCCCCTTGAGTCCATGAACCAAGCAGGTCTCTCATGACATAGATTCACAGTAAATGGATGTCTTAGCCTTATAAAGGAGGTTACCCACGTGGCCCAGCCCTCTCTTATTGTACCATGACCTGTCCTGAACACGTATGTAAGTGTGATTCTCTCCTGTCTGCCCTGGCTGTGAAGTGGAGAGTATTCATCTTGACCTTGGTCTTTGTCCACTTGCCTTCTAGTTGTGTCATGTTTTGGGGTACCTTCTCACTTTGATTACACGTGTAATTTTTCTTTGATCTCTGACTTCTTCACTATTTCTAAATCCTCTCTGGTCTTTTATTTGAAGGGGCTTTTATTTCCTTTCTTCCACATGTGTGTGTGGAATCAGGGAATTGAACCCAGACCAGCAGGCTTTGCAAGCAAGCACTTTAACTACTCAGCCATCTCTTCACCCCCCCACTTTGGTTTTGTCTACCACCCAGTGATACTCATCTACAGAGTTGTGCCAGTGAGTGGGCAAGCAAGGGGCATGTGTGATTGGTCAGGTTTCCCCATAGCCAATGCTGACCTGGAATTCACTATGTAGTCTCAAGCTGGCCTTGAACTCATACTGATCTCCTGCCTCTGCCTCCAGTGTGCTGGAATTAACGTCATGTGCCACAATGCACGTCTGCCTGAGGAGCAATGTAACAGGAATGATGGAAGTCGAGTCCTCCTGCATGAATTTCATCTCCGTTAACCAGATAGGCTGTCAGAATGCTGTCCCTGACATCCAGGAAGACACAGAGCTCGGGAGCCTGGGAAGGTGGTTGGACACATAGGCTATCTGGCACTTGAGGGGGCAGGACAGAAGGAAGCACCCCAGACAAGGAGGCCAGCAGCCAGCGTGAGAGCTGTGATGCCACCACCTACCCTTGAGTCTGACTTTGTCCCCAGAAGCTGAAATTCATGCTGTCCCCTCCCAGAACCTAAACTCTGGCACTCGCCTAGCAGCCCTTTCTGTGAGCCCATACCCCAGGCCAGCTAGGCCCAACAGGAGAGGCCACACAGAAGCCCGTACCTTGCAGGGAGTGTAGTCTGCCAAACCCACACTCTACTTTCCCACCATCTTCTCACCTTGCCAGTGTATACTCTGAAGAAACTGTTACTATAGGATGTTATTTATTCAGCTGGGCGGGACTTGAGCTAGATCCTGCCCAGCAGTTGAGCAGCCCCAATGGGACATGACCTGTGTCCCTGCCATGTCCCTCATTTCCAACCCTGGCCTCCTGGGACTCCTTCGTAGTCCTTCAAACTGTTAAAAATTTTAAATCTTGGGCTGCAAAGATGGCTTAGCAGTTAAGGTGCTTGCCTGTGAAGCCTAAGGACCCATATAAGCAAGATGCACAAGGTGGCACATATGTCTGGAGTTTATTTCCAGTGACTAGAAGCCTTGGTGCGCCCATTCTCTCTTTCTCCCTCTCCCTCTTTCTCTCTCTATCTGTTTCTTTCTCTCCCTAAATAAATAAATAAAATATAAACTTTTTTTTTCAGCAGAGAGGGAGAGACCTGAAGATCACTTTTTTTGTTTGTTTGTTTTTTTCGAGGTGGGGTTTCACTCTAGTCCAGGCTCACCTGGAATTCACTATGTAGTCTCAGGGTGGCCTTGAACTCACAGCGATCCTCCTACCTCTGCCTCCCGAGTGCTGGGATTAAAGACGTGTGCCACCAAGCTGGCAAGATCACTTTGTTTTGAAATCCAATTTAAGCTCCACTCTGACCATCTGTGCAGGTCTAAGGTTTCCTCATGGGGTTTCACACATGTATTTTAGGGAAAGGATTTTGGTTTAAAACCAACTGACCACTTCTTTGCCTTTTCCAACAAGTAAGTGACACTTAGACCCAGCAAATAAATGCTGATGATTTGCGAAAGAAATGAGGTGGACAGGCAAGGACCAACCCAAAATTTGTCCTCTCATCTCCACAAGCCCTGCCATGGCAAACATGTACTCACACACACCCAAGAAAATATGCTTATGTGCATGTGCTCATACATGTGTGCACATGAGCACGCATGTATACACACACACACACACGCACACACGGAATAATATACAATCAACCTGCTTCACTCCCATGCTCACTTCACTCTTGGGCCTCGTGGATGAATCCATTTTCCCTTCCTCAGTGTCCAGGCCCTCCCTCTTCCTCGTATACTCCTGAAAAAAAAAATGCAATCATTTTATAATTATCCTCAATCTGGTTTTTCCAGTTCTTTGGTTAAAAACAGACATGAACTCAGGGTTTGCAGTTCAAGCACTTTCCCTGAACCCACATAACTCTGTTACAATTCACTCTCTCCCAATGTGCAAATAAATTAGACAAATATAATTTTTTAAAGAAAGTGGAGAGAACAGAAACCTCTGGGAGGAGGGGATTCCAGAGCTGGAAACCTGGCAATACCAGTGGGACCAGGACCTTTATTGAATTGGGTAAGCCTGCACATCCACAGTCCATGATTGGTCAACATAAATGAAGGTAAGGTCAGTGTTTGGTTCATAATGCACAGGTTCTGGAAAACCAGCACACCAGTGGGAAAAAAGTTCACCCAGGAGAGAGAGAGGGATAGGCGTGGGGAGGTTTGAATCAGCAGTCTTCCATAGCTCTGCTCTGAGAAAAGAAAGAAAATCTTGGGCAAGAGTAAGGAGCAGATTAGAATCTGTGGGGTAAAGCACAGGGTGGGATGATGGATCTGCCATATTCTACTTCAAATGGGCTGATGTTATTTGGTTTATGGTGGAGGGCATGAAAAGGAAGGAGCACTAAGGGTAGGAGCTTGACCCAATCTAACTTTATTACCAGAGTTAGTTTAGTCATGATTCCTTTGAGAGAGCGATTGGCCCTCTCAACTTTCCCAGAGTATTGGGGTGGTAGGGAGTATGAAACTTTCAGGGTATATGAAGGGCTGTGTCTACATGTTGGGTGACAGCAGAAATAAATTCTGACCCGTTATCAGATTTCAGAGAGGAGGGTAAACCCCATCAGGGAATCAGTTCAGAAAGGAGAAGTCTAGGGACTGTTGAGGTCCGCTTGTTAGTCATGGAGAAAACTCCTATCCATCCTGAAAAAAGTATCAATAAAGACCAAAAGGTATCAGCAATGTTTGACAAAGGGCATTTTAGTGCATCCCTTCAGCTAGGTAGGTCACCATATGCTTGAGGCACTTTGAGTCTATGCCTGTCAGTCGGTAATCCGAACTGGGTTCTATTAGGGGTAGCAAGCAGTGAATGAGAGACCCTGCTTCAGGATATGGTGCAGCAGGACTGACACAAGAAAGTTCTCGTGTGACTTCCACACATCCACCATGGCACATGCAAGCCTGTATGCACATGCACGCTCGTGCACACACACACAATCACACACCTACACGTATATACACACATCAAAAAAAACCTCCTGAAATTTGTTGAGCTGGAGAAGTGGCCCATGCACACCTGAAATCCTAGCTCTTGGAAATGCCCAGGCAGAAGAACCACAAGTTTGACACTAGTGTGAACAAGTTAGTGCAGTTTTGCCTGAAAATGAAATGAAAATGGCTGAGTGCAGATGATAGTTGATTTTTAAAATATTTTATCTTACTTTTTTATTTGCAAGGTGGGAGATAGAGACACACAGAGAGAATGAGCCTCTAACCACTGCAAATGGACTCCTGATGCATGGGCCACT
This sequence comes from Orientallactaga sibirica, assembly GCA_036365145.1. NCBI lineage: Eukaryota > Metazoa > Chordata > Mammalia > Rodentia > Dipodidae > Orientallactaga > Orientallactaga sibirica. The sequence continues at coordinate 4,693,074 of JAEOAD010002518.1, forward strand.
TTGTGCATATGGCTTCACATGGGTACTGAGGAATCAAATTAGAGTCGTTAGGCTTTGCAGGAAAGTACCTTAACTGCTGAGCCATCTCTCTAGCCCCAGAATCAAGCTACCTCTGCCTCCCGAGTGCTGGGATTAAAGGCGTGCACCACCATGCCCACCTTTGTTAATATTTTATTTTAGTTTTTTCAATGAAAGTTCTCACTCTAGCCCAGGCTGACTTCAACCTCACAGTGAACCTTCTATCTCTGCCTCCACCCAGAGTGCTGGGGTTAAAAGCATGCACCACCACACCTGGCTTGTGTTGTTGTTGTTTTGAGCTTCAGGCCGCTCTATAGTCCATGCTGCCCTGGAAGTGACTCTGTATTCTCAGAGTGGCCTTAAACTCATGGGGATCTTCTACCTTGGCCTCCCAAGTGGTGGAATTAAAGGCATGCTCCACCACATCTGCCTGATAGTTCATTCTCATTGCCACCTTGATTGGATGTAGAAACATGCAGGAGATTAGTGAGGTATAACACTGGGAAAATGAGTAAGTGCGTTTGCAGAGATAATGGGAACATGAAGGCTCCGATCTAATCAGTTACATTGTACTGCGCTATAATCTTTCACCTTCTCCTAAACAGTACATTAACCCTTTGGTGAATGCATAATATGATGGCATTATTAGGCAGTGGTAAGAAGTAGGAGTTGGGCCCTTTGCAGGAAGTAGGTCACTGGGGGCATGTCCTTGGGGTTATAACTTACATCTACATCCTGTGCACCAAGAAGGTGAAAAGAGCCACTGTCCCCATGAATTCCTGCCCAAGTGTGTGGTGACAAGTAACCATGGACTAAATAAACCTTCCAAATCTGATACAGAATAATCTTTCCTCCTTAAGCTATTTCTCTCAGGCTTGTTAAAAATGAGTCTGGGGGTGGAGCATGCCTTTAATCCCAGCACTCGGGAGGCAGAGGTAGGAGGATTGCTGTGAGTTCGAGGCCACCCTGAGAATACAGAGTGAATTCCAGGTCAGCCTGGGCTAGAGTGGGACCCTACCTCGATACTCCTCCCCCCCAAAAGAGTCTGGAGATCCCACAATCCAATGTATAACAGTAAAGCAATGTTTGCTTTTGTAGAAGGATGCATAGCTTTTAAAGAGTTAGGCAAGCAAAGCACACACAGTGGGCAGTCCTCTGGGTCTTCCATCCCCTAATGTGAGTGTCCTGTGCCTCACTGTGATTAGCCAGAGCCCCGCCTCACATGCTCACGCCATTGGCTAAAATATAAAGATGGCATGGGTTCTAGGAGAAACCGACCACATGCAGAAACACAAGCTTTGCTTTCAAGGCTTGTTGACTGTTTTGGCCTCAAGGATATTTAACTCTTTCTGGTCTCAAGGATGGGTGGCACAGGAAAGGGGCTTCCCACTGAATGGCAACCTTTCAGAATTGAGTTTCTCTATATTTTTAAAAAATATACTTTAAAAATTATTTATTTATTTGCAAGCAGAGAGAGAGAGAGAGAGAGAGAGAGAGAGAGAGAGAGAGAGAGACAGAAGAGAGGCAGACAGAGAAAGAATGGGCACGCCAGGGCCCCTAGCCACTGCAAATGAACTTCAGATGCCCGTGCCCCTTGTGCATCTGGCTTATGTGGGTTCTGAAGAACCGAACCGGGATTCTTTAGCTTCGCAGGCAAATGCTTTCACCGCTAAGCCATTTCTCTAGCCCTAGTTTCTATATCTTTTAAACCCTTTGACAAAAAAGCACATCACTCTCATATTTTTACAGCTATTTGGTCACAGTACTAAAAAGTAAGCAAAATAATGAGATTCAATGGTAGAGTGCTTGCCCACCATGCAGGAAGTCCTGCATTTAACCCTAAAACCACAGCAAAAACTTATAAACAACTGAAATTAAGGCTGGAAAAACTAAAAAATAAAATTGGATTGTTTTTAAAATTTATATTTTTTTAGTTTTTTTTTTGTTTGTTTGTTTCTTGAGGTAGGGTCTCACTCTGGCCCAGGCTGACCTGGAATTAACTATGTAGTCTCAGGGTGACCTCGAACTCCCAGCAATCCTCCTACCTCTGCTCCCAAGTGCTGGGATTAAAGGAGTGCGCCACCATGCCCAGCATTTTTTTTTTTTTTAGTTTTTTGAGATAGAGGGAGAGGGAGGGAGGGAGGGAGGGAAGGAGGGAGGGGGAGAGAGAGAGAGAGAGAGAGAGAGAGAGCGCCTTCCAGCCACAGAAAATGAACTCCAGATGCATGTGCCTCCTTTTGCATCTGGATTTACATGGGTACTGGGGAATGGAACTTGAGTCCTTTGGCTTGCAGGCAAGTACCCTAACAATGACTCCATCTGGGGACTTTGATTCATGTCCTTAGTAAGTGTTGTTAGCTTTGCTTTGTTAATTTGATATGTGAATTGGATAGAGGGACTTAAGCAGGACAAGCAGACATTATACCATGTATCTACACATCACCCCAACATTGTTGGCTTTAATGTCCCCCAACACAAATGGCTTGTTCTAAAAAGACATCTATCAAAGTGGAGAGATGGCATAGCAGTTAAGGTGCTTGCCTGCAAAACCTAAGGACCCATGTTCAACTCTCCAGACACCACATAAGCCTGTTGCACAAGGTGATGCAAGTGCACAAGGTCACACATGAGCACAAGGTGGCACACACATCTGGAATTTGAATGTAGTGGATGGAGGCCCTAGCATATCAATATTCTCTCTCTCTGTTTCTCACAAAAGGTAAAATAGGGCTGGAGAGATGACATAGAAGTTAAGGGCTTGCCTGTGAAGCCTAAGGACACAGGTTCAATTCCCCAGGACCAATGAAAGCCAAATGCACATGGTGGCACATATATCAGGAGTTTGCTTCCAGTGGGTACAGGCCCTGGCATGTCCACTCTCTCTCTCTCTAATATGTAAGTAAATAAAATACTTAAAAAATAAAATAAAATGAAAAAGCCATCTTGGTAGCAGCCCACAGAATTAACACTTTCCTCTCTGTAACCCGAAGTGTCACACTGAGAGAGGACTACACCATCCCTAGTCTTCAAGCCCACCCCAGCCGCCAAGCCCTTGGTTTTGAGACCCATAATGGGCTTCTATCATCCTTGTGCCTGGGGAGTTTCCAACTCTTGCTTCCCTGCGTTCTTCTCCATCTATTAACTGGTAACAAAGTGTTTCACACATAACTACTATGATTTCATAGTGTACTTCACATGTCATAAGGACACTGGTGCCTGTGGTGAATTTTTCTTTTTATTTACTATAAACCTGAATTGAACGTTGTTCCCGTGCTCGTGAATATCCACCAAGTTCTTCTCTTTATCATCAGCACATTTTACCAGTCTGGGGCAGAGAGGATGAGAGAAGAAAAAGAAGTGCAGTGAGTTCCCATGCCTGTTCACTCAATTTCCAACTCTTCCAGCTTCCCTAGCGAAGCCTGGACACTCCCCTTCTTCCAGACCTCAGAACCTCTGCTCCCACAAACAAACCTGCTGCTCTGGCCACACTCATCACATGACCTGTCCTCTGAACTCTCAGGACAGAGAAAAGTGTGCCCTGATTATTGGGTGCTGACCTGGGATTTGGGAGCCCACAACATCTCAGGTAGGGAAGGTATTTCAGAGTTCGGTGTTGCACCGCAAAGGATTAGAAATGCATTTGGAGGCAAACGTGACAACATGAGATCCCAATACCATATCAGAAAGGCATAGTTTCAGGAGAGGAGTGGAAGGACTGCATCCAGATCTAATTACCTTCCTCTTCTTCAGGGTCGCTGATCTCCTCGTAAGACACTTTCTGTTTCCTTTTGCGAAGCCTGTTGTTCCAGACGCTAACATGGCTCTTCCTGGATCCTGATGTGGGAAAGGTTAGCAAATGAGGACTAGGTGGGGGTATGAGGGGTTAGCCCGGCTTTGTCCAGAGAATCAGAGTGCTCCTTCCGCCCACATGACCATGGGCTTTCTCCATGCTTAATTTGACATTTTCTGGCTGAGGAGAGGCTGAAATATTAGACCAATACCAAGATTGCCTCAAAGCCGGCTCAGTGTTTAGTTCTGCTTCCCCCCCACCCACCGTCCCAGTGTAGAGTTTTCACCTCGGTCCTACTAGAGCACGTCCCTGTCTGTAGTTCATTCAGCATGTATTTGTGAAGGGCGTATTTTTCGGCGGATATTGAGCAGAGTAAGTTAAATTCAAGGTTATCCTGGGGATAGTGTTATGTGAACAAATTTCAGGCTGTAAGGTCATGAAAATTTAATGTCATGAAAAAAAACAATTAGGAACAATAACTGTCTTGATGACATATGTGAACTAAGTATGTGAACGTCATAGTATTAAAAAGTCCTGCTAAATGTCACATATCTTTCAGACACAGGCTAAGTCCAGTTGTGTTGGTGAGTAGGTGTTCTTACTGATCAGCTAGTGCTGGGTGAGCTCCTCAGCCCAGCTAAGGCCTGGGCAGGCCCAAAAGTGGATTTCAGGGTATATATTCTGGTGACCTTGGCATGATCACATTATGAAACTGTCCTTGGCCACTAGCCACCTTTGCCACAGTGAGTGTGATGGGGACACCACACACAACATGGAATAGCACAGTCACAAGAAAGGTATGACTACTCTTCCTGCTGGGCAGGGAGCCTTTTTTCTATTAGTGATCTCCCCTGTGGCCCTCCCTAGCTTTGAAGGGCTGTTTCCCCATCTTTTGTCTCACCTGCTGCCTCCGTCTGGAGCCTCGCAGAGACACGGGCTTTTCTGCAGGTGCCACAATGCTGTTCATGTTGCTGTCCTGCATCATGTTCCCCTGGAATGCTCCATGGGTTGCTTTTTTCACTACTTTCCTCCATCTGCATCTTTTAAATGTTGAAAGCATAAGTCAGTGCTCTCAGCAGCATTTTGTACTGTTGTAGAGATTACACAGCATCGACCCATGCAATTTCTTATTGCCCTCATCAATGATGAGAGAACATTACATTTTCTATATCTAAATGAAGAGGAACCCGGTATCTTAGAGGAGAGAGAATTGGCCTACATGAATCACGTTTCCAAGACTTGAATGTTTGTTTTATCTTCTGTACACACAGGATGTGTGCAAGCAGAAAAAGTGTGTATGTGATTGGCAGTGTGATATGAAGACGATATGGGGAGGAAGAGCAGTCAAGGCATCCACAGAGTCTGGAAGGCAGGGCTTTTTTTTTGTGTGTGGCATCACACACAAGCTCATGGAGAGTTATATGGAAAGTGAACGTAACAGTGGATAGAGAGGAAAACCATTGTTAGAACAGGGTGACATGGGGGGTGAACACAGGGACAGAAGCTGATCTTGCTATGAGGGAAAGTGGTATGAGATGAAGCCTCCCCCCACATCTCTGGTGAGAACATGAGTGTGGAACTGGGCAAGGTGGCACTATAACAAGCCTGCCTGTATCAGGTGTGACATTTACCACTGATCTTCCATCGCTGGTCATTCAGCTTCCCCATGCATGGACTAGAGAATTCATGTACAACTAGCTAAATGCAAGGAGTGTTCAGGTTTTAAATGCTCTAGGTTCATTTGTTTTGTGTATATCTGGTTTAGCAGGCAAGTCTCCCAATGTACCCCAGGACGCTCTCAGGATCCTACAGAGCGTCTGAGCTGAGCGGCATTGTCCAACACATGCATTTAAGTGGGCTTATAATAAAAATGAGTCCTTTCTGTGTTGCTCTTTCTTTACATGTGATCCCAGATTCCTTTGGTCGCTGAACTAGAATGGAAAGTGGGCAGTTATGGAACCACTCCTTCCATAAACAGCCAGGTGCCTCTGAGTGCTCCTCTGGACTGGGACAGGGTGTCAGGTGTAGACAAAGGCCTAATAGAGATCACAATGCAAGGAGTCCACATTGGAAACCATGTCATTTCCACCCTGAGTCGTGATGGGTTCACAGAACCAAAGCCACCTGGTACTTCCTGTTTTGAGACTTGGAGTGACAATGGAGGTTTCAGCAGGCTCTGTGGGGAATGTTTCTGGGCTCATAGCCCAGACTTCAGGACCCGTGAAGATGTGAATGAATTGAAAGTGTCTGTAACTGAACATGTTTGCCCACAACAGCTTTATCTTCATTCACATTAATGTAATAATAAAAATGCATTCTTTTGGCATTGCTATCAATGAATTGATTTGATATTTTAATCCAAGCACTGGGGAGGCAGAGGTAGAACAACTTCTGTGAGTTCAAGGCCAGCCTATAAATTTCAGGTAATCCTAGACTAGAGTGAGACCCTGTCTTGAAAAAAATGAGGAGGATGCTGGGCGTGGTGGCGCACGCCTTTAATCCCAGCACTCGGGAGGCAGAGGTAGGAGGATCGCCATGAGTTCGAGGCCACCCTGAGACTACAAAGTTAATTCCAGGTAAGCCTGGATCAGAGTGAGACCCTACCTCAAAAAAAAAAAGAAACAAAAAATAAGGAGGATGAGGAGAGGAGGAAGAGCCAGAGGGAGGGGAGGAGGAGGGAGAAGGGAGAAACAGGAAGGGAGGGGAATGAAGAAGGGGAGAGGGGAGGGGAAGGAGGAGAAAGAAGGGGGGAGTTGGCATTTGGAGGGGGAGGGGAGAGGGGAAAGATGCAGGTAGGTAGGAGGAGAAAAAGGAAGGAGGGAAGGAGGAAGGGTAGTAGAGGGGAGGACGGGGAGAAGGAGTGGAAAAAGCAGAAAAGAAGAAGTGGAGAAAATAGACCTGGTTTTGCAGGTCTGTAATCTGAGATAAGTGAGAGTCTGAAAACGAAGGATAACATGTTCAAGGCCAACCTGAGTTACACAGTGAGGTCAAAGCAATTTAGTGAGAGTCTATCTCAATATAAAATTCAAAAAGAATGGTTTGGACAGTAAATTGAGGATAGATTATATGTCTAGTATTCCTGAAGACAGCGGTTCCATCACCACAACTGGAAAACATAAAGTAGAAGAGAGGAGGCCCAAGCTTCACACACTGAAACATGATGGGTATGGACAGAGCAGCCTCAATTATTCTGATCTGATGAGTACACATTACATACATAGCTTTACCTTTCACACTGTATCCTATGAAGGCATGCACACGGATATTATATGACAACTGAATTTAAAACCTGCCAAAAGTCACAATACCTTCTTCTTACAATAAGGGATTCAGTGGAAGGGGGATTGGGGAGGGGAGAAGGAGGGTGGTAAGAGGGGATTATGATCTTTTAGTTTGTCGATTTGTATGAACGATGACTGATGGGTTTGGGTGATTGAGGATACATGGCTGTGCTGGGCTGAAGAGTGGTGGGGGTCTGCTAATTTGGCTGAATTTGGGGGGCATTAGAGCACTACCTTGGAGATTCTTTGAGTGAGGAGAACTGGGGTCACTGAGGCTACAGGACAAGCTATCACTCATGCAGAAAGAATGTGGGGTGTTTCCATGTGCACCAAGTTGCTGCTCCCCAATATGAAGGCATTAGGAACACTTCAGTGAGTAGAACAAAGGTCTGCAAGGCCAACTAGTATACTACTTTATCGCAGAAGCAGTAGAAAAGTAATCCCCTAGGCAGAGACTCTCTGGCATTATCCCTAGCTGAAAGAATCTCGGAAGCATTTGGATTCCTGGCCGTTTTGCTAGACTAAGAGAAGTATTATTTCCCTCAGAAATAATGGTGTAGGGGCTCTCAGACTTAATTCAGTTGTAGCTTTGTAGGGGCTCTAAGGAGATCATCCCCCAAGCCTTGCCATCAACTCTCAGACCTCAGGGAATTGAGGATCTCAGAAGACACAAGTAGTAGGGTGATCCTCAGAGGCTCCCAGCGTTTCTCTGTGCCCCAATTTCAGCTTTCCAGGAGGTACTTTAGAGAGAACCTACCTGAGAAATTGATCACTAGGAAGGTCCTGTACAACTGTCTTAGGACGTCTCCAAGTGGGTGAAGGCTGTCACGGCTCTTGAACAAGTCAGGAACGTGGGTGGGGCCAGTGAGATAATAATGCACTATAGGTTCCAAGGAATGTACATCACAAAGTGGGCCCTGAGTAGTCCCACCCAAAGTTCCATCTTTGCTCTCCCTGACATTGTGTACTCCAGGATCTGCTGACCTGTTGATTGGCAAGCTGAGGGTTTTATAGTCAGACTCCATCACCCGAGCCTCTGTTTTATAGTCAGACTCCATCACCTGAGCCTCTGCTGTGCAGTAGTTCATCTAAATAAATACCATGTGTGCTGCAGCTCACGCTCTCCAGCCCTTCTCCTTGATGAAGTGTGTTTCTCACGTATATGTCCAGTTCTGCATTTACACATTTCTGTCTTATTTCCTTGAGAGAGGGCCTCTCATGGAACCTAGTTCATGCTGTTTTGTTGTGTTTATAGGTAGGGTCTCATTGTAGACCAGGCTGACCTGAAACTTACTCAGTAGCTCCAGCTGCCTCCTAACTCACTGTCATACTCCCATCTCAATCCCCCCAGAGCTGGGATTAAAGGCAAACACCATCACACCCAGCTTTTTTTGTAAAATTAGTATCATTTTTTTAGTCAGGGTCTCACTGTAGCCCAGGCTGTCCTGAAATTCACTCTGTACCCCAGACTGGTTCAAAGTCACAGAGATCTTCCTACCTCGAGAAGCTGGGATTAAAGGTGTGCGCCAACATGCCCAGCATGGTGGCTTTTATTTTATGTGGTGAACCCCAGCCAGCCCCAGCAATGGTATGTCTTCACAGCACATACCCCATGTTACTGGCACAGAAACCTCCTTACGGGGTTTTATGTGGATTCTTGACCTGCTGTTCTTTCCTAGGCTTGATTCTGTGAAATTCTCTTCTCAACCTTATCATCTTACTGTCAGAGTCAGCATAATGGGGTTACAGATGTCTACCATGAAACATCCGGGCTCTAGCTTTTGCTGTGGACTCTGGGGATCAAACTCAGTTACTCTGGCTCCAGTGGGGAGAGCATTATCTACTGAGCCATCTCTCCAGACCCTCTGGATACCTTTTGAGACAAGAGTTTTGATAGGTAGCCCAGGAAGGCCTTGAACTTGCCTCAGCTTCTCAAGGGGGGGAATACATGTATGCAGCAGCATGCCAAAGCTCCTCTGAATGTCTTGACACACAACTCTGAGTGTTCAGGGGCTGACTGACCCTGACTCTAGTCCCATGGAATTTGGTGTATATATTTATCTGTGACTATGTGATTTTGTCAGTTTAGCTGTGGGAATAATTCTGTGTTTAATAGTTTCTAAAATTCATTTTATTTTGTGCATGCTCGTGTGTATAAAATGTGTGTGTGTGTGTGTGTGTGTGTGTTCACACACACATGTGGAGGTCAGAAGACAACCTTCAGGGTCTGGTCTCACCTTCTACCTCACTTGAGGCATGGTCTCTCATTGTTTGTTTACTGCTTCATTTCCCAGGCTGCCTGCTCCATGAGTTTCTGGGAAATTCTCCTGTCTAATTTATTATTTACAATCAAAGCAGCCACAGTTTCAGACTTTAAACTTGCTCACACTTCAGTCTTCTCTAAACTTAATGTTTTTCATCTTTCTGCTCTACATTGTGCTGTCCTTTCATTGTAGATCTGAAATAGGGCAGAGAAGAGAAGCCACTCCACAAACTCAATGCCTTGAAGTGTCCTCCACCAAACACTGTCCATTACACTTTGAAATTTCTTTTTATTTATGAGAAAGACAGAGAAAGGCAGAGGCAGAGAGAAAAAATGGGCATGTCAGAGCCTCTAGCCACTGCAAATGAAATCCAGAAACATGTGCCACCTTGCACCTGTGGCTTACCTGGGTCCTGGGGAATTGAATCTGGGTGCTTTGGCTTTGCACGCAAGCGTCTTAACTGCTAAAGCCATCAACCGAGCCCCTGTCTATTGCGTTTAATTCCACAACAGAACATAGCTGTATTGTTCACAATATATCACACGTGCTGTCTCTGGCACATTTACTGATAGTCTGTTTTCACATATGAAACATCAATATTAGTGGAGTGTCATTTCCTTCAGCTTTATGCTTCTTCCAAATTTCTCCTTATCCTGTCTTAGAGTCCCAAGTGTACAAGAAATGCAGTTTTGTGCTGCCATGCTTGGATATATATCTTGGCTCAGTAGTTCTTTTAGTGTTTTTTGTTTGTTTGTTTGTTTTTTGCTTTTTGACGGTAGGCTATCAGTTTAGCACAGCCGGTTCAGGAACTCACTATGCAAGCAACAGTGAGACCCTATCTGTCAATAGCAAGGAAGGAAAGTTGGGGGCTGGAGAGATGGATTAGCATTTAAGGTGGTTGCCTGTGAAGCCTAAGGATCCAGGTTTGATTCCCCAGTCCCCATGGAAGCCAGATGCTCAAGGTGGCAAATGTGTCTGGAGGTGGTTTGCACTGGCTAGAGTCCCTGTCATGCCCATTCTCTTTGCCTATGTGCTCCATTTCTTTCTTTTTCTCAAATGAGTAAATAAATAAACTATATTTTTAAAAGGTTAAAAGAACAGTGTTTCCGGATTGAATATAATTGCCCTTATGACACTTCACTTTTGGGAGTCTGGAAGGGTCTGGACAATGAATGGTAGTTCAAGACCTCAGACTCCCAACTGTCCCAAAAAGTTTTTTTTTAATTTTTATTGATTTTTAATCTTACATACCAAAAAAAGCCAGAAGTGAGAATAGCGTTAATATGTGGACATGAACATTTAGTGTAGTGTCCCCAGGGCAGCCAATTTCTTGGGGTGGGAATAATATATACATTTAGTCAGACATGAGCAGGCTTATACCCCCAAGGCTCATGACCTCACCTACCATAGACTTTTACTTAGGTTTTTCAGTACCAGGGGTATGTATTCCCTCCCGTTTTTCAGTACCGGGTATGAGAGGGCCTTCAGTCCAATTATGGAGCAGTTGGTTACCCCAAGAGTAGACACGCCACTATTGCACCCGTTCAGTCATTGGGCCTGTCTGGCCAAGCTTGAATATTCAGCATCCACTATTTTCACTGTTGATGGCTTCTGTCTCCCATACGCTGCGTGCAGTGCAGCTTTTTCCAGCTTTCAGTTGGCTGGTCTACAGGGAGAAGGTTTTCTGCTCAGCACCAGCTTGCTTTCTCAGTGTCCTTGCCTCTCAGGCATGAGATGTCTTCAGCAATAGGGTCTTACTATCTATTTCTCTAGGGAAACCAAGGGCTTTGGCAAAAGCCTTAATGTTTTGGAGGCTACCGGGACCTCCTTGGCCAACATCTCACTGGAAGGAGTTCCATCCCAGGTACTGAAAATTTTCTAGTAAAGTCTACATCTTCTAGACGTGACCTTAATCAAAAAGTAGTTTTACATATGTCTTATTGATAATATCTTGAGTTTAGATTGTCCCTCCCCCTGCCCTTTTTGTATGCATTCTCTTCCCATGGCCTCGCTTAGGCCATTCCCCTCCCTGTACTCAGTTCTTCTACTTACATATGTGTATTACCATACACTTAAGTCCTTCCCTTTCTTCCCTCCCTTATAGCCTTTTACCCGCTTACTGGTTTCTGGTACCTCTTTTTGGTTCCAGTTCATACACAAGTCTATACATTGGTAGCTAGGATCCACATATGAGAGAGAACATGTGACGTTTGGCTTTCTGAGCCTGGGTTACCTCACTAAGTATAATCCTTTCCAGATCCATCCATTTCCCTGCAAATTTCATAATTTCATTTTTCTTTACTGCTGAATAGAACTCCATTGTGTAAATGTACCACAACTTTATTATCCACTCATCTGTGGACGGACATCTAGGCTGCTTCCATTTCTTAGCTATTGTGAATAGAGCAGCAATAAACATGGTTTTGCAAGTATCTCTAAGGAAGTGAGAAGAGTCCTCTGGATATATGCCTAGGAGTGCTATAGCTGGATCATATGGTAAATCTATTTCTAGCTGTCTCAAGAACCTCCACACTGATTTCCACAGTGGCTGGACCAGCTTACATTCCCACCAACAGTGTAGAAGTGTTCCTGTTTTTCCGCATCCACGCCAACACTTATTGTCATTTGTTTTCTTGATGGCAGCCATTCTGACAGGAGTGATATGGAATCTCAAAGTGGTTTTAATTTGCATTTCCCTGATGGCTAAGGATGTAGAACATTTTTAGATGTTTATATGCCATCTGTATTTCATCTTCCGTGAATTCTCTATTTAGTTCCGTAGCCCATTTTTAACTGGGTTGTTTGAATTCTTGTTATTCTGTTTTTTGAGTTCTTTGTATATTCTGGATATTAATCCTCTGTCAGTTGAATAACTGGCAAAGATTTTCTCCCATTCTGTAGGTTGTCTTTTGCTCTATTCACAGTGTCCTTTGCTGTACAAAAGCTTTGTAATTTTATAAGGTCCCAGTGGTTGATTAGTGCTTTTATTCTCTGAGCAATTGGAGTTATATTCAGAAAGTCCTTGCCTATTCCAATATGTTGAAGAGTTTCCCCTACTTTTTCCTCTAGCATTTTCAGAGTTTCAGGTCTGATATTAAGGTCCCTGATCCATTTGGACTTGATTCTTGTGCAAGGAGAGAGACAAGGATCTATGTTTATCCTTTTACAAACAGATGTCCAATTTTCCCAGCACCACTTGTTAAAGAGACTATCTTTTCTCCAATGAGTATTTTTGGCGTTTTTGTCAAAAATCAGGTAGCTGTAGCTATCTGGATTAATATTTGGGTCTTCTATTCTGTTCCATTGATCTACCTGTCTGTCCTTGTGCCAGTACCATGCTGTTTTTGTTACTATGGCTTTGTAGTATAACTTAAAATCGGGTATGGTTATACCACCTGCCTGATTTTTGTTATGCAAAATTGTTTTGGCTATTCGAGGTTTTTGTGTTTCCAGATGAATTTTAGTATTGTTTTTCTATTTCTGTGAAGAATGCTATTGGGATTTTAATGGGGATCGCATTAAATGTGTAGATTGCTTTTGGTAAGATTGACATTTTCACTATATTAATTCTTCCAATCCAGGAGCAAGGAATGTCTTTCCATTTCCTTGTGTCTTCTGCAATTTGTCGCTCGAGTTTTTATAGTTCTCATTGTAGAGATCCTTCACTTCCTTGGTTAAGTTTATTCCAAGGTATTTATTTTTTTTTGAGGCAATTGTGAATGGGAGAGATTCCCTGATTTCATCCTCTGCATGTTTGTTGTTAGTGTATAGAAAAGCTACTGATTTCTGTGTGTTTATTTTGTATCCTGCTACATTGCTAAAAGTGTTTATCAGCTCTAATAATTTGCTGGTAGAGTCCTTAGGATCTGTTATGTATAGAATCATATCATCTGCAAATAATGATAATTTGACCTCTTCCTTTCCGATTTGTATCCCCTTTATGAGTGCCTCTTGCCTTATTGCTATGGCTAAGACTTCCAATACTATATTAAATAATAGTGGAGAAAGTGGACACCCTTGTCTTGTTCCTGAATTTAGAGGAAAAGCTTCAAGTTTTTCCCCATTAAGTATTATGTTGGCTGTAGGTTTGTCATAAATAGCTTTTATTATGTTGAGATATGTACCTTCTATTCCAAGTTTCTGTAGTACTTTCACCATGAAGGGGTGTTGGATTTTGTCGAATGCCTTTTCTGCATCTATTGAGATGACCATGTGATTTTTGTCCTTCAGACCATTTATATGGTGTATTACATTTATGGATTTGCGTATGTTGAACCATCCCTGCATCTCTGGGATAAAGCCTACTTGGTCAGGGTGAATAATCTTTCTGATATATTCTTGTATTCTGTTTGCCAGTATTTTGTTGAGAATTTTTGCATCTATGTTCATGAGGGAGATTGGTCTATAGTTTTCTTTTTTGATCTGTCTTTGTCCGGTTTGGGTATCAGGGTGATGCTGGCTTCATAGAAGGATTTTGGTAGAATTCCTTCCTCTTCTATTTTATGGAAAAGTTTGAGAAGCATTGGTGTTAGATCTTCCAGGAATGTCTGGTAAAATTCAGTAGTGAATCCATCTGGGCCTGGGCTTTTTTTAATTGGGAGACTTTTTATGACTGCTTGGATCTCTGTGGTTGTTATAGGTCTATTTAAATGGTTTATCTCATCTTGATTTAATTTTGGTAGGTCATATAAATCAAGGAAATCATCCATTTCTTTCAGGTTTTCAAACTTAGAGGCATATATATTCTTAAAGTATGTCCGTATGATTTTCTGAATTTCTTTGGTATCTGTTGTGATGTTGCCTTTTTCATCTCTAATTTTATCAATTTTTGTCTCTTCTCTCTTTCTTTTGGTCAGATTTGCTAAGGGTTTGTCAATATTGTTAATCCTTTCAAAGAACCAACTCTTTGTTTCATTGATTTTTTGATTGTTTTTGGTTTCCATTTCATTAATTTCTGCCCTAACCTTTATTATTTCTTCCCGTCTACTGATTTTTGGTTTGCCTTGTTCTTCTCTTTCCAAGGCCTTAAGGTGAAGCATTAAATTGTTTAGTTGTGAACTCTCTAGTTTCTTAATATAGGCACTTAGAGCTATAAATTTCCCTCGTAGGACTGCCTTCATTGTGTCCCACAGGTTTTGGTATGTTGTATTCTCATCATCATTTGATTCTATGAATTTCTTGATTTCCTTCTTAATTTCTTCAATGACCCATGCATCATTCAATAATGTACTGTTTAGTCTCCATGAATTTCTGTATGCTCTGTAGTTTTTCTTGTTGTTGATTTGCAGTTTAATTCCATTGTGGTCAGATAGCATACAAGGGATTATTTCAATTTTCCTGTATTTGTTGAGATTTGATTTGTGTCCTATCATATGGTCTATTTTAGAGAATGACCCATGTGCTGCTGAGAAGAATGTATATTCTGCAGTATTTGGATGGAATATTCTGTATATATCTGTTAGGTCCATTTGTTCCATGATATCATTTAATGCAGTTGTTTCTCTGTTTATTTTTGTTGGGTAGACCTGTCAAGTGATGAGAGTGGGGTATTGAAGTCACCCACTACTATTGTGTTAGGTGTTATTTCTGACCTTAAGTCCGATAGTGTTTGTTTGATGTAATTGGGGGCCCCCGTATTGGGAGCATAAATGTTTAGGATTGTGATATCCTCCTGTTGGAGTGTTCCTTTAATCAGTATAAAGTGACCTGCTTTATCTCTCCTCACTAATGTTGGTTTGAAGTCTATCCTGTCAGAAATTAGAATGGCAACCCCTGCTTGTTTTCTGGGTCCATTTGCTTGATATATCTTTTTCCAGCCTTTCACCCTAAGAATGTTTCTATCTTTTATTCGGATGTGAGTTTCCTGAAGGCAACAGATGGTAGGATCCTGCTTTTTAATCCAGTCTGCAAGTCTATGTCTTTTGATTGGGGCATTGAGGCCATTGATATTAAGAGTTATTATTGAAAGATATGTATTTGATCTGTCCATTTTTCTTATTTTGTAGTTCTTCCTGGTTTTCTTTTTACTCACTTGTTCTAACTGTTGAATATGATTTCTTTTTTCCTATTTCCTGCTGTGTGTGTTTTGCTTTTTCTTCAGCATGAATGATTCCTGCAAGTATTTTCTGTAGAGCTGGCTTAGTTGTCATAAATTCCTTTAGCCTGTCTTTGTTGTGGAATGTCCTTATTTCTCCATCAATTTGGATAGAAAGCTTTGCAGGATAAAGTAATCTTGGTTGACAGTTTTTATCTTTCAGAACTTGGAATACATCACTCCAGGCCCTCCTGGCTTTTAGGGTTTGTGTTGAGTAATCTGCTGTGACCCTGATGGGTTTCCCCTTAAATGTCATTTGCTTTTTCTCTCTAACTGCTTTCAGTATACTTTCTTTGGTTTGTGTATTTAGTAGTTTAATTATAACATGGCGAGAAGAGGTTCTTTCTATGTTTTGTCTGTTTGGTGTTCTAAATGCTTCTTGTATCTGCATTGGCATTTCTTTCCCAATTTGGGGAAAATTTTCTTCTATGATTTTATGGAAAACACCTACTAAGCCTCTGGATTGAAATTCTTCCCCTTCTGCTATACCTTGAATTCTTATGTTTGATCTTTTCATAGTGTCCCTCATGTCTTGGAGTTCCCATTCATACCTTTCTATTAGCTTGTCTTTCTCTTTGTTGGACTGTGATAGATCTGCCACCTCGTCTTCTAGCTTGGATATTCTGTCCTCTCCTTCATCCATTCTACTAGTGAGACTTTCCACAGAGTTTTTATTTCACTGACTGTGTTCTTCAATGTTAAGATTTCAGCCTGGTTTTTCTTCAGTAGATCTATTTCCTTGTTCATGTCCTCTAATGACCTTTTTATTTCATTAAACTGTTTCTCTGTAATCTCCTTCAACAGTTTGTTTTCTTCTCTAATTCCTTTGTTTTCTTCTCGGATTGCTTTCATTTCTTCTTTCATTTCTTTGAGCATAGATATCATCATTCCCTTGAAATCTTTGTCAGGAATTTCATCTAAAACAGTCTCATTGTTGGACCTATCTGATGGATTTGCAATTTTTGGTGGAATTGCATTGTCTTGATTCTTTGTGTTTCTTGTATTATAATGTAGTGACTTTTGCATCCTGGATTGCTTTGATGCTTAGGTTTCCTATTTATCTTCAGTGTTCTTAGGTGTTGTGATCCACCTTTATATTATTTTAGGATATGGGTTTAAGGTGTCAAGTGTAGCACTTGCACTTAAGTAGAAGTACTCTAGCTGTTGAGTTTGCTTGTTAAGCAATTATTGTAGTGGACTGGTGGAACAATTTCGATGCAAGATCTAAACTTCAACAGAGCAAAATACACATTCAATTGACATGAACACAGAGTATACAAGTGTGAGAATTGAGACAACCAGTCCTATAGGGTTAAAATCCCTAAGGGCATGTGATGGTCCACTCCCTTAGTCCTGTCAGCTTGGGAATCAGACCCTGTCCTCAATAATAACTGAAGCAAAAGATAAAGGCCCTTTAAATGTATAAGTAGTACAGATAGCAATATTCAACCCCTCACATTCAGCTTATTTGAAAATGGTAAAGCCACCCACAAATATGTAATACATACCCTGCCTTGACCTGGAAAGAGTGGTTAGCACTTCCAATGCAGGCCTTTGTTATCTTTTGGTGTGGCTTTTAAACTCACCAATGCTGGGTGCCCACCTCGTTACCTGGGCTGTGGAGCTTGGGTCAGGTCAGCTGGGGCCGGTGTTGACGATGTGGTTCAAATTTGCCACTGGTTGTTGTTCGAGTCTACCAATTCCCTGGGGAGCTGATGAATGGGGATGGGCGAATTCAGGAAGCCTGCAGCAACTCACGGTGTGTGTCTCTTTCAGTAGCTCCGCAGATTTTTCTTTGATTTCTGGGCTCTGTGAGGAGACTGATGAGGTTGAAAAGTCCCTTTTTTTGTTTGTTTGTTGGGCGGCGTTTGCGCTGAAGCTCAGCGGGCTTAGCTGACCTGGTTGGAAGTTTTGGATTGAGAGTTGGAGTCTTGGTGCCGATCCGTTGGGGAACCGGCTGAGTGAAGTGAAGTTGCTGGGGTGCTCTTGGGGTGGAGCGAAGCTGCTGGGAGCCCACGGATGGGGAGCCCGCGGATGGGGAGCCCGCGGCTGGGGAGCCCGCGGCTGGGGAGTCCGCGGCTGGGAGCGGCCGGGGCGGACTCTCCACAGTGGGCGTTGGGGAGCGAGCTGCCGGGAAAATATTCTGACTCTCCACAGTGGGTTTCTGGCTATCTTTTGCTTTTCCGCTATTTCCCGGAGAAAATATTCTGCTCTCTTCCTCAGATGAGTGTAGTTTTTCTTGATTCTCTGCCTGATCCGATTTAGGGTTTTGCGGGTGGCTCTTTCTCAAGACTTGCCATCTTACCAAGGGTGTGGAGAGCCCACATGGGAGTAGGGGTCCTCCCCCCATCTCAACTCAGCAGGGCCAAGATCGGGGGCGCTTACCAGAGCAACGACCTAGAAGTTCAGGAGAGATGAAAAGCCAAAAAAGAGTGCCTCACAGATTCTCTGTTAAACTATATTTATTTATTTATGAGAGAAAGAGGGAGGGAGGGAGAGAGAGGGACAGAATGGGTTTTCAGGGTCTTCAGCCCCTGCAAACAAACTCTAGACTCATGTGCCACCTTGTGCATATGGCTTATGTGAGTCCTGAGGAATCAAACCTGGGTGCTTTGGCTTTACAGGCAAAAAAAAAAAATCCTTAACCCTAAGCCATATCTCCATCCCTCTCAGGGATTTTGGATTAAGTGCCCTACTTAAGAATCCATATGCCTACATTA